>BLKM01000502.1:27532-162511 GCA_013340265.1 Coptotermes formosanus | reverse complement strand
CCCCCGAAGGTCGAGGCTGAAGCATAAACCGAACGCGGACATCTTCTGCTGCCGTTTGTTGGTGCTGTCATCTGAGCCTGTCCTCTACTATCGTAAACTCTGACTTCTAAAATCATTGACAGCAACGGAATATGAGCACCTTTTATTTTTTGCAATGGATCCCTCTGAAATACGGTCCATTCGGTGCTTGTTTTAATTCTTCCCTACACAGTATGACATTAATTGGGTATTTCTTGATGTGTAACTAGGTCTGTTACTTTGTCATGAACTCTAGACCTGTAATTCAGTTCAGTTTGCCGAGATAAGATATAGTGTCAGTTGTTTCGAAATAAATACTTCACGCTGAATTTCTGTTGCAATGAATATGCAATATCTTTGTCTGATAGAAACGTTCTCTAACTCACTGGTACTACGATGTCGGCCCGTTAGATTCCTTCTTCGGGAAAGTACCTCCGATCGACGTGCGTCTCTCTGGCCGTGTCCTCATCCATTCACGGTCATCACTAGCTGACCAGACGTTTAAGAGTATTCTTTTGACATTTGTCGGTCGTCTCAGTGTTTTGCTTAGAAACTGTCTTCTTCCTCAGATGGACAATAAGTGAAAGTAGTTGTACTCTGTTGGGTCCCGAGGTAGAACCATTCTTCCCATAGGCTAGTCTTAAACGCTGTCATGCAGTCAAAATTCTTCAAATGTAGCTGGTTGTCCGGTTTTCTGAAAATGCTTGTTAGCGTGCCTTTGGAGACCATATTGCCAAGAAAAAAACGCGTAATATATAATTACCGTGTGAACATCTGATGTGGGAATAATACTAGAGTCATTAACTGCATTGTCCTGAGATTATGTGTGGTGACATCTTGAAAAGTATGCGTCTCGTATTAGGGTAATGTTTAGGTGAATTAAAAAGTAAAACATGGCGAAAGAAAGACATAATCATGTAGTGACGGTAGTTGACTGGGCATTGTTAAATTGACGTGTGAAATTTGTATGTTAGGAAATGGAACAAAACGCCGATGAATTTAGTATTAAGCAGGTCTTGCTTCTTGTTTTGCTGTGCACTGTGAACCAAAACTGATTGCGTAGACGTACTGAACGCATTGACATTGTTCAAGGTACCTCCAGTTCTGTGCCTGGTTTGGTTATAGAAAATCCATTTTTGATCAGAAGTGTCATGCAGGGAGACATTTACTTCTGTAATTCACAAATGCTGCATTGAAGAAGGTTAAACTCGACGTCAGTTGTAAAGGTAAAATTGGCCGTAGGTACCGCATGAAGGTATTTGGGGCTGTGCAGATATAACTTATCCTTAACGTCAGTACTAGATGGTGGTGACTGGTCAGATTTACGCTGCGGCCGCTTTACTCCCGCGTAACGATCCGCAGGTATGATTGCGAGGCTTAGTGGGGTCCAGAGCCTTCCCAGACGCTTCGGAGAAGAGAAAAATCGCTTTATCCTGCCGGGAATCGAACCACGGTTTTCCGTCCCCTAGTCTAGTCCCTATAGCCACTGAATTATCCCGACTTCTGCATGAACTGTAATGAAGCAATTGTAGTTGAAGGCTGGGGACTGTGCGAACAGCAGTTCAGTTGGAAAACCTGGCAGAGAGGACCACATGGGAAAATTAAATGGGAGAAAAAACTGGGAAAATTTGATTTTAGGAATATTCTTCGTGAAGATGTGGACTGGATTGTATTTGAAGACTGATGTCTTCAAAGTCATTGCCATTAGTACTTCATATCCAATTTGGATTGTATTTGCTGGTAAAAAATATTTAGGGGGGTTTTGCGATAAGAGTTTCAGCCCTTCAGGATGTAAAAGCTGCTGTCTATTATCTAAATAACTACCAGCTGGTTCAAGCAGACTCGGCACTGTGCGGTTAGTTTGTGTGTGGTAATTCCGTTTCAGTTTCACGGGCCTGTGTGTCAGTTGATTATTTGCTTTATTAAAATGTTTGTGCTGTGTGTAACCGGAAATGTACCGTCTGTCCGTTGATATACGTTAAGGCCGCCCGTAATGCACTGTATAAAGAAAATAATCAGTGGCGTGTTCTGAGCCGTAACTCTATTTGCTTATGCTCCGACTGACAATGGAGAGTGTATTAAATAAGGTATTCCATTACATTTTAAACGACTTTAAAACCTGTAAATTCTGAGTCTTTTTTTTTTCTGTGTCGTCGCCAAACCGTAATATTCAGGACGCATATTAGTCATTCATTGTCGCATTTTTAACCATGCAGGGAATCCTCGATATACGTCGGAGTTACGTACCAGTGAAGTGTGACTGATACTGAAACGTTTGCTGGAGAAGTTTCCCGTATAAGATGGTGTTTCCCAACTGTTCTTTTTCCCCATGGAGGAACCTATAAAGTGATATTTCATACCCCGTGGAACCCCCACCTATGAAGACGTTTACAGGCCAGGAAGTGTTGATAGCGGGTAGGCTTTTTGTGTTCACCGGTGAGGCGGCTCAGTAACAACACGAAACGAACACAAACACAGTACAAAAAGACGTAACTTGAAATACGAACTGACCACAACAAACCAAATAGGCAGTTTGTAGCGCTAGCGCACGGAGATTATTGCAGTAATGCCAGCTGACGAATAAAAATTCCTGCGCTATTTCGCGGATGTGTGGAATTTTTCGCGGTACTTCAGAATTTTTTATTATTTAGTCCACGATTTCTCACAGAACTTCTAAAGGTGTTCTGCGGAACCCTGGTTGGGACACACTGGTATAAGAAGTTCATGAAGATATTTAACGAAGAAATTAACGCCGCTTACGTTACGCACTGGTTAGGTGCTAGTAGACGACGGAGCGGGACGGAGAAATCGCAGAGAGGATGCTAAGAAGGAGCAGGCGCGAAATATGATTTTTCCACTTCCTACACTGAACTGAACGACCTAAGGGCGGATAATTTTTACGCTTGGTTTCTGTATAAGTTGACGTTAAGTGTGGGGAAACATCTATAGGGAGGACTTCTGTCGAGGACTCTCTGTTCATCGTTTTAACATTTATCCTTATTTTACTCGTAGAAGAAAGTTACTGTAATCTAATCATGTCCCTGTGTCAGTGTGTTCGTCTTTCGTCATAGCTTTTGACCAGCTGACACCAGCAGTGGTGTTTTGTTTTGGTATTAAAATGTAGGGAGAGGTGCCCTTATTAGATTCGCTGCAAATTATAACAAACAGAATTGATTTTAGAAATACAGTACTTGTCATTATTTCGAACATTAAAACTAGTACAGTGTAGGCCTAATCCGTAATCCCCATCTGCGGCCAGTAGTACTTCTATATCATACGGAGAAGAGCTTAAATTCCGCTCTAAATAGCGGTAGTGACTGGGTTGCGATTTAAATGCTGCTAACTAGTTGAGGGGGTTTGGAACTGTGAATATTTTCAGGTAATTATAACAGTGTTGAACCTCAGTACTTATTTAAGACTCGCGTTTCCAGGTTAAATGCCTTGTTGACCTATGTTTCTGACCGTTGCATTTGAGATATACGTAGTGACATTTGGGAGATCTGTATTTTATGGTTCGTCGGTCGCTGTGCACCAATGCAGATATACTGCTATGAACGTCTTCGGCGTTTAGCTGGACGCCTATTAAGAACTCCTTAATGATGGTGGATTTGGTTTATGGAGAGAACCCATGTGCAACCTCATATCCATTGCAGTAAATTTCTTAGTTTGTTCCTCAAAATTATGCGTATAGCTGACACATGAGACTTTTCTTTTTTCTTTTCTGTCACATATACGTCTGTGTGATAAGGGACCTTATAGTCACTTTTTGCGCGCATGTAATTGAAATTAAATAAAATTCACCCAAAAAGACGTTAAAACTACCTCAGTCTTTTTATTCATATTCACACATCAAATTTGATGTAGCTGGTGACGACGATTCCGTCTGTGTACCGACTTATTGGAGAGTCAGCGTTCCCGCAGTACTGGGATGATGTGTATTAAGGAGAGAGGTTTGGCTGTCATGAGTTGGGAAATACATGAACGAAATGTTCATAAGTATTTTAAAGGTAGGAGGTAACCACGTTACTGCCGAGTTGATCGCTGTGCAAACTTTCGTATGCTAACAACGTAACTACGTAATTTGTTTCGCGTACCAGTCCTCATACTTCACGGCCAAATGATGGCAACTGCGTTCTGTATATGGTAAGGTGCAGTTTGATATGACAAGTATACAAAAGGGAGCAATCATTTTGTAGCGGGCGAATGGCACAAGAACCTCTGGTCCTGTAGGCGTATAGAGCCTTGACGAAAATAGAGAAAGAAGGAAATTGCGTTTTAATTTGTAACTGCGCAAGGTCTGCCTCCGAGTCTTTTACCTACATTCAGGAGAGGGTGACAGACGTAACAGGTTGCTTGGCCTTCCTACGTTTGAAACTTGCATTGTACATTATTACATAGAAACTTGTGTAATTACGTCATGTAAACGCTTGAAACCCGTGCCCTATATGCGCAGTCCCAAATTGTATGTGGTTTTAAAGTTTTGTCAGGGTTATCTAGTGCAGGTGTGTGCCGAAATATATCAAACGGACCCGTGCCGATTATTAACGTCTGTGAATTTTTACTTTATTTTACCTAATGTAGAGAATGTATTATTGTTGAAATAAATAAACAGTAATGCATATGTTGGTGGGGCTTTTTGTACGCATCAGAGGAAAAAGAAATACATACAAGGTTTGGACTGGAATACGTGAAGGAAAGAAACCGTTTCGAAGACGTAGACGTAGGTGGGAGAATGATGTAATGGATCGTAGACATGTAGAATGGGAGGGTGTGGGTGGATTCATCTGGCTCTGGGTATGTGCCATTGGCGGGATCTTCGGGTTCCATAAAATGGGGGGAATTTGTTGATTAGTTGAGGAACTGTTAGCTTGTGAAAGACTCTGGTGCGTGATGTTACTTGTCCTTGTAGTCGCTAAATAGTAAGGCAAAGATGATCTTGTACACATATATAGGTTGCTGTCCTCATTTAATAAACCAACACGTGATAGTGAGAAACTCCGGTAACAACCGCTGCAGATTCGGCTTAATGCGCATTGCAACGTCTGGAGGACGCCAGCCAGAGCTTAGGATATTGTGTATGGTTTAATTATTAGATAATACTTTCACTCTTATGTCTCCTAGTGTACCTGGCGTATGCGGTCGGTGTCAATAATTTAGAGCCGGTCAACGCGTTTGAAGTCCATATTTTTTATCGTTAGGCACTGAGACCGAGATCATTTCGAAATTGCCCTATTCGGGCTGTGCGCTGTATCTTTCCAGTTTAGTTTATTTTATTTTTTCTCTTCACCGTCAGGTTCCTCTGAAACGTCGGTCATACGCACCAGAACACGCAGCGTGACATCCCAAAAGACATTTCTGTGCATAGTCACACCTTCACCGTAACATTTGACGTCATACAGTCTGCGTTACTGACAGCATCGATAAACGAAGTATAAATAAATGAACACGCAATAGTTTTAACTGTAACTGATAATAATGTCTCAGACCATCCGCATGATTACCTAGTATTAATGTATTTAAAGCACAATTTCAGAATGTTTATACGTTACATAATCTTGGGTTGAGAGATGCGCGATTATCCAGTAGGCGTTCATGCTGTTTGCTTCAGCCAGTTACTTGGCTCTAACTATAAGATGATTTAAGAGCTCGGTATAACCCACACTACCAAGGGCAAGGAATAGTTGTTTCCAGAAATACGACTGTACGAGGCAACTCTAAAAATAAATGTTCCCTGCCCATATAGAGAGGTCTTTCATACTAACTGCGCTGCAGAAACGCAGATGTAACGCTTACTTTGTTCTATTTTGAAAACATCCGCCTGCTGTTTCACAGTTCCTGCTTCCGTGAAAACCCTCTACGGAAGGAGACTTTTGTGTTGTCAGTGAGTGCTGTGTAAGGACGTCACTGAATGTTAAGTCTTTCAGTTATTGACGTTCTCATGGGCTAAAACTGGGGTGTACAACCGTTTAATTAAGGGAACACACCACGAACTTCCAAACCCACAGAATTTTTATGAGTCTTTTGTTAATAAATGTTGAATAGGTCTATACGAAAGTAAACAAAAAGTTGACGATGCTTTTTATACGAGTTTTGACAAACTAATCACACCGTATTTGTATATGTCTTGTTTTTCCATGTAACCTTCCCGCGTGACAGGGCATTCTATCCATCATAACCTTGTACACTGAAAAATGGAGGCAGCAGGTTTCCCCGAAGCTTTGACAGATTTCTACTAGACCACGGCGTCACATCCCACCAGGTGGTAGTCTTCGTCATGGTGTATGCCATATAATCAGTGCTCAGTTTCGTATCGTTTCAATTCGAGAGTTACAACCATCAAAGTATAGCCATCTATTTCACACGTAATCATTTTCTCAACACCTGAACATGTTTCGACCACAGACGGTCACCATCAGGAGGCTTACTCTGTAACACAGGGTATGACTGTTGATGTTACACTATACAGTCCATGTTTGCTTCGCAAATGTGTGGTGCAAACTTAGAGTCGTGTCGATAACTGGTATTGTCGGAGTTAAAAAATCTGATTAAAGTTAAATGATTATACATTGTCACAATTTTAGTTTTCCTTACAGAATGGTTAGTTATTTGCAATCGAGATTTATAAAAGTGTTTATTAACATAATTATTGTCATCGATAAAAATATGAAATATGAGAATGTCGCTCAGTTCTTGCACACCTGTGCGAATTTATTGATGTTGACACTATTGCTAACAGTTTCTGTTTTTCACTCTTCAGGGTGATTGTCACATTAGTTTCCATCTCAAGTTAGGTTATGTGGGGTATGTCTAATTCTAGCTGCGTTGCTGTTTTTGTTACGCGCTTCCGCCTAGTCGCGAAAAGCGCCTTGTTAGCCTCGTCATGTCCGTCCGTCTGTCTGCATGTATCAGCGTGGCTCGCACTGCACGATTTTCCGTGAAATTTTATATTGGAGACTTTTACGAAAATCTGTCGAGAAAATCCAGATTTGATTCAAATCGGGCGCTTATCATAAAGACCTAAGTATGTATTATTGTTTCTGGCGACGTTAAATTGCCATAAAAGCGCTCTGTTGGAAGGAAGTGGTATCAGGCCGTTAGGGTAGCCGAGCGCCGCAGTGCTGCGTTGTATGTACAGTGTCTTGTTTATTGATTTACGATTTATGGATTAAGTCCGACAAAGTACGCGAAAAGATTCTTAAGTACACTGTGTAGGTAGGGAAATTTGAGTTTAGAGTTTGAACTGGGATTAAAAAACCAGCAGCTCAAATTTTCCCAGCGAATAGTTCGCAGTTACGAGGATTATCTTTGAGGATCTGGTGGTCAGGAAATGTCAAGGCCTCTTTACAAGTCTGTTTAACCGTGACAAATACCTGATTGCAAGAAAACAAATACGGTACAAGGCAGCTCGTTGTTCGAACCGGTAGTACTGCTGATACTAAAGCGACAAAGACAACCAACCTGGCCGTTAACGACAAACTACGACGCTGTGCGCTATGTTGCATCATACCGCTAATGACAGGCAGCCGTCAGCTACCACGTACACAGGTCCTCTGAACACGTTTTACGTGACCTTCATTGCCTACTGCAAAGGCTGATCAAACTGTGAACACGTGAAGGACCGCCCAGTCACGGTCAAATAAAATAAAAACGTAATGTCCACAACTAAGCGCAGTATTTGTCACTGAAGTGACGTGCATATAAACACGATCCCGAGTTAGGTTGAAGTTCATAAGCTGCAGCGCTGAGGCCCTGTGGCGAAGCGCAGGGTGTGAAGGTCCCGTGAAGAGTACGGTGGTGTATGATGTTAAGAGGTTCTCATGTCCGTCAGTTCGAAGATCATTGTTTTCCGGGATGTAAGGCCGTCGTACCGGGCACAGAGATAAAGTTTCGGAGGCAGCAGGTTATTCCGAACCGTTGTCAACTTTCAAGCCACACGACGTCGCATCCCGTAAGACAGTCCATCTCAGAATGTCGACCTGGATGGGCGGCCTTCCGGATAATTTTTAGTGGGGAGTAAACTGGCTCTGCCAAATGTATTCGTAGATATTCGTCAACCATCCGGCTATAAGAAACTTTAATGCTGATGCGTTTGTAATTATTTGGCCTTACGCCTTCAGCTGTCGCGAATTAGACCGTCAAAACTGTCAAAAGTGAAGCTTCCCCTATACGCGCCGAGAAGGCATATAGCGCAAGTGGAGGTATAGCGCCATTCATTCTTAACCTGCGCACGAGATGGAGGTGGGTGTTCAGCCTGACGCTCTGATCGCTATACCCCGGGTACTCGCTGAATAGGAGGCTGGGTGGACCTCAGAGCTGGTTTGGACTTTTTTGAAGAGAAGACAAATTTTCTTCCCGTGCCAGGATCCGAACCCCGGATCACCCACTGTACCCATTACGCCATCCCATCCTCTTCCTCAGACCTGTTCTGAGTCCCAAGGGCTGTAACTGATACAACACACAGACACGTACGTGAACTTCCGTGGTCCCAGCGAGATGCAAGGCTGAAGCTCGTGTTCAGCCTGGCTTAGCGTGTTGGAGTGCACAGTCTTAACAGCGCCATGTGACCTGCATCAGTGACGAAGTTCCTCGTGATGTAAGCTAATATCCCGAACTGCTCGCTTACTTCGTTCTTTTTACGAGCAGATCCACATCCTTTTTTTCTTGAGCAGTTTGTCTTCAAATACAGCCTACTTGCAATTATGCCTTTCCCTTGGATTATAATATCAGGTTTCATATCCATACAAAAGACTGATAAATGACTTGGTTTATTTCTGTTGTTCTTCGGAAAACGTTATCAGACTGTAGTTATGCAGCAGTTTATTTAGTTGAAAATTTAAAAGAATTCTGCTGTAACAGGTATGGGCATACTTAAGTGACTCCATTGCGCAGAGTTCTTGAGAAGCTAACAGGTTCTTAGATAGTCAAGAAATCTGACGGAACCCGAAGATTCATTACCGCACTCACAAAAGCCTATTACCTGTGCCTATCCTGAGGCATTGCAATCCAGTCAATGCTTCCCCATCCCACTTCTCGAAGGTCCATGTTAATATTATCCTTTCATCTACGCCCAGGTCTTCCAAGTGGTTTCTTTCCTTCAGTTTTCCCCACCAATAGCCTGTATACACCTTTCCTGTCTCCCATACGTGCCACATTCCGCGCGTGTCTCATTTTTCGTGGTTTGATCACACGAATAATGTTTGGTGAGGAGTGTAGGCCTATAGATCATAAAGCTCCTCGTTATGTAGTCTTCACCACTCCCCAGTTACCTCAGCCCTCTTAAGTCCACATATCTTCCTCAGTACCCTATTCTCGAACACCCTCAGCCTATGTTCCTCCTTCAGTGTGAGACCAGGTTTCACACCCACACAAAACAACAGGCAAAATTACAGTTCCGTATATCTTGAGCTATATATTTTTGGACAGCAAACTGTAGGACAAAAGATTCAGTACCGAATGATAGCAAGCATTCCCTGAGTTCAGTCTGCTCTTAATTTGTTCATGAATGGAGTTTTGATTTGTTACGGCTGTTCCCAAATATTTGAACTGTTCCACGCGTTCAAATGGTATGTTATCTGTCTTCATGTTATGATTTTGTCCAACATTCTGCACACATACTCCTAAGACGTGATTGTGTTAAGGACTGACGGTGTGTCAAGAGATATTCCTAAAAATGACTGGACTAGGTAATTTTTAATGTCGAAATAGATCCTTGGGATTTTATGTTTGCACGTTCTTCCAAGTAAATTTCTTGCGCACTTCACATTCCCGTGTTGAATTAGCTTTACGTAGTTGTTAGCACATTCTGTCAGGAAACCCTGCGGGAAATTATTTACGAAACACTTGTGTTCTTATCTGTTCATTTTTCTTCTGCTTCCTATCTACTCGCTATCGGCACTTTATTGCGAAAGGTTAACTTTCGAGCTGCAGATGCCTACTTAATTTTATGTATGTCTGTCAGTTGAATGATTTAAACCAGATGCTCCTCTGTAACAGTTATCTGCTGATTCTCATCATCTCGGAGAGTTTTGCAACCTGACACTAATTGTTTCAGTACTAAAATTTGCCCTGCTGGATGCAGATGACTTGGACGAATGTAGGCGTGTATAGATCCAGGTGAGTGTGTGTGTGCGTGCGTGCGTGCGTGCGTGCTCCGTGGTCCATGGATATTTTAGAGACCACAGTTGTTACACTCCTAAATTGGACCACAGTAAAAAAAAACAGTACTTCACCGTGCACAAATAACACAAATCGACTAAGTGCATTCGTCATAATGGTACTTTTTGTCCTTCTCTCGGTCCCGCGTTTGCATAATACTAAGGGCTCAATTGTGGCGGCCCGTGTACTGCATCATGTCACACATTTCGTCTAGCATGTCATAAAATATGCAAAGTAGGGATAAAATTAGTATCCCTTTTGTTAGAATCGGTTCCTGTCAGTTATAGCGTACCTTAAAATTTCTTATGGATATAGGCAGAAACATTATAGGCCTACTGCTAATGTAGAAGGCAATTCTAATCATTGACAGAGGTAAGTTATCACTATTCTGTTTGCGCGGTTTGTTTTATCAGTCTCCATTTTGATTGTCAATTTAACATATCCACATATGGTGCAGTAGTATGATCCTCTGTTTTGCATATGCTATAAACCCCATATTCCAATTGGCCAGTAGGTGTATGGCGTGTCAAATGTGCAAGACTGGCCCAAATACCCGATACACATATCCTATTAACAGTGCAACTAATATATGCGGAGTTCAGGTGGGCCGGACGCTGGCAACCACCTCTACGTGCAGACCAGAAGATCAAAAAATAAGGTTTCTTCACTAAAGAATAAAGTAGTACGTTATTTTATTGCCAGGGGCGTTTTCTGGAGTTTCTTAATCTTGCGGTTTGTTCATAAATTTATGGTCTGAAGAAAACTGGACTGTATTGTGGGTCATTATGGCCGAAATTCGAAACTGCCTGATAAATTCTAGTGGACATCTCTGTCAAATTTCAACAGCATGTTTGGAAGCTGGTAGTCTTATTTTTGGTTTCTGCACCGTTTAGAGTTTAAAAGTTCTGAGGTTTCGGAGGAACGTGCTGCTCCCGCCGCAACAGGTTAAAAACTTAAATCTTTTGACGGTTTTTGGGCTACTTGATGAAGTCCGTCTGTGGCATTAAGGAAACTGTGTTTTAATCTAAATCATGGATCAAACTGGGGAGTTGCTCTAAAACTAGGCTGCATTATGGATAAATGCGCCTGAAAGTCCACGTTACCTAACACATGGGTGGCGAAAATTTTTTCTACCTGGTGGCAGATTTTTATGAAAAGTTACTTAATGATTCCGAAAGGTTCCCAGACGACACTGATGCTTGAGCCGTCAACTTGCATGCTGACGGTCTTGGATGTGTATACTTGCTGTCGTGTATTTTTTCACAGATCCCGAATACTGAGCTTATAAATGGTTGCTTTGAAAACAACATAATTGACACCACTTTCGTCTGTAAGGCGGTTCCTTAGGTCTGATTTGATATAATTCATTGTTGAGAATAATTATTCACATGAATATGCCCATAGAAAGAATAAAAACGCAACCAAAGCCAGTTTTGGCAATGTCTAAACACAGCATGACAATGACTTCCACGCATTTAAAATTATATTTTCGGCTTTTTCATTATATTCTGTTTTTGGAATATTCTCAAACATTTAACCTTCTTCTTTCAACTCGTTAAATTTAACAATCCAAACGTAATTGTCTTGAAATTCTGTTACCTTCACCTCCAAGCCATGAAAGCCAACCAAGAAAACTGTTGCAATTCTGGTGTCTCATACTCAGTTTTGTCGGGATTTATCATAAATCGGAACGTTGGGTCTAGATTTCGGGACTTTTCTAAATCTGCCTTGAAATTCTCCCATGAAAAGATGTTCTATCTGGAAATTGTCACACACTGCATTTTCTTCAACATCTTTGCCACATTTACTACCCTCTTCGTGTTGTTTCATTACAAAGAAAACTTAATGTGTGAGTGTGTGTGAATTTATATAGTGTTTGAAAGTCTCGCACATCCCCCCTCCCCCAGAGGTATTTTCCTGGTCACTGTCTAACTGTGGAATATAAGGCATGTCGTTATCACGTCCTTTTAAATCGCTGCTATTATTGCTTTCTTTAATATTCAGATTTGTCTCTATAATTAACCTCCACTCTTTTGTGTGTATATGGCAATTACGAAACGATGGGAATGAACTGCATTATGAACCATTTCCTTCTTCAGTCTGCTTTGTAATAATTGTCATTGTAAGTGTAACTCTGTCACGTCATCCCCCCTCCCAGCACGCGTATGGAATAGAGGTCAGCACTCGTTCTTCACATTCGAGAGATTTCAGTTTTGATTTTCGTCTCAGAAACCAACCATTCTGCCTCAGATTTTCGTGGTTTCTTGTAATCTCTCCTGGCAGATGCGTCGCGTCACCAGGAGGGCAGTTAATGCCCGCTGTCGCCAAAGATATTTCAATTGATACTGTTTCTGGCCATCACGTTCACCGGACCTCAATAAAAACGTATTTTACTGGTATGTCATTGCAGTACGTAACGTCACTAGAGAGGGTTGAACTGCATTTGTGCACCATTCCGAAGAATATGCTCAGTGTGAAGGAGGGTCACTTTGAGTGTCTGTTGTGAGCATGTACGTTTCGGCGCTACATGTGTTTAGCTTCTGTTCAGATGGGGCAATGTTGTCAGATCCACACCCACTTGCAGGGGCCCAACCAAGGGGGGCTGCCGGGCTGCAGCCCCCCAGAACCCCCAAAACCGAAATTTAAAAAACATAGATTTTGTAGGTGTTATGATATCAAAAGTTTTACGTGGGTTCCCTCTGGGCTGAAATCAGCCACTGAAGTCGGCTGATGACCAGTACAATATAATTTTGAAAAATAAATTAGTAAAGTAAAAAAAAACAACGTAGGACGGTGTGTTTGAGTCACGGAACATGTAATTGTATGTCTGTGTATATAAATGCATTTTCAAACAGTGTTATGTACTTTAAACATGATTTTTATAACATAATTTCTAAATGAAGCATAAATTATGTACAACCACAGGGTTGGCCCCCCCCCCCCCCCCCCCCCCCCGGGAACAGTCTGGGTGTGCACCTGCCCACTTGTTTTTAGGCCGCACACAGGAGAACAAATTCTCGCGAACTGTTTCTTGGCTATCTTGTTAGACAAAACGCCTATGGCCGTCACATACCCTCAGATAGAGCAGTTTATGTAGGGATCGAAATTTTCGACCCTTGACGCTTGCGTAATGTACAGTACACGTTTCGGAAGTACTGTTTGTTGTTCCGAATTATAGCTCGTCACTTTAATTGGATATTTTAGGGCTGACATGTGGTATCCTGAGTCTGCCGCATATATTGTAGAGGCATGGAACAGAAATGTTGCGGCTTGTGGTTACGTGGGTGACATGTCATATTTTGCATGCAGAATGGAACGTGGCTTTCAAGCGGCAGTCTGCGGGTGACATACTCATACGAGAAAAGCCAAACTGCCTACACAAGCGAGTATGTGGGCGTCACCACAACCTCCAAAAGTTTGCGAACTTACCCAGTATCCAAGTTTCTTTAAAACATGCAAACCTTCTGTTTCGATCCGTGGAATTTCCTTTTAATAGTCAGCAGTACAGTATTACGTGAAAACTGTAAGAAATTACGTTGTGTGGTTGGAGTTTCTTGAAGGAAATTGGCAGTGTACAAATTATACAGATGAGTGTTATTCAAACGTTAGTTTTCCGGCATGTGAAGAGGTGCAGTTTACCTTTGCACCTCGTCATTCTTCTAATAGTGCCAAGTTACAGTCACACTGGTGTGCTCGTGACGCAGTGAAGTTTTTCATTATGTGAACAACACGGTAAGCCGTCGTTTAACGTTAGAGTTACGTTCCTGAAAACGCAAACTAGAGCCAAACAACTTAGAATGAAGCATTTTTCCCCATAACAATTAATTTAAATACACATGAGTCTGGCCTTTGAAGTAACAAGTCGGGAAATGTACGCATAGCGTAACAGCTCTGCAGTTTTCGGTCCGTTTTGATTAATTGGCGTATCTCAAAAGACACAAACTTTTAATTTTAACAAAGTAACGGTGTAGCAGCTCGTGCAGTTATATTTTAATTAACTGTAGAATTAAATTGGGGCGGAAGGAAGATTTGTTTGGTTATTGCCGACAACAAGAGACTTTGGTAATTTTCACGTGTCTTCGGAATTCCGTTCTTGACTGTTGACTTCTGGACAATTCTGGGGCGTTCGCCTGCTTTTTTGTATCTTAAAAATCGCAAGACTTACAGGGTTATTGTATTGGACCAACGGTGAACAAATGTTCCAAAAATCTAGGAGCCACCTCAAAATCGTAGGCACCAAATGGGTGACACAAAGCAAGATCCATACTAAGGACTCACAACTACGAGTATGAGGTGCCACGGTACGAAACCTAGTCGCCGTGGCGATCTGGTGCCCGGGATTTGTGCACCCGTGTATTGGAATCAATGGTGTATCCTGATCGGGAGGTGAGGTGTAGCGGAAGGGTAGTCAGTGTGACATTGTACCCTTCCACTAGACCCCGACCTCGGGATCAAAATTCACCACGACATACGTGTTGCATTCGTATACAACTTCTTGTCAAAAAGATGCCAGAATAAATATTTAACGGGCTGCGCTTCAGATGGACACAGTTTTCTATATCATGTCTCTACAGCCCTTGTGGGCCTAGGCCTCTATGAGGTTCCTCGATCACACTCATTTAGACACACCACACTTGGGCTACTCTGGACGAGTGATTGGCCCGACGCAGAGACCCATACCTGACTACACACCACTCCTAAGAGACAGACATCCATGCCCACGGCGGGATGCGAACCCGCAGTCCCAGGAAGCGAGCGGCCGTAGTAACCACACACGCCTTAGACTGCGCGGCCACTGGGATCGGCCTGATGGAGACAGTATCGCATGTAAATCTTCATGTAAAGGACTGAGGCTTTTATTCCGATTTTAACTAGAACTGGTATGTATAGACAGATTTCGGTCATCGCGCACCAACATGAAATTGCACGGAAATACCTCCAGCGGTTTTTGAGTTGTTTATAGGTACAGGCGGGCGGATGGACGGAATGACTTCAAAAGGCACTCCACACGTATGCGAATGCGGTTACACACGTAGGCTACATAACTTTAACATATACGTTTTCATATGCTTATGAAATAAATATTTATTTTAATTTTTTTCTGTGGCTTGACAGCCCTTGTGGGCCAGGGTCTCCTCATCGTCGAGGCTTTACAATGACGCTCAGACACGGCACATTCAGTAGGACTTTTCTTGACGAGTGATCGTCCCGTCGCAGAAACCTCTACATGACAACACACATCACTCACAAAAGGCAGATATCCGTGCCCCCGGCGGGATTCGAAACCCGCAATCCCAGCAAGCGAGCGGCCGCAGACCTGCGTCTGAAACTGCACGACCACTGGCATATTTATTTTAATAGTGAATAGAATTCCCTAATTCACGGCCGGGACTTTTGAGGGAACACGTCACACTTTAAGGTATCGTCACTGCGCGAAGAGGCACTTGCAGTTTAATCGAAAGTGATTGCTTGAGTAGAACCACTGATGGCCCGTGATTAGATAACGTCTACTGTAAGCGGGGACAATTGCAATTCTTCCTTATACATTCATAATTCATTCTTGTAGTTCATTTTCTTTTCTCGCAAGTGCAGCAGCGGCTGGTCGTATGAGAAACGTAACTCACATTAAGATCCAATTGACCGATTAACTCTGGGGAGAAGCTAATTAGCCGTTCAGCTAATCCACAAATTTCCCGCCTTTCGAGGTACTCCCAGGACAATTTTGGCGTTCACAGCAGACCACCCAAGCCCGAGGTCCCGCGTGACTTTTCAAAACATTTACTTTGTTGTAATGACGAGTTGTTAGATTCCCGCTCAAATCGCAAGCTGGAGTACCGCCCTCTGTCGGCTATCCGTCACGGCTTATTGAATATGTTCGCAGCTACTATCGATATCTAGAGGCCGATTACTCGATCCGTACCCCGAGGACGCGCAATGCCGCGGTGACAGGGATTCACTTAAGAGTCGCTATTAAGAACGGCAACAAACATTTATTAGGTTGTGCTGAGTATTTAACGACATAAAAGGACTGTGATGGCGTCTTAATTTACAAGGCCAGGGTAAAGGTGAAGTTCTCCCAGTGCACCCCATGAAGGCACGTAGGGGGGGAGTGCAGGTACAGCGCCACTCATTTTTGACCTCGGCACCGGGTGGTGGTGAGTGGTCAGTCTCACGCCCCGGCCACTTTCCCCCTGGGAAAATACCTCCCAGTACGCATTGCACCTCGTATAGCAGGCTAGGTGCGTCGCACAGCCGGTCTGGACGTTTCAGAGGAGAGCTAAGTAATTGGCAGGGTGTAACTGCAGCTACGCCGATTCCGGCGAACGCGCGGTTTAAGACGTGGGTCTTCGGCCTTTCGCTTGCTGGGATTGTGAATTCGAATCCCTCTAGGGGCATGGATGTATGTGTTTTGTGAGTGTTCAATGTTGTCAGGTAGAGGTCTCTGTGACAGACTGACCACTCGACCAGAGGAGTGCTACCGAGTGTGTGTGTGTGTGTGTGTGTGTGTGTGTGTGTGTGTGTGTGTGTGTGTGTGTGTGTGTGTGTGTCATTGAGTGTGATCGCGAAGTCCCCGAGGACGGGGCAAGCCATGACCCGAAAACGGGTCGAAAGTGCCACACGAAAAGAAAAATTGCAGTTATGGTAGTGTAGGTCAATAACAGTATGTATCTCTGTGCCCAGTCCGTAGCTACTGACTTTGCGGCAGTAGATTAAAAACATGTGTTACGTTCATGTAACACGTTTAGTTTTGCTGCGCGTTTCCATAATTTTACATACGAAAATGGGAAAAGGGGGCAAAGTACATTTACCATCAGAGGGGAGTATCTTTCAATCAGCAAATCAGGTGCTGCATATCTACAACCACGAATAATTGTGAAACGCGACTGTACCAAATTTATTACACTTCCATGGCCATGATTCTTCCTCATGGTGTATCCGACTCATTTCGGTATCAAATACTATTGTTCCTACGCAGTGCACCGTATGTGGCTGGATATTGCGTCAGGCGATGTTGGAGGCCAACAGCCAGGCGATACGTCATATCCGGGCAAGGTGTTGACCATGAGACGCGGGGCTGATGCTTAGGTCTTGTGTCGTGACCCTGGCTTGCGTGCAGCCATGCACAATCCAAGGATCCATGGATTACCACACCACACCATGATAAAAGAATGAATGGCGACCCACTATATATTGCAATCTATTCTCTTTATAAGTAGGTTGCATTAATAATGTCGGCTTGTTTTAATTGCGTTTTGAGAATTCGTTATTGCCAACAGACTCGTGTTACGCCACTGTAGTGCCCACACATGTGTAACTGTGGGTATCAGTATTGCTGGAAATTGCTGGGCTTTGGCCATGTTATTACTGGGAAACGAGAATCGACAAGTCGTGAGGCCCCGTGATGCAAATTGTAACATGCAATCGTCAGAACCAATTAGAAGTGGTTTGTTGAAATTATGCACATCTCAGAAACCTGAGTAACGCGAGATACGAACCCGTGTATACCGTCGAACAAAGTTCATAAACCGAATGTGTGGAGCAGAGTATTTGAGTAAATTATAGTCGGTCAGCTGGTAAGAGGTTCTGCATATAAAAATCGAAGATTCATTATCATCGTCTTTAAAGAGCCTACCACTGGACTTTATTCTCATCAAGCTGAATTAAGTTCACGCTCTGTTTCTGTAAGATCCATTTAATGTCGTCCTCCCACCTACCCTCAGTTATTCCAAATGGTACAATAGTGTAATAAGTGCTGGAGTATAACACGTTATTGCTTTGTTTACGACATCAAAACTGCTGCTAACATCGCAGATCCCTTCTTTCTTCTATAAAAGGTATCTGTCTGTGGCAGCCGTAACTCGTCAAGAAGTAACGACAGAAGCGTGAAATTTTGGCAGTAGTTTTAGGATGATCATGCGATATGCCGTTCCACTTATAATCATTGTCGGCGTAAACATGCTTCGGTCGGCTTCGCGGCATCGTACTTTGCCGACACCATGTATCAGAATATCTCTTAAAAACTTTTCAAATTTATGGCGTGAATATTCAGTGGAACTTTGATTTCGCAGTATCCTTCAAGGGCTGTGATATGTACCAATGGTTCAATTGATTGGTTGTTTGTGAAAATCGTAGCTGTCAAATTTTCTTATTGAAATTTCAGCCCATTGTATACTAGTAAGATGACAGAGGACGTATTAGTGCACTAACGAGTAATCTGAAGGTGGGAGTAGGGCCAACCCCTGGAACTTCACTAGGAAAATAAACCAAGAATATGAACTGTGTTATTTTATTTATTATATTCGAAAATGGTAAATGAAATAATATAGTGTGTGTCGTTGGTTTATTTTCTTATTGTACTGACATGCGCGGTGAATACATGTCAGCAAAAGCTGAAACGTCGTTTGGTTTAAGTGTACCTAAGACGGTGGACAGCGTCCGATATGAGATTTGAGATTTTCACGGCGGTGTTGCAGAAAGTTCAGGTATTTTTTCGAGTGGTAAATAGTTGCCACTTGGCATGGTGTAACATTCCAGAAAATTTGCATCCTCAGTGACCGATATAACTGTGATGCAAAGAACGATTTCATTAGCAGTACTGTACATTAATAACGCTACATGATCAAATTCGCAAAAGTAATGAGCGGTAATAGACTGTTCTGTACTTGTGTTGTATTGGCGTGGATGTTTTTCCATCTTTCTGTATCAATTGACGCCGCAAGTCATGATGGTTCACCTGTTGCTGCCCAAGAAGGACGCGGTATAGCCAGACCTTTCTGTGCTTAAATCTAGGCTACGGATATGTAAGCGGCTGTAGATTTTTTGTGGCCTTACATGGGTCTACTACTTTCGTGTTACCCATTTTTCAGTTTTAATTGACATCTGTTCGAAACTTGAAAAGGAATTCTATTCTCTAAGAAATTAATGGTTTTGTTGCGAATTTATTACAAGTCAATAAAAATGTGTTATATCTAGTTCTTTTACCCTTCATATTTTGTCAGTAATTTTTACCTTTTCTTTCGTGACTGTCGTAATATATGGTAGGAAGGGGATAATTGTGTCGAGGTTTCTTTTCTCTTAGTACAGTTTTAAATGAGTAGTGTAACGACTGGATCATTAATGTATTTTCGCCAAAAATAACAGTCATATTGAGCCTATTTTTAAACACGTATGAATTAATGTGTGCGTCAGTTTATTGTTTATTGCCTTCTGAGTTCCTTCTCCAGTCAGTGGTTCCGGCCATAAATACAAGGTTCTTACAGTAGTCTCCAGTTGCAACTGTTTTACAGGCAAGAAAATGTTATGCCTTTATGAACTAACAAATCTGAAAACAAGCTTCGAAATATGGTTCGCAGAGCGTAACAGTTCTGGCCCACCATAAAAAAAATCCTTCCCTTTCATTTTCTCTAAGGTTATGGAAAAGTGTTTCCAACATAGATGTTTATTTTTCTTTGTTCTCTACAAATTTTTTTTGGAAATATTTTTTCTCTGTAACAGTTACTTCGTAATTTAAGTTTTAGACGCCAGCCCAAACTTAATCTAAGTCAGTGTGTGAAGTACCCGTTACTGTTGCAAGATTTTACCGAACATTTCAAAGTATCGACAGATTTGGTGCAGCTCTCCAATATGAAATTTTATGAAAATCTATTCAGTAGTTATCGAGTTATTACATCCGTACGGACAGATGTGGCGAATATGGTGGCACTTTTTTAAAAATGTTCATTGTGAACATGCCGAAAAGTAGGAATGCAGGAAGAGAAATGAAAATACATTTGCCAGGGTATATGGAGTAGAGAGTATACGAATACGGAGGTTCGTGGTGTACCTTCTGGATTCTTTCTAGCAACGGATAAAACAATACGTAGAACTTTCCGTATGGTACAATATCTGCCATGAGAAATTCTAGTTACTAATCTGGACCTGAAAGTTTCTGCTTGTATGCAACTTTTAAGTTTATCGCTTTGTTCATAAAATTCCCCAATTACACCATATCCCGAGCCATATTACCCTGGTCTGCCACTTTGTACCTTGTTTCTCCAAGGTCCGTTTTAGCATACTATTTGTGAAGGGCACTATAAATCCTCTTTGCCCCCAGATCTAAACTTCTCAGGAATATTGCCAGGAAAATGGATTTCAACTATGCTGTGCTTAAGCATCATTTAATATTTCAAAATGGAGTTCCTGCTGCTGAGAATGCTGAGTTGGTACAAAGAATCGAAGTTTGTTTTGTAGCCAACGAAGTAATATGTCACAAGCGAACCTGTTTACGCTTGCAAGCGCGGTTGGTTGGGTCATGTTTATTTTTAATCTTCTGTCGCTTACCTAATCTGAAATTAGTACGTGACCTATTCACAGAGCGCAGTTACCGTGCGTATATATGTACTTTCTTCTAGAACTTGAACTTTGACAGCTTTGATTTCAATCCCATTCGAGGTGTGGGTGTGTGTCTGCATTTTTTTCTGTGTTTGTGTTGTCCTGGGTCTTTTGGAATGGACCTGTCCCCCTTGAGAAGGATCCTGCCAAGTGTCTACAAGATTCAGAAGCCAGGAGAAGGAAGGCCTTGGGGTCGCTGTGGCCTCTAACGCCATAAAAACAGGAGATAAAAATGAACTATCTAGTGAAATAAAAGATTCGTCTCTTAATTCGAGGTTTGACGTTTCTAATTATGGATTATTTGACGCCGGTTTACGGCTGTGCATGTAATACAGACGAATTGTATTTAGTGAGGACTTAGAATGACGCAACTGAGGACTATTTGAGTATATTATCCCATGTTTGTTTCAAGGTTTTCGCCGTTTCAGAGTGCAGTATGAAAATCCTTTCATGGTGTTTAACAGCATGACTGAAAAAGTACGATGAATATGCTGGTAAAAGAACACACATGACTTCGTTACTGTTCTCAAACTACCTATGCTGTGTTTCAGTTGCAGTGGATATTTTTTAGGTTCTTTATTTTTATTGACTTCGCAGTACGAATCGGGGCAGAGAAAGTTCAGCGTGCCGAGATCTTTTTTTTACTGTACGACCCTGTCGGTGTCTCAGACTGTACAGCGCCGAGTGATATGAAGACTGGTGAACTGGGAAGCATTCGGAAGGAATTGGCCATGCCCTGGTCGGAGTACTCATCCGTCGTTTGTCCAGAGTGGCAGCAGCAAACTAAGAATATCTTGGTCAAGGCAGCCGGAGTTCCGGGCCGTTTCTAACCGGGTGTAACGCAATCGCAAAGTTATGGCACTACGATGTGCGAGCAGCCTATCTTACGAGAGTAGTGGGAGTCGTAGGGTGGGCACATGAGGGGCAGAGAATGTGAGTGCAACGTGTCACATCTCTTTCTAAAAACACGTTTGTGTTCTTACGTCCTCATATAATTTCTTCAGTCGGAGTCCGACGATAACGGAAGTATCCCGCAACCATCTGCATTGTTTCCTATTTTAGACAGGGCCACAGTGCAGTGCCAGTATTGTAAGAAGGGCAGTGTTTTTGTTCGGCAAATAGCTGGCAACACGGAACGATCTCCACCCTGGAACGGCTTCCAACAACTAACCCGACACCCCGCTAGTACCGTCTGAGGACAATATCAAGTGGAGAGACTAAAATCGGTCGTTTGCACAGTGCCATAACATTGCTGTACCTCCCGGATGCAAATCCAGAACGCTACCGCTACACCAGCCTGCGCTATAACCTGCCATGGTGGCAGTGTATAGCAGCATTTCTTATGATATGTTATATTGAATGTAATTTACTTTTGATACCAGGGGAAAATGGTAATAATTCCCCTCAAATTAATGGACGTTTGCCAGAAAATTACATGATGTCTCGATAACAAGAGTGTTTGGTAATGATCTGTGAAATGCACAAGAATACTCTCGGTCTGGGTTAATTTCGAACTTAACGTCTTCCCGCGTCAGACACTTCGAAACGCAGTTTGCATGCCACTATTGAGTCCCTAAAAACTGTTTGGTTAAGAAAAATGAAATTACATGTGAACACTTAGGGTATTCTGTAGCTAAAATTTACTGATCACTCCGTTAGGCTAGATTCTTTTGAAGAACTTTATTTTTTTAATATTTTACTACAATATCCAGAAAAAGAAACGTATTGGTGTGGTGTATTTTGCTCCCATCATTTGTGAATAATAGTAATTGATTTTGAAATATCATGTACAGAGGTCGAAATGTTTTGAAAACTGATGAAACAGTGCCTCGTTGTGACCTTCGCCTCCGAATGTTACGCAAGATTAATTTGATACTGTTTTAGGCGAATTTGCAAAACAATTGCGAATAGCGACTATTAGCTTCCTCATACCTGTCCCGTCCCTTTGTATGGAGCAGAATGATCCCCACTGGACAGATTTGTATGGTTGATTATAAAGCTGCTAGCGTGTGTTAAAATACTAGTGTTTTTTTTGGAAAGCATTCACGAATTTTAACATGTAGAGACAATAGCAGAGCGAAGGCTTCAAAAGTGTTACGTCTGCGTACGCTTCTAACTTACAGCATTGCATGTTACCTTGCATTTCTTATTAAATCGTATAAATTAAATAGAAAAATGCACCAAGTTTAAGGAGAAACCACTAATTGTCTGAAATTTATTTCCTGATACATGTTTCGGCCCTTCATGGACCATTATCAGGGAGTCACAACATTACAAAGACAAGTGTATACAAAATGCTAATTAAGTTGTTTTCGTTAAGGTGCAAGCATAGATTTCTGAGCGCCAACTGCCATCATAACTTTCATATATTTGATGTTTTATGATATATTTTACACTGTATATCCATAATTGGTGTGTGGATACATACCCTATCCCATTTTTATATACTCTTTTTGTAATTGCTGTGGCTCCTTCATAATGGCCGATGAAGGGCCGAAACATGTAGGAGGAAATAAATTATAGTCAATTAGGGGTTATTTCCTAAACACAGTGTTTTTATTGGTTTAATTTCTAATATTTCCCCACTCGTTTCTAAACATCCGCGGGCCAGACATAAGACGGTGATACGAATTTAATCCTTTAAAAGCGAAGCGTAAACTGTCTTATTTAATGCCCAGTTCGTATCGCGCAGTAAACACTTAATCGCGGTTATAAAAACCAATTAGTTTACATTACATAGGGCAAAAGTCGCTGTTTGTTCTGAGATCAATAAAAATCACATTAATTCAGTGTGGGCAGAGTGTACACCTTTTGTATGTTAAACCTGTCATCACGTAACCAGTAGGCTTTAAAAGGTTAAAAGGGAGATTTTGGTGCCGTACTAATTACGTGGCCGATCCCAGTGGCCGCGCGGTCTAAGGTGTAGGTCTGCGGCCGACCGCTTGCTGGGATTGTGGGTTCGAATCCCACCGGGGGCATGGATGTTTGTCTCTTGTCCAGCGTTTGTGTGTTGTCAGGCAGAGGTCTCTGCGACGGGCCGATCCCTCGTCCAGAGGAGTCCTACCGACTGTGGTGTGTGTCTGAGTGTGATAAAGTGAACATAAAAAACCATCAACACCTACTGTGAACAAGTAGGTAGAAGAGGGAAGGACTACTAATTACGTAGATCTTCGCTGGGCACGGTTCGTCATTTATTCTGGCTACAAGTGAGGGAAACCGTAGATTTAATGAATCGGGGAATTCGCGCGATATTAATAACTTGCTGCAAAATAGCAGTGACTCTTCTCAGTGATGTAAAAATAGTCATATATGTCATATGTTTGTGCATGCCTCATTCGAGCTATGTCCGACTTCTTGCTAGGAAGGCACGAGAGATATTACGTGTCTTGTTAAGACGGATTTACTTCACAGCTTGGAGAGCTACGAAAACATGTAAATGTGCTCCAATAAACGATGAAATGTAACAAAGGAAAGCTTCCGCCTTATTGCTTTATAAAGTACATTCCTCTTATCAAGGAAGAGCGCAAGTTTCCTGAACACGCACTGAGAACCACATTCTCTATTCTAACAACAAATTATTGGAGCATTAAGATTGTTATGGGTGTTAATAGAAGACAATTGAAGCTGGCAAAGTTTGGTCATTACACCCTGAAATAAAAATAGACGGTAACGACGTTGTTGCCTGGGATAGTAATTACCGCATGCTTGTGCAATAATGAATCAATATTACAGCTACAGCTCCTTGAACACGATTCAGCTTGCAGTTTAAGGATTACGACACCTCGTTTACAGTGTCTGTGCTATCACGCTCTATTGTGCACTTTCCTTGGACAGTGAGAGGTTGGATTAATGTCAAATGTTTTTGCTATTGCAGTAACCTTCATGGGCCAAAATCGGCTAGAAGGATCAAAAAAGCTGCCGAGGACACACGCAAGCACCGAACTTTTACGTATTATCAGGAAAGGATCAACAGGCCTTGGTTTCAGAATACGTGTATTAGTGATTTTAGACGCATTCGCGTAAATAGTGAAAAGTATCTATTAGCTTCGTCTCATGTCTGTCCGTCCGTCTGCCTACTGTCCGCATATATCAGGACGGCTCCCACTGGACGGATTTTTGTGAAATTTGATATTGTTGACTTTTACGAAAATCTTTTGAGGAACTCAAAATTTTGTTAAAATCGGGCAAAAATATCTGTCACTTTGCATGAAGACCTAAGTAAGTTTACGTGATTGAGAGCAGTAAAAATAGTAAAGTGCATCCTACAACAGGCCATGATGGCCCAGTGGGGTAGTATAGATGTAGCTCTACTCTTTCTTTAAACTTGGCGCTAGATGGAGGTGGGTGGTCAACGCCAACGCTCCGGCCGCCTTACCCCTGAGAAAGAGACCTGGTACCCACTGTACAGGAGGGTGGGTGGGCCCGAGGTCCAGTCTTGACGGGTACGGAAAATCTCGCCCCCACCGCGGATTCCCGAACAGTACGAAATATTTAGTGCCTCGACGGCAGTGCAAAGGAAACCCATTCTCGCGTTTTTGTGGCAACACCCACAGTTTTATGTAGTTGATAGCTATGTGTAGGTGAACAACAGTACAAAGGGAAAACATTGTTATGTTTCCATGGCATCCATGATTACGTGAACGCGCTACAATGTTACGTTACGGTACATTGATTATCTTGTTGTGTTTGCGGTACTTTGAATATGAGGCTGATTTTTAAGATGCAAAGTTTTGTGCCTGTTAAGCAGTGTTACTGTGCATTTGAAACTCATTAAATACAGGAAAAGCGCTCTGAAAGGACTATGATTCATATTATACGAACTCATTAAATACAGGAAAAGCGCTCTGAAAGGACTATGATTCATGTTATACGAACTCAGTTTTACGAACGTGCATGTTAAGGATATTGTCTTCTTGTAATCGCAGTTGGCTGAGACACTGCATTGCAAGCCAGAAGGTCGCGGGTTCGATTCCCGATGTTGTCATTGGAATTTTTCATTGACATAATCCTTCCGGCCGCACTATGGCCCTGGGGTCGAGTCAGTCTCTAACAGAAATGAGTACCAGGAATATTTCCTGGGGGAGGGGGGTAAAGGCGGCCGGTGCGTAGGGCTAACAACCTTACCACCTTCATGTACAATTTGTCTTGTAGTATGGGAGTCACAACCTCCTGGAACCCTAAGGGCCTGTCCAAGCCTGTAATGGGATTGCTTTTGCTTGCTTTATCTTCTTTTATCACTCCTTGCATTAGGCATAACAGTAGGTATACTGCCTGAAACATAAAACATCTTTCTGTTTCAGATTTCATGTTTTTAAATTAGCTGTACCATATTTTAGGTCCTCATAAAACACGGGGGAAAAAAAAGTGTGGTAGGAATACCAGTCACTGTTATACTTGCGCACGAAATTTTGTGTGGTTACTAAAGAAGATCAGCTTACGCATTTTTTTCATTGATTAGACTGCAAATGAATAACAATCGTAGCTGCAGCTGACTCAGTATGGGAACTAGGCTACGAGCGGTACGACCACAGAATCGGTGTTGTTTCCTGGCTCGGGCGAGGATTTTGCTTTTCCAACGCCAGTCCAGACCGACTCTGTGTCTACCTGTTTGGCTAGACAGTCAGTGCAAGACTGGACCAGTACATCCACCAGACTACAAAGGCTCATGGTGGGCTGCAGTGCCAGTCCGTTATTTGTTAGTAGCAACAGCGGTATAAATAACACTGAAGTTTCAACGTCACTGTACACGATCTTCAGTCAGTTATCTCACCTGGCATCCTCACAACCTGACCCTCTTACAGATCCCTTGCATGTGTCATTTATTGAGGGGAGCACATCCTATTGTAGTGTGTTTCATACACTGATAGTGTCGCAGGAAATGCTGCCTCCCGTTGATAATAGTGTAACACATACTGGGAGACAGGTCGTCGCCTGCCGCATAGCTAACATACTGTACGTAATTAGGCTAAGCGCACTAGTGTTTGTCCATCGGTTTGTCGTTCATTTACATGACAGTAATGTAAGACTGGAGTTACTTAGGATAGCACTATCAGATGGCAGCAATAAATGGCATAAAAATGCGTGTGTAACTGGTGTTATTGTGTCGACCGTTGCTAGAGAAGAGTTACCTGTAGATCACGTAGCAGCATTGCTTGTTCTATGAAGCTGACTTTGCAAGAGTTTAAGGTGGTAGTATACAGTGTTTTAAACTTTTAGTTTGGGTTTAGAGGATAAAACGGAAATAAACCGAGATCAAATTTTAAAGAATAGAACAGCAGTTTTTCTTTGCCGAAAGAACATACCTGTCGAGCTGTCTTTCCAGAAGTTCCGAAGTTCACAGTGTACATATTTAATGAATTTTTGATGTTGAAGTGCCCCTCTACAGCTGAGCTGCGACCTGTAATGTATAAGAGTGGATCAGTGGAATGGTTATTTGTTGAAGTCGTATTTAGATGTGGAAACTGTTAAATTTTTCCATTAAATTTTCAACGTGTGTTCCCCTAGTTTGTGAAACTGTCAACATGAGACTGCAATTCTTGAAAGTCATACACGCAATTTGCACACTGTTGAGTGAAGAAAACACGGAAGAATGTCTCATAATTTACACCCTCCCATAGTGTGTAGTTGAGAAATAGAGGACTGTCCGAGATATGTGCTAGAACAGGATGATTAGGTTTGACAGATGGTGGGTGATGCTGCGAAGTTAGAACTCTTGAGTAACAGTGACAACCTTGCCCTGGGTCAATGGCCTGAGCGACCGATGTGAGACATTACTTCCGGTACCGCAAAACTTGGCAACGTTAGACGGGAGAATGAGTATTGCGAAACGTGATGGTGCTGATATCCGTACTCTAAATGTAAACGCAGGCATGTTATCTGTAACGCCAACCTTCGCAGTGGTTCTTGTTTTGCCACGTGTGGGTTGTGAGGTATCGTAACATGTGTAGAGATTAAAAAAAATAAGGCGCTTGTAGACAAACGAAAGAATTAATGCCGTGGTATAGAATCTTTGTAAAGAAATCCGCGTTTCCCACGTCTGTGGGGCCCCCTCCCCCTCAACTGTGTCCTGAGTAAATTAATTCCATTTTACTGCGTTATATCCCATTTAGCTTTTTTTAGTATTTTCGTACCTTTTACACCTGGGCCTTAAGGCGATCTCTTCGTTTAAGGCTTTCAGATTAAAATTTATTCACTTTTATTTCTTCCTTTCACGCCGTACTTTGCGCCCGATTTATCTTTCTTAATTTATGTACCAACATTGTAGGTGAAGACTATAAATTTGGAACATTTTCATTGTGTAATTTTATCCATTTCTTTTATGATTTCGTCTTTTAATTCCGATTAAGGTCGATTTTAGTCGTTTCTTCCTCAAGTAACGCCGGACACCTTTCCCGGACGCAAGATTTCCCCATTAACGTCTGGAACTGATATTTTTTCGCTGTGCTGCAGGTGTACGGAACTTATCAATCTGAACTAGCGGAGAGAATGTCGCCACGTTTAACTAACGAGATAAACTTTTGTTTCCTATGTGGAAAAATCGACTATATATTTCTTCCGGCGATTTGGAAGGTTATTCCTTATTTCCAGTTTACAAGGCTACCGTGTTCGTTTTAACACATTTTGCAGTCGTAGGAGTACTCTGGATCGGAGGAGCTGATGTAGGTCGGAATTCTGCTCTGCGGCTATTTTCCCTTGACGATTTTATGGTTATGCTTTTGACGTATGTGCTTCGGCTTCGACTCGTTCTGTTTATGCTATTATTTGCTGTTTGTTTTGTGTAATAATACAGCTGTTTACGTGGCTCGTAGCACCTCTGTTGGTGATAACGATGATAATGCGTATGCTAAGGCTGCATACGCAAAATCAGCCATCTAGCAACGAGCGTAACAGACGTGTCATCATTCCGTATTGTATTTGTTTTATGCAATCAGGCCGAATGTGATAAATTGCCTTCTGTTACGTAATACAGCTACCAGTGTGACTACCTTCAGATGCCGAATTCTGCAGCCGAAAATTGCGAAGACTGATAGTAACGCATCACATGTATCACGCTGCAAGAAAATTCTGTTTATGCGTTGCGATAAGCAGTCACAGTCCCCATTACAGAAAGCAGCTGGTTTCGTGCCCTTCAGGGAAGTAATTACTCTTTGTTAAGATAACTGTTCGAAACGCGTCACTATGCTGTGTTGGGAAAGTACAGAATTTTTAGTCTTAAAGCAGGTTGTTCATATTCTTGTTACTTCAGTCGTTTAAAGTGTTAATGATGTTGTCTAACATCAAAATGCCATTCATTCAGTTAGGAATGAAGTATTAATCTCATACGGAGGTTAGAGTATTTTCGAATAGCGTACACCAAATAGAAGTGACTGCAAAAGTGTTAGTAATGTGTAAGAATATATTTTTATCAGTATTGACTCATTATGTAAGTTGCAAGTGTGGACAAGCATGAGGAGTAAAGTTATGTAAAATGTAGGGTGTTCGGATTTCGATAACCCGAGAAACAAATATAATTCACTTTCTCTATTGGTGCTTTCTACTTCTGTTTCTGGCAGAGTCCGTCTTGCCCTGTCCTTATTATCTGCTTACTCAAAAACATGGGGAGGTGTGGCAATCGTTTGGACATATTTAATTCTCCACGCACCGATTACTTCGCTTCATCAGTATCGACTTGCATCACAGTAGTCACTGCAGCGAGTAACTTCAAACTCATTCCGCAATCTCCTCTCTAGCTAAATAGGTCGTTGACACATGCCAAGCTTTCGATACGGACGGTGGCGGTGTAAAGGAAAGAGCGGTATTCTGAAACACCGCTTCTTACACTTCAGATATTGTCGACCAACACTGAAACATAACAAGACAGGCAACGTACGTATAACGTAAGGTTAAAGCGCGTTCGCGAAACCATTGTTGCCTGGAAAGCAGTAAGTACTACATATGCTGAGAGAGAGTGTGTGTGTGCGTGTGTCTGTCTTAGTTATCCAGCATCCAAAGCGCATGCACCGTACTATATTGTCATCTGTGGCCTGCCCGGTTGTACCACATTTTTCCACATTATCACATAAACAGCACGATTTTCGGAAAAATGTTACCGAACATGAAGGGTGTGTTTTGATTTTCTCTGCAACTTTTGTCTAAAACATTTCTCGTTCTAACAGGAATTCAGCGAGATATTACCATAAATTTACCTAGGTGTTCACATAAAGTACCCGTTATTCTTCACAGATTTTAATGAAATTTGAAGTTTCTCAGCATATTTTCCAAAGAGTCTCAAATGTCAAATTTCATGAAAATCCGTTCACTGGGAGCCGAGTTGTTTAATGCGGGCGGACAGACCGAGAGACGGACAGAGACACATGAAGCTAAAATAGTCTCTTCTCGCCATTTTGCTAGCGCGCCTAAAAATCATGACGCCAGGTAAATGTACAGGTAAAGATTTCTGTCGACCTAACACTACACTGTGAAGGGATATTGGAGGGTGGGTATATAGCTCGTTTTTAACGTCGGCGCTAGATGGAGGTGAAATGTCAGCTTCACTTCCCGGCCGCTTTACACTCGTGGAAATAGCCCTCTGGTATCCATTGGATAGGAGGCTGGGTATGCCCCAGAGCTTCGAAAGGAGAGCAATATCTGTTATTTCTGCTGGGAATCGAACTCCGGTATCTCGGTGTGCGAACGGGTACTCAGTCTGTGTTAATGAATTAAACTTTATAGCATCATAAACTTAGTGCGGCAGTGGAGGCTATTTACATGATCAGCCATGTAAAAACGGGAGTTCGCATGCAGTGTTTCGGATGCTATCTCCGTCTCCGTCATCAAGGGTTGATATGTTGACTGATACTTTGTAATTACAACGTAAGACCATATCACTGATCACACATCAACACCTGATGACGGACAGAGAGACAGCCTCCCAGACACATGCTACGCGTTCATTTTTGTACTGCTGGTCACAAGAGAAAATACTTCACTGCATAGTCTCCGTGGAACGTTCAAATCATAAACATAGAAGTGTCAAAGAAGAATAGTTAATTGGTCTAGTAATCAGCGTGATTTTCAACTAGTTTCCGACGTTTATTTTTCGGATTCAACTAGGACTGTTTTAGGGTAGGTATTGTTTATGTTGTGTGTGTGTGTGTGTGTGTGTGTGTGTGTGTGTGTGTATGTATGTATGTGTGTGTATGTATCTATGTATGTATGTACGTATATATGTATGTATGTATGTATTTCATCTACAGTAAAATTTACTCAATTAAGAAGCTGTAAAATATCTTTAGAAATACCATAATAAAACATGCTGAGATAACATGCTTTGAAGGTTGTCGACAGTAGCTAATATTTCGCGGCCCCGTGTTTGATTAACACTGTCCTCAAAGTTTGTAACGGTGGTTGATTTGTAATACCAGTATTGTGTTAGACACTTTACACTATTGTAAGACGTACAGGGTGACTCTGAAGGAGTCTGCCAAACTTCCTAGGTACACTAATCAAGAAATTTTAGACCAAAAGAAAGAGATGTTTAACGTGGGTTCATTTCGGAAACTTTAAGGGCTTTGGGCAGTTTGAAAGGCAAACAGACATCAGAAATGTCACAGTTAACTGCGTCAGGAAACCTTTCGTGCTTTATTTAATAATGAAAGTGTTACAAGAACTTTAAGATGGCCAAGTTCGACTTGGATTCATATTTTAACACAGTGTTGCCAACCATTTCAAGAATGTGCCCTGCAGAGATGTGCATTCAAGGCTCAGACGGACGATCAGTGCCATTATTTTCAGATTAGGAACCACTCCGTTGTATTCTATTGATCTGTTAGAAGAATGACCATCGAAACTATACTCCTACAATCGCCGTTCTGTTCAAGCCCGACGTTTCGATCGTGAAGATCATAATCAAGTGTGACACTAATAATGGCGTGAGATATTATAGGCTTACGTCATAAGAGATGACCATTTAGATCCAGTACATGTATAATGCCATTATGGTTATTAAACTGCTATAAAATGTATTGCAGGATCCACAACTGTTCTCTGGCAGCTCATGCAGTTCGTGTATAGAGTGTAGTCTTTCTGACTACTTAACTAACAAACTCCATGGAGCAGAGCTCTTCCCGAGAAGCTAACAGGTTCTTGGCTAGTCAAACTCCCCGCATTTTATAGAACCCGGAAATTTATTACCGCATTCACAAGCGCCCGCCACCTCTACCTGTGCTGATCCAGATCAATCCAATCCATGCCTCCCCATTCCACGTCTTGAAGATCCATTTTAATATTATTTTCTCATCTGCGCGTAGCCCTTTCAAGTGGCTTCTTTCCGTCAGGTCTGCCCACCAAAACCCTTTGTGCTCCTGTCCTGTCTCCCGTACGTGCCACATGTCCACTCAACTAATTCTTCTTGATTTGATCACTCAGTGGCGAGGAGTGCAAATCATAAAGCCCCTCGTTGTGTAGCCTTGTACACTCCCCTGCTACCTCATCCCTGTTAGGTCCAAGTATGTTCCTCATCGCCCTTTTTCAAACACCCTCAGCCACTGCTTGCGTTGTGCCAAAAGATCAGTCCAAATCAGTTTTTACCGTGAGGAGTTGTTAGCACCTCGCCCAACCCCCAAGCTGGAGGCCCACTCCTCGTGGCTGTCGGCGAGTACTTATTCAATATATTCGCAGCTACCCGTCATAACTGGAGGCTGTTCCTCCATCCGCAACCGCAACCTGAGGATGCACCATGCTGTGGTGACAGGGACCCACTTATCACAGTCTTGTATCTAACGAATCTTTATAACACCACTGCAGGAGCATTTCCGCTGTGAAATTCGTTGTCCTGCCCATGGCGCAAGTTAGCGGTTAATGACTTTATGTTGTTACTTTCTTGGTCCAAATGATATGTACTATCCCAGTTGTCGAACGTGTGTACTTTCTTGTTTCCGATTGGGCGTCCCTGATTATTTTTTTGCGTGTATTGACCTGTGGTTGTTGTCGTAGGGCAGTCTGCACTCACAGATGCTCAGCGTTAGGAAACGTAAATTATACCGTATACGACGCGACAAAGCAGGTCGTTATGTAGGTGAAGGCTACAACAGCTAAGGTGTTCTATTATTTGACACTAGGAGGACCAGGGCAGCGGTGTGCGAATTTTTAATGCCTTGGTAGGTCAACCCTACAAACTTTCTATTGTTATACGTATGTTTATAGGAGCCAGGGTAGCGCAGTCAGTATAGCGACTAGCTACGGGCTGTATGGCCCAGGGTTCGAATCCCGGCAGGGTCAAGGGATTCTCTCTTCTCCAAAACCGGCCAGACCGACGCTGGGCTCACCTAGCCTCCTATTCAGTGGATTCCCGAGTTCTTTGCCGGGGTTAAAGCGCCCGGGGTGTGCAGTTAACCGCTCACTTCCATCTAATGCGGAGGTTAAGAATGAGTGGAGCTATATTTCTGCTCCTCCTGTATGCCTTCATGGCGTGAACAGAGAAAACTTTACCTTTGTATGTCTTTTTGTGTAGTTAAGTTAAATGCAACAATTACGTTATTAGCATGCAGGACAGTGTTAAAGTATCGGTTATTAACCTTTTAAAGCCTAGCGGTAACTTTACGTATCACCAGGTTTAACATTAAAAAATTCTACGTGGTGCCCACATTGCGTTTATGTGTTTTGTACGGATCTCAGAACAAACAGCAACTTTTGCCTTATAAAAGATTAACTGATTGGTTTTTATAACCGAAGTGGAGAGTGTTTACAGCGCGGTACGCACTGAGTCCTTATATAAAACAGAGACGCTTCGTCTTTAAAGGGTTAATGTTTCTCCGATGTTGCTGACTGCCTGTAGCATATTATAGGAGTCAGATCCAAGAAGCCGATCTCCAGTTCTTACTTGTTAGTTCCTTCTGTAAATGTTTGTTCATAAGATGTGTATACGGTTTTGTTGTTAAACGCTTCTTAAATAGTTTCTTGCTTGTACAGGTAGGCATACTTCCACTCAATGGTTTGTATATAAATGTGGGAAAAACTGAAGAATCCTCTCTGGGATCAGCCTCTGTTATCTCATAGAAATTTACTAACCTTGCGGAGGACCGGCTGGGCTCCCTTCATCTGTATGCTCCTCTGTCTGCCCTGAATGCGAAGGCAGTAATTTTCTCCGAAACCGCGGCAATTTTCTACCAAATTACGTGACGCTATATCCAAAGAGAGACAGTTTTTCGTAGTCTGCGAACGTCAAATCTGAGGGACATCCATCGGACCTGTAGTATTTTTTCCTTGGAAATTCTTTTCATCTCGATGGTCCACCTGCCTTTACGTTTGCCTGACGTACAGATGCATCAGGAAAACCCCTAATCTGGATTACCGTTCCACAGAGTGAGAATGTGAGTTCAAGAATAAGCTGAGTTGGTACGGCGACAAAGGTATGAGCTGGATGACAGAGGAATCGGTGTTCGATAGCTGGCACGGACTAAAAGTTTTCCCTTCTGTACAATATCCAGACCCTCTGTGGCGTAGCTGACCTTCTGTCTGATGGATACTTGAGTTAACTCGGCCTCGGCGTGAAGCTGTCAATTCACATCTACGGAGTGCAGGGCCGAGTTAAGAATTTGCGCGGCTGAACTTCAGTACACCCAAACTATTTCATTGTGTGGTGATTAATTAAGCACCAGTATGAAAAGAAACAAGAAAAATATTTTGATAGTTCCAAGATGTCTGACAAGATCCTCTTTCTAAGAAAACCTGTCTGGGTTTGTGAGCTGCACGTTGTGTACGCCTGGTGTCGGTATATTTACAGTAAGCAGGTGGAAGAAACCAGCTGCAACGCCGGCTGCCCTTCAAGCTTTGCCCACTAGGAAGTAAGATATCTGGCACCATTGTGGCCAGAGTAGCGGAAGAAGGGGAACTGAATTGCTTGAATCGTGCACCCATGAATTAGAAGCCCTTTGAACAGCACAGAATTCAGGCAATGCAGTGAAAGAGCTGGGTTACACAGCTGGGTCTTACATAATGATGTATGATAGACATTTCCGTATTAATGACCGCAGTGTTTCACAATGAACATACTAGTTCAGACACTCAATGAGGCAATGTCTGTTTCTGTCCAGTTACAGCTGGAGGGGGGGGGGGTGCAATAATTTGACCACCGTGGACCACAGGGACCACAGCGTGGCTAATGACTGCGGGGTCATCCAGTGTACAATACTGTATGGAGGATTTTCTCATTATGAAACTTTGACTCTTTGGTATTAGTACCTTTCATCGGCTTAATCAGTTTGTATTAGAGCAGCTTTTTGTTTCATTAAAAATTCTTCCCTAATAATGCAGTGTGGTAGAGTAATAGATTAGGGTGGTGCATGAAAAGTTGCATAAAGCTGCTGCCAGACTTCTCGTGATTGGGCTCGTGCTCGTGTTCCGACCTGTGTGTCTCCGAAAATGTGGAAGGCTTAACGAGCCTGATCCCATGAAACAGCGCTCACTTGGACCGTCACGTAGGGGGGTTGCGGGGATACTTCAGGGAGGCTAGCGAAAGCGCATTGCTGTTTTAATATGCCAAGCAGCCGAATGAACCGTCAGTAATAACCAGGAACAATCCCTGCGTGTATCACGTGCACGAACACAAGCACGGATGGACTGGACGCTCCGTTAGAAAAATATGATGATTAGTCTGACATTTAAACGGTTTCCTGTTTTGCTTCCTTATAAATGCACACAGAAAGATACAAATATGTGCACGTTTCTTTGACAGATAGTAACGTTGATGGAATTTTATAATGTCTAAAGATGCCTGTTTTTAAGTTAGTGCCTATTATAGCTTTTCTATCAATGTCTGTACCCCAATTTTACGGGATTGCGATTTTTTTCTCAAAAAGGAGATCTGTCAACTCAATACAAACTGCTAAGGAAGGATTCAACAGTTATTTGTAATCCAAGAAAGACCAAGAATTTCGCGACAGCTAAAGGAACGCGTTGTAGGGCCTAAACCTTCGACGCATTGATGATGATGATGATGATGATGATGATGACGACGACGACGACAATAATAATGATTATGACGACGACGGCGGCGACGACGACGACGACGACGACTTGTAAGTCAATATAGCGCGGCAGTGCTTTACGTGGCGTGATAATTATGACGCAGCATGATTTGTAACTAACTGTAACATTTCTTAAAATTAAGAACATAACAATTCCTTAGTGAAAACAAAATAACGACCGAAAAGACCGGATATGTAGACAGTCAGATGGGGGCGGCAATAATGTGCTCGAATTTTTAAGCATTACAGCCGTGCATAAAACTTAAAAACCACTAGTAGTGACGAAAAGTGAATTTGACGCATTGTCTATTCATATGATGTCGCTATATATATAGTACAAAACCCACAAATTTGTCCATACAAAATAACTACCAAACCCATGCAGTTGAAATGGCGTAGACTAACGGCAGATAATATGAGAATTATCTTCCTTTTTAACTTCCATAATTAGTGGGAATAGTGAAGTATGTATTTATAAACGTGTGATGTAAAATCGCTGTTTATTTTTTTTTGCCAGACATTGCGGGCGATATTTACATTAGGTGACACCTAACAAGGCCGACCTCCAGTGGCTGCGCGTTCTAAGGTGTGGGTCTGTGGCTGGTCGCTTGCTCGGTTTGTGGGTTCGAATCCCACCGGGAGCGTGAATGTCAGTCTCTTGTGAGTGTTGTGTATTGTCAGGTAGAGGTCCCTGTGACGGGCCGATCACTTGTCCAGAGGAGTCCTACGGAGTGCGGTGTGTCTGAGTATGATCTCGGGACCTGAAGAATAAGGAAGCCTAGGCCCACTAGGGCTCTCGATCCATGATCAAAGTAAGAAAGCGAGATGGGCCGGGTAATTAGCACGCAAGTAAAGCCGATAAATTCAGAGGGTTTAGTGACTATGTCATTGTTAAATACGAAACGTATTAACGAACGTGGATTGAATGTGAAGTCCGTTGTACGATCATCCGAACTTCCTGCAAAGCTTCAATCATGTTTTTTTTTTCAATCTGTCGAAGTTACGAATAAAATTTTCCCGGATGATAAAAAATATACGCAGTTATTTTTTCTATTTCGGTGCCAGGAATATAAATACTGTAACGAAGGCCAGGTTGGGTGCGCCACCCACCGCTGACGTTGCTGTCATCCTTGTCTCAATGTCAGAACCCCGTATTTCATATTGCGCGCAAGGCCCACATTTGCTTGGCAGTGCTTCATTGCGATCAGACTAATGTGGGTCGTAGCCTACACAATAAAAGCGGGATGATTGCCCATGCTTCCCAGAATATGTTCTTTACCATTTTGCTTATATACTGGTCTTTGTATTTGTTTATTGACTGTAAATACATTTGGTTGCACATACAAATTAAACTTCGCAAAACTAACTACACTGCAGATACCTATGGCTATTTATTCATTTGTGGTGTGTTAACGACGCTGTCAGTTGCTTAAATCAGTGTTCGGCAGTCTTTTGTACGCGCAACCACACTTTCTAACAACGTCCCTTGGCGACCATTCTGTCTTAACCTTTTAAAGCCTAGCGGTAACTTTACATACGACCAGGTTTAACATTAAAAAATTCTACGTGGTGCCCACATTACGTTTATGTGTTTCGTACGGATCTCAGAACAAACAGCAACTTTTGCCTTATAAAACATTAAGAGATTGGTTTTTGTAACCGAAGTGGAGAGTGTTTACAGCGCGGTACGCACTGAGTCCTTATATCAAACAGATACGCTTCGTCTTTAAAGGGTTAATTATTCATATTACTTTTCGCTTTCCTGTTAATCAGTATTCGATGAAAGCATTTCTGGTATATCTTTAACTTAAATACGTGTGTAGACAATTTCGCAACTCATTTTTAAAATTTCGTCGTTGAAAGTTGAAAACGTCTTTGTTGTATGTCTTATTTCTCACAGTTGTTTTGTGAACCCAAGAGCAAAGGGTTGCGCGTCACTGTCTTAGACTGTGTAACGTTTAGTGGTACCGACAGCGTCATCAGTAATGATTCGTAAAGGATGTTGAAGGAAGAGGACCTAAGTTCAGTCTATTCTCCTGGCATGTGCTTGGAGGGACAGGAAAACCACGAAAGGCCTCAGTACGTTTGATATCCCGGCTTAGATTTGAACCGGCTTCCTCCTAAATCCAAGTCACAAGCGCAACCATTGGAGCCACCTCACTCCGTGGTACACAACAAGAGAGGTATATTTTGCACAGTTTTCCAAAGGAGTTCTTCGGACCGTGCCATACTGTATGAGGACTGTTACACGTAATGGCCTTCATGGTCATTTACTCATGATGAAACTATAGTATAGGAGATAAATAAACAGTTGCACAACTAAATTACACTGTGCCATGCCATGTAGCCTTGGAAGAAGTGAGGCCATAGCTCCAACTATTCATAATCTTGACGCAGTGTGGAGGGTAGCGGTGCACTTGACGCCCCAGCCCTTTTGTTCCCAAGGAAGTGTCCCCGCCCCGTACCCCCTTAACAGTAAGCTGGGTGGGCCCCAGAGCGGTCTGGACACTACCACTGCAGGGCCTACCCACAGTGCGCTGTGGAGAAATGAGGTCTACTACTGCGGAAATTGCACCGGAATCTGCCCTCCCATGTGCCATGAACTGACTGGTTTCGCTTAAGCGGTGATCATTTGGTGGAACTGTTTATGAACCGTTTAAATTAATTAGGGCACTTCTTCTCATACAGAGGCCTTCGTGGGGTTCCTATATGATATTGTAAATCAAATATATTACGGGTTACTTGTATGTAGTTAGTATTTTTCTTGTGGCGCAACAGCCCTACTCGGGCCTAGGCCGCCTCATTGTTGAGGCTTCCAGATCACACACAGGCACACTCACCAAGTATGACTCCTCTTGACGAGGGATCGGCCCGTCGCAGAGATCTCTACCTGACTACACACGACATTAGTTAGGGTGATGCGCATGAAATTAATCCTTTAGCCTGTTGTACTGAGCTTAATCGGAACTTGTGAAATATGTGTGTATGTGCATAAATATTCAGTGTAAATTCCTTTCCACAAACTTTAATTTATCTTTGGCTTCAGCCTACGTTGTTGATAAGGATGATAAATGAACAAAGGAATTCGCTGTTCCGTGTTTGAGATTAACAATGTTGTTCAACGAGATTATACTTAGATACTATATATAAATAAATTGTAGTCGGTGGCTTATAAATATTTAAATTGAAAACCTGATTAAAACAATAGAGAAACCCGCGTCTCTGTCACTTCGTATACAGTTTATTTGACACGTTGAAGGCAGTCAGTTCTGTTGCCTGGTTAGAGCTGCATCATTTTTCACGATATTTATTGCTTAAAATACGGGTTTGACTTAACACAACGGGAACACAACTCAACTCGAATTAATTAGTACGCGAGTGATAAGTCATTGATCGGGATGTTTGTATTTTTTTGCTAGACCAAGAAATATATTTACACGTATAACTTTGTGTTTTTATCGAATTATTTATCATTTTATCTTCCCAAAATTGTTGTCTCTGTCCGTAAAGAACAGCTTTTCCTTATGCATAAACACCGTACCATGAAGACTTCTGGATAGAGTAGGTTTATGTAACCGCCAAAGCTCGAATTTTACATGGTTCTCCTCAGACTTCAGGCAAATTCCGGGGAAGTATCTTCATAAAACCACGACCACTTTCTTCCATACTCTTTACAATTTACCATTCACCGGCTGTCCTGTCATTGACACTACACCTACCCTTGTTTTACGCCCTTTTGTTATACGCCTTTTTTATTTAACGCCCGTTTCCAATTTACACCACTTCTTACAGTTCGCTCTCTCATTTTAGGTTAACGCCCTTTGATTGGCTGCGTTCTATTACGCTGTTCTTTTGGGAATATCAGTTTGATTTACGCCCACTTTTTCAGGAACGCATCTAGGGCGTAAAACAAAGCCTGGGTGTACGTACCTTGAGACACCAGGTACTGTCAGAGTCGTAAAAGAAACGACAAAAAGGGTAAAGGCTTCATGTTGTCGTAGCTTGATGGAGGTGAGCGATCAGCTGCATGTCCGGCACGAGTTCTTCTCAGAACTGTTTGTTGCTCTCTCCAGTATTGTTTGTCGATTTGTAGCTGTTGGTACAGCACGTTTGCGTGACGCAACACGATAAATGATACCGCCGTGTTTATGTGCGTGCCTCGTTGTGCAAAACCACATTCCTGTGGTTTAAATATCATCTCCGGGGCTCGGAGCGACTGTTTCTCAATATGCACGCCCTTCCACGTGCACTATTAAAATTTGACACACTGGAGATTTACGACATCTAGGATTAACAAATAATTATCGCAAGAATAAATGGAATGAAGTGGCATGATGGCGTGCTTCATATCTATTGTTTATTCAGTTATATAGCGATTATTTACATAGCATTGAATTAGGTTTGGTAGTATTGTAGAACCTCGACCCTTAGGGTTGTGGAAGGAAGCTGTCATAGCCTATTTATTCCGGTATCTGTCTAGAGGAATTGAAAGAAACCACATAAATGCCCGGTACCCTTTCACTGGCCACTTTTCGAAGCTGGGAATTCCCGATTGCGAATTAGCCTCGTTACTACCAGTAAATTTTACGCTTGGTAGATTTTAATTTCATTCTCCGAAGATTGTTTTTGTAGTGCCGACTGAAGACGTGGATTTGTTTGTTTGCTTTCATTAATTGCCCGGAAAGTTTAGCAATAGTGACCAGATAACTTGCTAGCTGAGTATCCTATACTGTACATAGCTGCAGTCGGCATGGCGTGGTCGATGCTAGGCTCGCCACGAACTTCCAGGCAACGTTGATACTTGTTTCAAAAACATGTACAGTCTGTCTTCAGACTCTGCAGGCGTTTATGAGACAGAAAACGCTTGGTGGTGCAAACACAATGATTCGTTACCAGCTTGCCTTTCACCCCTGCGTCAGCAATTACGAAGTAATTTTTGTCGCTCTTATACAGTACTTGACTGTTTATCGCCTGTTTAATTTTGTGCGTTGCCCTAAAGTTGTTCCTGTGGTGCACGCCGAGAATGCATATGGGGAGTGGAGGTATAGGTTCAGGCATTCTTAGCCCCAGCGTTAGACGGAGGTGAGTGATCGGCTTCACACCCCGTCCGAAGCAGAAATAAATGGAAGCATAAAAGGAGGTTAACTTGTACGTAGTTGTCTATATGAAGTAGCTGCCTTGGAGGGAAGAAAACACTTTTCCGTTTACTTTTAACTTTTTATGCTCTTGTAGATGTATCTTAGCTTGCTACACTCTCAAGAGGTAGGCAACACGTTTCTCCGAAACGCCCGTAACTGTTTACCAGTAGACACGGCGCAACATCTCAGAACACTGTATCTCAATACCGCTGTGGAAACATGGAATCTTGCGTTGTTGTTCTCTGACTCATCTGATACAGTACAGAAATTTATTTTTGTGGTTTAAAGTTGGCCGGAGCATTTATCTCATTAACCCAGTTTAGTAGGCATGTACCCCGAATTTTGCGGTTAAATGATTGGAATTCGTACTCTGTATTCGATAGGTTCCGCGTTGGCATCTCAGCACTGGGGCTGCCTGTTCTGAGATTCGAGACGGTAGTAGGTGCGGGTAAAAATTGTGGCACTACATAAAGCTGCATTCACATTCTGTCACCTTCTACAGGTCGTCGCTGTATAACTACATGTAATCTATGCAGCTTGAAAGCGTCATCAAATAACTAAAGAATCATTAGCATATTGCCATTGTCTGGGTAAGATGACATTCGAGTGTGTTATAAGACCTGATTTCAGGCTTCCACCGTGGTGCAAATTAGGCCTTTGCTCTTTTGGGATCAGGTGCGCACCCAAAATTTTTCCTTTGGGGGGAGGGGGGAGGCTGACGATGAGGCTATATATAATTTGTGTTTGATTTTAAAAATTATCTTATAAAATCGTGTTGTAAGTACAACATAACACTGTCTGCAACTGCATTTATATGCATGCAATTATAACTACATGTTCCATGACACAATCACAGTGTCCTATCTTGTGTTTTTATTTTATTAATTTATTTTTCGAAATTCTAATGTGCTAGTCATCAGCCAATGAAACTGGCTGATTTCGGCTGAAGGGTAAATCAGGTAAACCTTTTGATATCATAATATCTACAAAATCTGTGTATTTTAAATTTTAGGTTTGCGGGGTTTGGAGGGCTGCAACCCGGTAGAACCCCCCTTGGGTGCGCCCTTGTGTGGGATTATTCTAGTTAGTTACCGACGTTTCGGGACAGCCTGTCGGTCTTCAAGGGTTGGGACCGATAGGCTGTTCCGTAACTTAGGTAACTACCAATTAACGCTGCGTAACATCCCAAAAGAACGAAGACCTCGTGTTATAAGACATTATCTTCTAAAAATCTGATTTTCTTACGGGTTTTTTGTCTGAAATTAAAGAATTGTTAAATCCTTTAGCCTGTCCCGTGAATAACAAATTGTGGAAATGTATATGAAGCTCAGTCTGACTTCAAAGTTCTTGCTACCTATCCGTGTGACTAGTAATATTAGTTCTCTTCTGTAGTTACATCCCTTACCGAGGCCAGTAGTGCCAAGGCTTTGGGAACGCAGCAGTCTGTGACACAGAATACTGACGTCCTTAAGACGTTCTGTTGAATGAACCATTTCGTCTCTTGCCAGTGACGATTCGCCTTGGTCAGGACATACGTTAACTTGCGTGTATAAATACCGGTTGACGTCAAGCATTGTGGACTTGCAGCTCATGGAAGCGCTTTCGGCACGGCAATTGAATTCTTTTTTGTCACTGCAGTGTCTATACGGAAACACGTTTTGTTTCTGTCAGTAAGTGGAAGTGCGTGTTTTTATGGACTATGTATCTTGATGCCTCTCTTGGAAGACGTAGTCCTAGATAGGAGGATAATACTAAAATGGATTTTAAGAATGAATAGCTAGAGTGTTGTGGACATGATTCATCTGGCTGAGGACAGGGACTAACGGCGAGCCCTTGTGAACACGGTAATGAAATTTTGGGTTCCTTAAAATGCTCGTGACTGGCTTGGGAACTGTTAGCTTCTGAAAGTCACGCTGCTTTTTGAAGTCAGTCAGTTAGTTTGTCAGTTAGTGCCTATACCGGTTTCAAAGTCTTCTTTCCAGCGTCTACTTCTTCTTCAAGCATTTACCATACTCCTCGGCAAACTGCTTGCGCCTATTGTACCTACGTATTTTAAGAACGTTATTTCGGACAATGTCCATTTTCCCACCTATATGTGTTACGACGTTTCGTGGGTTACTTCTACTCCTGTCTTCAGGTGATTGGTTGTAATTATACTAAGAGATTTGATATTACTTCTTTATATTGATGTTATTGGCGACAGATGGAACCGAACCCGAACCCATTGAATTCTATAGTAGGTATCTATTAATTTTTCTAGGTGGGGATTATGGGGGTGACTTTCATCTTGCAGATGGAAAAACAAGTTATGCCTTTTTTCCGTGAATAAAAGCTCGATATATTGGGTTGTTTGCTTTCTCAAACACCATGATGTTTTATTTCTCGCCATCTTGGAAACCGAATATATTACACCATTGCTGTGACATAGCTCGAAAACAACTCTTACATGTTCTTTACGGCATAAGAAAGAACTCCCTCGTGTGGAGGCAACGTCCGTCCCTTCGTCAGCGACCTAGTGTCAGCGAGTAAACCTTGCTTCGGATTTTCATGAAATTTGGTAACCATAAAAATTCTTTACAAAACTTTTTCTAGCAAGTGTGGGTTTCTTCAAAATCTTCTCAGTCAAAGTCATATTTCACTTAGGGACGTAAAGGAATTTCTGCCTGTACCTGTATTTTGCAAATTTCTTTACCTACGTATGTGTGGGAAATTCAGTATCTCCGCGTAGTGTCTTTAATCCTTATTTTTATTGTCCGGTTTGAGTGAAATTCGGTACAGCAGATCTGCACATAATGCCATTGGGAAATTATAAGTGTCATGGAAGTCGGCGAGGTAGAAGTCATGCATTACTTAGAGGTATAAATGAAATTTTGCCCTGTCTTCTACATTTTTAATTTAATTTGAGAAACATCTGTTACGGAAGATGCCTATGAAATTTATCGGTACAGGGAAGGCCATACTTTACTTAGGGGCGTACTTGAATTTCCGTCCGTACTTTCTACATTTATTATCCGATTTGTATAAAATTCCGTGTAAGAAGGTCGTGTTGTTCATTTCTTGTAAATAACGTGTGAAAAGGAGTATAAAGACTTCAAGTAATCAACAGTTTAATTTAGAACGGCACGATCGAAGAAGCTTGACCATGCTTTCCAGCTCCTCGCCCAATGACACCTGTACCAGGATGAGAGAGAGAGCGTTTCGAAAGACGCATAACAATTGTGTGTGATCATAAGAGACAACTGTCCTTGGTTAGGATCTTGTCATTGGCCACACAAATTGAGTAGCTGCATGTCGCATTCAGTTTTTTTAATGCGAGGCGTACCCACACTGCCGTATCAGTTTCTGTATTTCTCGTATTATGCGCACTGCGGTTACGACAGTGTTCATTGCCATACTATTATTCGACGCTGTGTGGTCTGAGTTACACTGGCGATAAATTAACTACAAATAAATAAAATGCAGGATAAAATGTTCTCCGGTTTAGTTGTGTTGGAAGCTTCAGATTGCATGTAAATAAAAATGCAGTCGTTTTGTTTCATGGCTTTAAATTATTTAATCTAAGTAATGCAGTCAGTTTTACTCATCGTAACAGCGTCAAATGTTATCTCAGTAGAAAATTGTAAGAGCTTTTAGATGTCAGGTTATTTTGCAAGGTATCGCTGATAAATGTCTGTTCTTTTCTATGGTAATTGAATAAAAATTCTCATTCTGCCATACCCCCAAAGCAATACCGCAGACATAAATTTTCCTTTTACCAAGTGGGATCGCTAATGAAGAAGATATGAAGTAAAGACCTTTCTTTACTTCATATCTTCTTCTCACCCTTGTGAGAAAGAAAGTGAGAAGGGGGGGAGAGAGAGAGAGCAGAAAGAAAGTCCGAAACAACTTGTATTATCTGGAGGTAGATATTTGTCAAGAGAAATGAGAGCCATGAGTTTGTGATAGGCGAATTTACTGCAGCTACTTGGTCATCGGGTTAATTGGTTTGCCGTGTGATTATTATTTTGTCCCCCCCCCCCCCCCACTCAGTAAAGGTGGTTTTCTGCAAGTTACCAAACTCGTTTCCGCCTTTTCCATTACGTACGTCAGCCCTATGTAAATCTATTCATCAACAAATTCCTCCCCAATATAATATACCTTGTAGCTTTGCACAGTTTCTAATGTTTAGTCTTGAGCTCTGTCAGTTCTAACATCGTGCATCATAAACTGTGCCACCTAGTCCTAAGTGTTCATGGAGGTTCATTACTTTATAACCTTGGTGATTTCTTCATCAGCAAACTGGGCATGTGGTTATGTATAAAGTGTAAATGTTCTTGCACCAGAGTCACACCACAAACAGGGATTTCATCAGTACCTCTTGTCTTTTCGTAACCACTTATTTGCTATAGTAGCCGTCAAAAATATCAAAATATTTTACAACATCGCGATTGTTAAGGTCACCGTGCAACATCACATAGGCAACCCCACTGGAAACGGAAACACTCATGTTTTGCTCTTTGCCCTTGTGAGACTACCGTTCTAAAACATACTGTATGAACCATAAGAATTCGCATCAAGACTTCTGTAAGCATGTTACTTTACACAGCGTCCCTCGTCTGAGGCATGCCTGATGTAGGCCCACACGACGTTTTGAAAGCTGGCTGTGCTTCCTCCTTCGGATAAAAGCAATGTTTTTAACACCGATGTGTACGACGTTTCGAAAGTTGCATGTGCTTCCATCAGTAGGTAAATATAATATTTTAATTTTATAATATTACTTGGTGGAAGCGAATCTAGGTTCCGAAACGTCGTGTATATTAAGCGTATTTTAGACAATGGACATCGTTATATTCCTATAAAGAAGTAACCATTTTCACTTACCATTAGAGAATCAAGGCTGGTTTCTTGTTTGTGCGTAAGCAGTACGTAGGCCTACCGTCGGTTTTATTGCGAGCGTGCCTAGTTCGGGACTCAGCCTGCGGCTGTGTTTTCAGTTCATTTTCCCAGCTTCTAGGGCCTCAAAGCTGAGTCGTGAACTACAGTTTTTTAACTTTAATACGAATTATAAAAATATATCAAAATATTGAACTTTTTTGCGTGTAACGTCTTCCGAGCTTTCGGTTTTCCAGGGAAATTGTTTTGCTGAACTGATAATGAAATTTCGTATTCAGCAATCATGTTAGATCTATAAAATACAAAAGGGTTACAAATGATGTTCACTGATTTTATATTTTCTCAGTGTAAAATATTCCCTTTGTTTGGCATTTCTGTGTAATTCCAAGCATTACGAGATGCTTCAGAGTTGCGCGTTGTAGTACTGCACGGATGTGTTAGGGAATTTAGTAGGGTAGCTTAAGGCAAGGGTGTCCAACCCGCGGCTCGTCAGGTTGTGTTATGCAATCAGCGACGACATGTGTAAATTACATGAATACTACAAAACTTTCGCAATAAGTAAGCGGTTAGGTATACCACTTACCGTGGTTTTTACGCGTGAGACCCACGAACCAGCCCACAGTAATGGTTTTGGTCCTTTGCCAGAAAAGGTTGGACACCTTTGGTTTAAAGGGTGGTGCATCAGATTTGTGCTCCATTGATATTGGTTTCGGCTTTTGGATGTCTTGAAGTTTTCGTGATTTCGTGACTCCAGTCTCGGAAATAAATGAATTTGCTTCCGAATAACACCACGCAATTGACTGGAAAGGAATTACAGTGTTTTTGTGGTTTGATGTTTTCGAATAAAAAACAATGAATTGTGCAGATAAAAAAGTAGAGTTGGTTTGAAGATATTTCAGTCACTATAAGGACTCTTATGAGTTTACACGTTTTAAGGTTCGGTTAATGAGACGTCAAGGATGATATTCTGTGTAAAAAAAATTAAAAGCACCTCATTTTTACGTTTTTATTTTCAACTCTCCTTCCCTTATTTTATTTTATGTCCGTATTTGCCATTAGTTTGCTGAAATATTGCTCTGTCAATAATCTTGCTGTGTGTTGATTTTGAGTTTACTTTTCCTTCTGCTTAGGCTTTGAACTTTGCTTTATTGTTGTATCAACTGCAGAGGTTACGTAATGCCGATTTTGATGTGGAAGAATCATTATGAATTATAATCTATGAAAAACGAAGTATCACTGCTCTTCCAGTCGTTTGGAATGAATAAGAAACACATGAAGATCCTCCTTGATGGTAGTCAGTGTGTCTGTCGGAATTCGAAAAGGGGCGTTGTGAATATGAAAGAGGACTGCTAACTGCTGCACTAGGGTCTGCCGAGAAATTATCAGGACCGGAGGCTGTGTAAAGCAGAACAGGTGGCGACAGTTTAAACGCCTGTATGGAGCCGGAGATGATCATTGTTACAGAAACGTCGGTGTCTGACAGGTAACATTACTTTCATCTTGTTACATGAGCTGACTGCAATTGTGGGTATGCTCGCAGAGCGAAACAATTCGGGCACGTCCGCGTAATCATAGTAACCGAGAAACGGAGGTGATGAAAGGGATTTTGGTAAGCTTTGTAACCAAGGTAACGTTGTAACCAAAATAATTATAAATGTGCGTAGGTCTTCATATAAAGTGTGTTATGTTTGTCTGATTTTAACCAAAATTGGTATCAGTATCAACAAATTTTAGTAATCTCCTGTAGTATCAGTTCTCATGCAAATGGGCTAAGTCCGGTGGGAGTCGAGTTGTTCCATGCGAAAAGACGTACAGGCAGCAGAGCGCTGGACAGACATGGCAAACTTTTAGTGGTTTTTTTGCGATTGCTTTGCGAACGCGCCAAATTAAAGGCAGCTGTTAGTTTTTACAAAATAAACACTCAATAGTTATTCATACCCTGTTTTGTGTAGTTGCCCTGTTTTCAATACACTTTTGCCGACAGTCCATGATCTTCTGGCTCCGTCAGAATAAAATGTTTTCGGTGGGCCAGTCTTTCTCCTCCTCCTATGATTACTTCTTTCGTATTTCTTTTGTAGTACCCTGTTCGTTGCTTTAATCTCATGGTAATCCTACCAGTCCTGAAGGCACTAAAAATCTCATCGGTTTATGCTCATTATGACAACGAAGTTTTAAAAAGGAACATAAATATAGAAAATGCAGTTTCGTAAGGTGCGTTCCGCTCAATCTGCTTCTTATTATCGGGATATGAATTGATTTTTTTATTGGTCGCTGTTTGTAATTACCTTACAACGGAGAATGACTCAGGTTTAGTGGGAACACAATGGACTCCTGATAGCGCAGCCATTGTACGTACGTGTATTTCTTTGTTATTGATCCATTGGCTGTGCATTGCACAATCCAGTGACACCTTGTCAAGCTGTGATCAGTGGTTGCATGCTAACCTCACAGTTTCATGTGGAATTGTTTTCTCTGTGAAGGCGTATTTCTGTGTGTCATATTTCAGTGTAAGTTTTGTTGCCGCTTTATCGGTACGTAAAGAGTGTGCTTGTCAGTATAAATCCTGACACAAATAGCTAGTTAGTCATTCAAATTATTCCTTTGAATGTACTGACGTATTTACGTATATCACAACATGTTGATAATCAGAATATTTGTCATAAGCTCTCCCTTATTATCCTAGTTAAACCTTAAACACTAAAATTACTAGTTGAACCATTGTCCAGGAGTTAATGGTTTTTCATCCGTCAAACTGGAATACTAAAGTTTCAGCTTTGCAGCTTATTGGCTGTTCTGACTGTAATTTCCAAGATATTCCCCCACACTCTAGAGCTGCAGTAATGGAATATTCCGACTACAATAGCCTATGAGGTAAGGCGGGGTCGGTTTTGCGTAGCTGGAACGTAGTAAATAAAGGTTAGAATTCCGCCGGGGGATGAAAAAGTGTTTGTGCGTTCTTGTTCATATTTACTTGTAACCCCGTAGACAGAGGACTTGAGATGGGCTTGTCCTCTGCTTATTTCTGAAGTAGGCCAATCTGCTCAAACTTTATTTCTTTTAAAGATGATTTGCTTCTGGCTTGCGAAGCCGTTTAGTGTGGTAGATACAGTGTACTCTCGATTACCCTTCCGCGATCGTAAGTTGATAATGGCTAATGACGAAGGTGGGAAATGACGTGACTGAGCGCCGAGTGTTCGAACAAAATCCTAAATACACACAAAAATCACAGGCTATTTACATAAACAATAAGCGTCCACGCATAAGGTGTGTATGCACTATGCATTAATAAATAAACTACAGTTTTATTATTTGTTCGTGGCCCAGTAAAATATATGATCTGGATTATCCGCGTTTCTCAATTATTCGTGCAACCCCTCCTTACCATTACTCCCGATAATCGAGACTGCAGTGTATGTACCGTCGTTGTAGAACGTGCTGTCTCCGTCATGAGGGTAGGTGATGGAAGCAGCAGGTGCACTTGCTGCAGACGAAATGACGTCACTTTACCGCTGCAAGAACCTCAGTTCTCACACATTTTACTCACTTATGACAACAGTATTTAATAAGTGCTGCCTAAAAAACGCGCCTGTATTTTGCTCTGCGTACTTGCGTTGGTGTTCTTTTTGGTACTTGGGTTAGAAACATGAAGCAAAAGCCAGAGACGTGGTTATCGGGAATTAATTGCCAGGTATCTTCAAATCTTAATTAAAACCTGCAGGGTAAAGGTGGTGTCACTATACACCTTAAAAATACATTTTACCAATTGACACAAATGGTTCGTAGCAAAGTAACCTGCATATATTTTGCGTACTAATGAAGTGCTGTCAATCGCCGGTGCCAGCCGAAACCTCTGGTGTCCTTTGGCACCTCTCATCTATAATAACAGTAACTTGCAGCATTGGAAACGTATGATGTTAGGGCGACAATAACTAAATTGAGACCGCTGAAGAAAGTCGCTAAGATCGAACCCCTTCATGTCTCCCTCGAGTTGTTAGGCTCCCCCTTCTGGCTTCCCTATATACTCCACCAGACCTATAACCATTCCATTCACACAAATCTTGCTAGCGATAAGCATGTGATGACCTTGTTAGCGACAAGTGCTTTGGGCTGGTTTACATATGCCCAGTGAGGCTTAAAGGGAACGGAACAGTAAGGCGAGAAGGATGCCTGGAGCACTGTCGTCTTTGGGGGTTCAGTCTGTGGCCGCACTAAAAATGAGAAAGGAACGAGCTTTGGGAATTTGACTCAAGGATTTCATATGCCTACTTTAATATAAGAGGTCACCATTTTCCCCGATCCTCAGTCAGGGGAAGCACCAAAAGAGCCGTTAGATGTACAGACAACAGGCCACGAGATGATTCCCACGAGGTTGGACGTGTCTGGTGCGGTGCGGGGGACTGCTGGCTATAGTGGGGACTACTGGACTGTTATTGGTAGGCGTGATAGACAGTTCTGCAGCTACAGTCAGGCTGAAAACATGAAGGGTTTCGAGTACTTGTAGTGAGTGAATTCACTGTGCCAATGCTTTCAGTATGAGAAGCTGCAACTTATCATTTACCACGAAATCTTGCGCATGCATATCTATCGCATTCCTACCTTGGATCATCTCCTGGTCTGTGAATGGTAGGACCATGAAAATTTGTGTGATATTAACCTACGTCTTAGAAAAAAGTTCAACTTTTTTTAGGCCATGTTTAGTATAGGCCTGTCGTAACAAGCCAATGTGATGAGTGCGGTATGTCGCGTAGGCCTGCTTGTTATTCCACTTCTTAATGATAGTTCATGAGCATTTGTTGTGATTTGTCGAGAAGTATCCTTTCTGCTTGACCATGTATCCGGACTTCTTTTGTGCCAGCCACGTTCCGGACACAAAAGTATTTACATCACTTGAGGAAGTAAAGTTATCCATTTACTTACCTCAAACTATGACCGCACTCTGTTAGAGGAGAGAGGGGAATTCCATTGTAGCTGGATGTCGAATATTATATGTGTGGCTAATAAGATTTCATTCTTTTCGCATGGCCACATGACACACATCCGTTATATAACCTCAGATATATAATTTCCAACGGATGTCTCAACAGCGGTTGAGCAAACTGTGGCATGTGCGTTGGTATGCCTAACGTTTCCGCTACTTCCTGTCCGGAATATTATCTTTTCCGCAAGCGATAGAGTTACGATAGTTGCATCCATAATATATTACATATGCGGGGCATTATAATGAACATTTTTTTTTAATATTGTGTCGTTCGTGCAGCGCAGCAGTTGAATGACTTCTGGGTGCCAGCACTATTAACATGTTCCAACAGACAGCGATAGTAACGGTTGTTACTAAAATAATTTTATGCCGTCATGAAGAATACAAAAACCTCTAGATTATATGAAAGTATGATTTTAGCCATTATTTTATGTGGTTTAGAGACTTTTTGTATTACAGATGAGAATGGTTTGAGGATTTTTGAGGAGAGGGAAAATGGTATTAAGTTGATCTAATCAAAAGGGCAAGGGGTGGGGCATTTAGCAGGTACGGGAGGTAAGAATTTGCACACAGCGTTTGGGTCGGAAGGTCTGAAGGAAGACAACAACTTGGAAGTCCTGGACGTAGATAGGAGGAAAATATTAATTTTAAAGAAATAGGTTGGTATGGCGTGCGCTGAGGTTTTTCATCGTTTTTCTCAGTCCTTCCAGTCAGATGACAAGATAGTGCCTTAGATGAGACCAATACGGCTTCCTTATACATTATTTCCAGTTACTCCTCGACTGATCTTACCATTCGACGCTACCGAGAGCTTTGTTAAACAAAGGACAAGGAAATGAGTAACATGACTGACAGCAGTGGAAGTTCTGACAACGAGGTTCACGAACCGGTTCACAGGGTGTGAATCTTGTCTGTCCGTCGGGTTCTTTGGGATAGAGTGCAAACAGGTGGTGTGTGCTGGCGTCACCCATTGTTCTGTCCATGTTCGTACTGAGGCCTTCAGTTATTGTCACACAGAAGATAAGATATAGCAAACTGCCCTCGTAATTACTCAAAAGCGAAGAACGTTCGTCTAAACATTTCTAGCATGCAAGCAGACAAGCCGGTAAATACGATTGCGAAGGGAACATTGTGCTCTCTATTTGCACAGCACAGTGTAAAGAATGCATGTTGATTGCGTTTGATGATGATGATGATGATGATGATAATAATAATAATAATAATTCAGTTGCATTCAATTCAATGGCGTTTATTAACGTGAAGGCTTAACGGCACAAGTGCCAATTACAAAGCCAGCACAAGAACCCAAATACAACACAAGAACGGTACAAATACGTAAAAACAGAACACTAAACAGACAAAACAAAACAATATTACAGGAAGAAGAAATATAAAATTACTGGGACAAAACCCCAATACCCTGAAAAAACACAGATAAGTTATAACGAGGATATGTAAACCAGATAATTTAAAATGTTACAGATTAGCGCAGAATATGTTATAATAATAACAAATCATTAATGAAAACGGAGTATAGTTCAATATACAGCTGTCACTAATAACAGTTACAATTCAATTTAATTGAATCCAGTTCAAAGGACAAATAAAACACAACCTCACAAATACGCAAAAACAAAGCACAAAAAAGACAAAACAAAACCAATAATAATACTAATAATAATACCAGATAATTTATAGGAACAACTTTGACCAAATTAATTACAAATTTTGTCAACACTTGTTACTAGAAGGACTCAAAATTTGTGGATGATATTACCTATTATTATTATTATTCATATTATTAATGTTACTAACATCTCCATAGAGACTGAATCACCCGGAGAATTCTAAAATCTGATGACCATCTGCGTCTATTGTCCGTTCCCAGAGGGTGATGTTTCTGCAATAAGTGGTGTATGTAGGCCCCAGTAGTCAGAAACTCTTGACAAACTTCATGATTCAACAGCTCTTTGTTCTTTAACGTTACTGTGCAGCACGTCGAAATTGTAATAGGAAGTTTCTAAGGTCAAGTTTATCCTAAAATCCTTGTCTTCGTAATTTCACTTTTGCCCAGGGACAGCTACGTTTATATTAAGATGCCACACTTCAAAGAACTACCAACACTCAGCAAGTAGCGGTGCTATGCAGAGGTTCGCCGTGAGTTCTTTCTCAGTAAAGGTGGACACAGCATGCCAGGATATCCCCCACTACTGTCATCTTCTGCTTTTGTTAGTAACTGTTTGCAACAAACGTTACGAAAGCCTTTATACACCGCAGGCCTGCATAACTAACACGAGCTCGGCGAACGTAGTCTTAGTGCCAAGACAAATGCGGCATGATAGTTATCGGCTAACTTTTCGTAAATTTCAGTACAACATATGGCTCTCCATTTCTAAGATACTGGGTAAGAACTTCACGTGTGTTTCACATGCTCTGCGTTCGTGATTAGTAGGCCTGTAGTTTACCTGATTTGTTGTATTTTAAATGTATGTTAACCCACAGTCAAAGAATGTGGACTTCGGTTTGGTATTTTTACATCAGCTTGTAGAATTTCTTGACTGCCTGAAAGTCACCTTCTATGCCGCATGGAGTTAAGTAGTTAGTCCATTTGTGTTGTTTATTTTTAACATCTCTCGCTCAGTTATAGACCCTGTGTTCACCGAATTCGTATCCTACGTTTCTATCCAGTTTCAATAAGCTTTTTTTTTTAAACTGTGGAAGTGCAGCTGTGAATGTAACTTGGACTTCTTTTTTCTTTGTTTTTTGTTTTTTCTCTAACATTTTCGTAATGTGATCAGATTACGTTGCGTGTGTTTATCCTGAACTTTCTGAAAACATAGAGTTAAAAAATATACCGTCTGCCTTAAACTGTTCGGCCTATTCCAGTAACCGTTACCATCAGTATTCAAGCAAACGTCATTAAGTTACAATTTTTCTTTAATAGATTACTCGCCGAAATTTCAAAGGGTACAGCTGACTGTCATGTTATGTGACATGTGATCTCATAAGGGCTGAAGAATTTGGCTTCTGGTTGCATTATTATCAGTTAAGCCAGAACTACTACATTCCAAATTATTCTTTCAGCATTGATGTTTATATTTGTATTTCATCTGACACCTTATGACCTTTTCGTTTGCAGTAGTTATATTAAAGGTGCTACAGTTTCAGTGTCTTAATTTGCGTGTTCAATGGCGCAGTTAAATTGCAGGTGGTATCACGAGGATTTTCTTTTATTGCTAGGGGAGTTTGCATTTGTTGTCATTTTTTCAGCGAGACCTAATTGAATGGCATCTGAACATTTCACTGGACAGCAAAAGATTTGGCGGCGTTGCAATAAGTACACCCATTCTTCACTAACATGAAGTTAAATTTGTGTGACTCAGAATAAACGTCTTGTGAACCTTGGCCTAATAAGCATATGACGAGTTCGTATGCTGATTAAATGTGTGGTCTCCAAACTGCGGGTCATTAGGCAATACGGGGCCGCGAAATGCTGCTGCTTAAGTTAGGACCGCAAGGCGTAACGTAAAGTGATGATATAGCTTGGAATACGTCGGACATCCTTCACCAATTCTAATATCTTATTTAGGTATTATGAACTACAGTTTAGTCTGTTGCATTCTGATTACCGTTTGTCATTGGATCGTGTGCTGATCTAATGCAGTAACTGGAATAATTCTGTAATTAAGTCGAAGTTTCTTTTCGCGTGAATACTATGTCACGTAAACAATGCCTTTAGTAGCGACTTCCATGGAACTCGTAAAGCATATTCCATACATCCAAAGAGTCCGCGAAAATCGTTAAAACGATTTTAACAAACTTTTACGCAATTAAAACTGTGTTCTTCTTCAGTGGTCTGTCTAGTGTTCTATGTAGGTTCCCCTGAGGGTGGTGTAGATCCACACCGAAACATGTCGGGAATTATATAAAACCTGATATATTGTGATTTCTTAGTGTACGAGTTGGTCCTAATAATACAAAATAAAATTCAGGCTAGAACTTTTGATTTAATTTAACAAAGTGTAGTTACTTACATGCGTAATCGAGTCAGCTGTCGTTAGAAGAGAAAGTACAACACTCAGATCATTCGCCGTATGCATTCACTTTAACGTAATCAGAAAACTGTAGGCCTGCTTTCCAGTTTTAGTCTTAGATAGAAGACGTGTAAATTACAAATATGGAAATTTACATTAATTCTACGGAATTCGTGATAGCATCACAGCTTCGCATTCGATGTTATTGCAGCTTTATTTATCCCACAATTACGTAATCATTTTATTTCGAAATACCAGTAATTACTGTGCATGCAAAAAGTGTTGCTGGGGATTAAATGGGCTTTGACTTGAACTGTGAGAAACAAACGTGTTTCGAGTTGTGTGTATGGCAAGGTTCAGCTACCCGCTCTGCCCTTACGAAGAAGCTGTATAGGTAAAAGCATGTAGCAAGGAACAGACAGTTCCTCGCCACAACAGCCCTTTGCCTGTCAGTCGACTAAACAGCTAACTCTCCTGTGATGTTACGCTGTGTCTACTGGTAGTTATCGACGTTTCGAAGGAGCGTTCTGCCTTCAACTTCATGATCTATCAGCGCAAAAGGAGCAGCTGCCCTTCATTATCAACACTACGAAAAAGTCGCATCTCACGGTCTGCTGAATCATACATCAAACGGCGGATGAGCGGAAATTTGAAGCTCTGAGAATGAAGCAACTGAATGAAGATGTGACAAAAGTAAACAGTAGTCTGCTGCTGCTGCTACTACTACTACTACTACTACTACTACTACTACAATACTACTACTACTAGTCTTTATCACATTGCTTCTTTACCTGCGTTTATTGATTCAGTTACTTCATTCCCATTGCTTCGAATTTGCAGCTGTGGACTGGAAATCACCACAGAGCGATATTATTCTAGGAATATTATGAGTCTGCTGCTGCTTGCATCTCACTGCAAAGCCCGTGATAATATTTCAGTGGAATTTTACAAGTAAACAGGAGGGCTGGAACGCAGCGGCAGGTGACAACCAGATCAGCAGTCCTGTGTTGCATACCCTTATAGCAGCTTCCGGTGACTGTCGTATTGAAGGCTCCTGAAGGTGCATTTCCATTACTCCGCTCTCGAGTTCGCCACCATCCTTCACGAGACTGACTCTGTTACGGTGCCTGATTGTTTATTTAATACCGGTACATTACAGAGAAAATACATTTTAACAGCCGTTGTAACTTGTTTGCAGGTTTTGACGGCGGTTGTTGATCAGATGATGACTGTGTTTCAAGTTTCTGCATATTTGTCGAACCACTACGTGGTGCAGAAGCACAAAACAAGACGAGTTGCTGACCAACAACCGTGGTGAATGCCAGAAAACTTACATCGGGTACCTCTGTTGGGAGGGAATATTACAGACGATCCATACCCTAGAATTTTTAACCATTACAGCACGCAGAAACCCCAATTTGGCCATTGTTTGAGCTGTTGTAACTACTTGACTGCTGAAACTGTAAATGTGAAACTATAGGATACAGTGAAAGCAGTAATGTGCCAGTTTGTTTTTGACAGTGAGAGGGACTGAGGGAAGTTGCGAAATGAGCAGCCTAATAACTTCTTATCTTTGTTGAACATCATTAAGGCGATACTATCCAGGAGGCTGAGATGGCTGGGTCATGTGGCACACACACAGGAGAAGAGATGAGAAATACGTGCAAAATGTAAGCCAGAAAAATGTTTTGCCCCTCAGCACGGTCCGGCCCGCAGCTTGGTCGCTATACCGACTACTCTACCTGGTTCCACGCTGTGTAGATGGTATGGACCAGTATGTTCCAGACTTAAAGGAACTTAACCTTCTTCAGACCATGTATAATGTTCTGACCAATGGGGGTTCAACAGATGTACCCACACAGAAAATGAAGACGTAAGTGGGAGGATAATATTAAGACAATTTTGAGATAATGTTAAGATAATTTTAGAAGAATAGAGATTGAAGCGATGTGGTCTCAATCAGTTAAAATGCAGTATCTGGATTTTGTGAACACGACGACGGACCCTTCCTTTTTACAACTGTCAACTTCTAAACACAAAAATATGCAGTTATTTATATTATAAACAATTTCAACTATTCACTCCTTTATCTTTCACGGTTCCTGCTGAGACGTTTGTGATTGTCTCTGTTCGTAGTACCGTGTCCTTTCGCGTATCAAACAGCGTGGAGAAGCAGTTATTTCCGTGTTTCGTTTCTCCGGGCGTCATATAGGCTGCGTCAACGGTGATGTCCAGGAACTCTTGTGTGTTGTGTAACTTGTACCCCTTCAGTCCATGTACTCGTACACAAGTACATACAACGAAAGAAGTCACTGAAGCATTACTGTTTGCTCAGTTATCTTTATGTCTTTCATTTCGATGTGTTCAATTACGATATCGCCTTGTGGGCTACATGCGTGCAATATTCCATTGTTTCTGTTCTAACACACATAGTGACAACGAAGCTATTTTACTCTTAAATGGGAGAAAGGAGAAAATAGAAATTTTGAAAGGGATACTGGGCCAACAGATCGGGAAAACACATAGTCTTGAAAACAGTTTTATTTAGTAGCCAAATGTGACGTGCGTTTTCCAGAGAAGGTGCATTTTGTGGTGGTCGGTAACACTGTGCATAAGAACTTAAGTTCTGTGCGGTGAGGTAAGAACTAGGTAAATTTTGCTTTTGAATGAGATTGTAAGGTTCTGTATTGGGCAGATACTAAAAAGTCCAATAATTATTTTAAGTACTTTTAGAATCACATATGAAATTAAATACAGCATATCTTTCCTATGTCCATCTCACGTATCCGGTTCGCTTCAGCCCTGCCGTGTGGCTGTTCGTGCAGTGTCGATGCTGAAATACCTGCTCTCTCTCTGGGGGACATACGTTTTTCAGTAGCCCCTAAAGACATCCACTTATATTCCAGATGTTTGCTTAAACTGAAGAACAGAGAGGAACTCATTTATTAACTAGGAATAGGCCGAATTCCGTGACAGAATTCCTATTGAAAAGCTCAACTAGTCATGGGTTGGCCGCATTTTACGCAACACAAAAGGGTTTACGAGAGCCTGCCAGTGGTTTCTGTCCTCAGTAGTGGAATCTATACCCCCCTGTTAAGGACAAGAAGCTGCAAAAATAAGGTAACGAATTCGATGATGCTGAGCTTAATTTACAGCGACTTTGATGTATGTATGGCACATGGGTAGCAGATGATACACATCAGACCTCTACGTAGTCGCCACTAACATTTAAGCATTTATCCCATCCTGGCACCAAGGCCTATATCCTGGCATGAGAGAAATTTGTGTCAAGTGCCTGTAGCCTGGAAGTGACAAGCTTGGTTCAGGTCTGCGTCTTTTGCAATCGTTTACCGGACAGGTGCTTCGTAAGGAGTCCAAACAGATGGAAGTCAGTGGGTGTGAGGTCGCGACTGTACGAAGGGTGGTCCCTAAGCTCCCAGCCGTAGCGCCGTAACCAGTCACATGTCCTGTTGGCAGTACTGGCTCCAGGCCGACTCCACAGTCGGTCTAGAGGTTTATGGAAAAGGAAATAATCTCTTGCCCCTGTTGGAATTCGAACCCAGATCGCCCAGCTCGAAGCCTAGTCACTGTATGGACTACGGTATTCCGCTCCCGTAAGAAAGTTTGTGCAAGTTACTTTAGACCTTTTATTTATAACTGACAGAGGGATATGCCATGGTAATCACTGGACCTTTTAAGGAACTGCCATTAGAGAGACAGGTCTGTCTTAGTCAATCAGTGCTTGTTATTCGGGTACGGTCAGGTAGCTACTTCTTGCGGTTGCATAAAATAAAAGTGTTTTACATACGTTTTGTAATAAGTGAATAATGCTAAGAACTGCCTATTATGAAAGAGTTCGTGTGTGTGCTGCAAGACCTGAGAGTTTCTTGCTTCATAGTTGGAACACTAATGTTTCTGGCACCACGATTTGATGGTTTGATATACCAGCACAAAATTGTACACCAATGTTGTGATATTAGTGCCTGGCGGAATACAAAAATTATAGTGCTATTATGGTAATAAAACCTTCCCGCCATGAAAGCTTGAGAACTTTTAACTTTTTCTTTTTCCCACTTTATTTTGGGGGGGGGGCGGCGGGGGGGGGCGAGGAAACAGCGAAGACATGCTGTGACAATGAATCACTAGTGCACTCGCGCTTCAAATGCCCTGGTTTCCGGAGGTACGACAAACAAGCAGGGATCGTCTTCTGTAAGTGTGTGGTATTCCGTAGTAGGTGTACGGATTAAAGCAGACCCTAATGATAGCTGCACTGTTGCATAGTGACCGATTACGCCATCCGCTCTGTAGTCCATGGTCCCGCGTTCAAGAAGAACTCGCTGTTCTTCATGTGCCCTCCAGTACTGTCGAGGGTGGTTGCGGTGATTCATCGGGCTACGACGTATATCATCGCTTTTACGTCTACATCACTGATAAATCTATGGGTCACTTCTACGTAGCGTACGAACCAAGTTTCCTTGCAGGATGTTTTTTGCGTTCAAGCAACGAGAGATAATGTTTCTAGCGGCGAATACCGATCCGTGGGTTCGGTCTGACTACGAATAACGACGACCAGCATGTGAATCCAGAAAATACTTGACCATTTCATAAAAACTGATTGCATTGTGGTGTGTGCAAATCTGGCTGTGCAGTATGTTAATTTAGGTGGCCTATATGATCTCTGGACTTGCTGTGACAAGAACTGGGAAGACGTTAACGTGAAGACAGGAAAAGAAAGAACGATAATCTAAGGAGGGCAAAAATAAAAATCAGATACTAAAAACAATGGTACTTCTTCTCTCTGTAGCCTGGGGAATTTAAATACGCCTACGAAATCGTAGGAAGATTTGAGGTTTCCATGAGCACTAACGCTGCTGTCGCCTAAGCTGTGACACCATGTGTTTTTATTTCGGTAGCGTTTTGACGGGACCTGCTGCCCTGTGCCCTGAAGATGGAGGCAGCAGGTGCCACCGATATGTTGAGACCTATCTGCCAACCACATGTCTCCACACACCCACACACACGCACACGCTAACAAAATAATGTTCTACTTAGGCCTACATATATGTACAGATCAGTAATGTGAGAGTGCCGCGGGTCATACGTGGCACGCGGTTGACAGTTTATGAGCTGCTGGCTGTACAAGTATTCCATGTTTGGCACACCGTACATCCATTCGCGCGTAGTGACTACGCCGCTGAGGAAACCGGTACGTAAACGGGAATGTCGACACGACCGTGTTCTTTGCCCTTGAAAAATATATGGTTGCGCAAATATGTATTTGTTATGAATAACAAGACTTATTTTGAAGAACATTTGTAAATCTAAGGTACAAAAAAAAGGCTGTCGTGCATTAGACACGGTGCTGACCATACGTAATGGATGGCAAAGGATATGTTCTGCTTTCTGCCAGGAACATCAAGCACTGAGTAGGTGTTGTGTGCTGCTAGCAGTATGACTCAACCCATTGCAAGCAGCATTTGCTTGGTACTATACATTCCTTCTTCTGAGCTGTGATGACGTACAGAAGAGACATGCCTGGAAGATGGAGGCAATACGCTTCTCGAAAATGTTGAGACTGGTCTACTAACTGGACGGTTCCACATCCGAGACGACTGTAATCTTTGTGTTCACCGCCGAGAGAACATCGCATCTCACAAGGACTTTTCTGATTTATGGAACCATAAGGTTCATTAACGTGTTTACAAGAGATCACAAGCATGTATTGTTACATGCTTGTTATTTATTACAATTTTCAAATGATTAAATGTGTATCTGCAGGAGAATATTAAATATAAATTGGATCCATGATGAAATGATGAGAAGAATAAATTCATACAGCCGTGCTAGTTATTAGGTTCGTATCTGTTATTACCCATTTGCTTGCCGAAACACTGAAGGTCAGCATTATGAAAACACTACCTTTGCTCGTTCTGTATTGTTGCAATACCTGAACAGGGAACAACGTAAGTTCTGCATACAAAGAACTTGTCGAGGGAAATATTTGAACAATGTTGGGTATTTCATAATGAAAAGCTTTGTTGTTTGTGTAAGACAGCTAATAATATTTTGAACAGAACAGTGACTTTTCGAGGCTGTGGTCTGTTGATCTGGGCTTTTGGGTGGGATAAATGAGCCGAAGAGTACACGCGGAGTTTTGGTGGGGAAACACTTTTGGGAATGTTTACTTCGAAAACTGAGAATGACACGAAAAGTTTTGTTGTTTGTGTAAGACAGCTAATAATATTTGAACAGAACAGTGAAGTTTTCGAGACTGTGGTCTGTTGATCTGGGCGTTGGGTGTGGTAAGTGAGCTGAAGAGTACACGCGGAGTTTTGGTCGGGAAACACCTTTGGGAATGTTTACTTCGAAAATTGAGAATGATAGGGGAGGACAAAGGTAAAGCTGTGCCTATGCATAATGAAGCGGCACTCCTAAGTTCACATACGGGAGAACAAAGACAGCGCTACGCATTCTTAACGTCACCACTTCATCACGGTTCGATGTCACTACGTACGGTCAAGATCCCCCGGAACTCACTGGGTGTTAGGCTGAGGGGACTCCAGAATCATCTTGGCGTGGCGGAGGACAGAAAAATCTCTGCTTATGCCGGGAATCAAACCTGTATTACCCAGTCGTCTCGTAGAATCATTCCTGTAGTGTCTTATCTCTCCCGACTGATTTATAGAAGGGTAGCATATAAGGCACAGGTGTATCTTGGCAAGACAGGTTATGAGGGTGGCGGGTGCCTGCAATTAACTGCGGATCGTGGCGTTTGCTGCAGGCAATGTTGAACTTTCGGGTTATGTTACCATACGTACGTGTTCGAGTGAGTGTTTTTTTTTATATTCTTTTCCAAGGTGACTGCTATTTCAAGAGTCGGTTATCTGGTTTAAATGGGGAGAAGGTATGGCCAGAGAAGCCGACAAAGCTGTTCGGGGTCCAATGCCTGGCCTATAGCCTAGCGTAGAGATGCGAAGTTAGGAAGCCCTAGGCAACGTAGTATAGAAACAACACATGCATAATATAATTATGATTTTTGATGTCGAATAAGAATATAAGGCCTACAATATTAAGTTCTAAATATGTGTCAGGAGTTTCCGTTAACTGACGAAGTTTGCCCTGTGTCGCGTAGGCCTAACTAGGCCAAGGCTGGCCTAAGTATGGTCGCTTTGTAAATGAACTTCTTCAGGATAAATTATTGCCCCCACAAAAATACAGTCAAATGTGTAACGTGAGTGATAAATTCAAGTTTCTACGCGCTTCGTAATCACGCTTTGTTTTTCTGTGGCTCGGAAGGGCAAGTCAGTGAATGTGGGTGTAATCGAGAGTCGGGTGACGATGGGTTTACCCTATGCGTGGTACGGTGTTACATATTCTTGCGTTAATATTTTTTTCTGAGTTGTGTATGTGTGTTTTGCTTGTTATAAAGTGGCATATCTAATGATCGCTCCTTTTTTTCAGGTAGGTGTGAGTCAAGTTTTGCAGCTGCATCTCTGGGTATAGACATACGGGAAATACGTAGAAAAATGTATCTCAACACGACTGGTCCTCATAAAGGTAGGATTTGTTTAAAGACACGTCTGCGTCTTATTTTGTGAATGCCGTCCTACCAATCAATTACTCCACAATGCACTTTCTTAAAATAGAGCCAGGTTTGTGTTGCGAAGTCGACCTTGCCAGCTTTACAGAGCCCATATATGTAAATGCCATTGCCAAATGACAGTTTCAACACTCGTAATTAATAGATTGTGAGTGCCCGGCTTACGCAAAAATTACTCCATCACTTGCTATATTTGCTGTTGCCCTTGTTATTGAGGAGTCCGGATAGCGAATTCGGTATAGTGGCTAGGCTGCAGTGCGGACGGCCGAAAAAGTGTGGGTAGGGGTAAGGGATTGTTACTGTCTTCGACATCAAAACTGGCTGTGGGGCCCACCCAGTCTCCTATTCAATGATTACTGGGGGAGTAAATTTGACTATTCATCTCCATCCACTGCCGAGGTTGAGAATGGATGGCGCTGCACCTCTGCTCCCCACATATACCGTCATGTCGTGTACAGGGAGAGCTTTGTGCTTTTACCTTTACGATTGGCTTGTGTGATTCTTCGGGGAACTTATCACTGCTTGTAATGGTCGTTCTTTGACTACCAAAATAAAGCACGCTGATAATTTAGCATGGAAATTGTGCCTGTTACCACCACTGTTAGTGCATTGAAGCATAGGATCCGTTGAGCAAACAGTATGTACGCGTACAGTATATACGTACTTAATGTACGCATAGTGTAGGGTAGCAACTTGGTCACATGACAGGACGGGCATATTAGGTGGCCGCCGGGGTAGTACGCTTTTAGTGGCGCAAACTTTTGCAAACCATTTTCTTGTTTTGCTCTGTAAAATGAAATTTAATTTCCACTGCACATTAGTTCGTATGGTGACCATTAATAGGCAGTTATCTAAACATTATCAGACGATGTAAATAAAACTGTTTTAGGAGTTACGACACATTACGATTGTCGTCACAATGTCTGGAAAATTTGTGTCGTCATCTAATTTTGACGATGGGGGAAGGAGGAGTATATATATGTTCAATTGATGCGGTGGTGAAATTTATCTTCGCCTGAAGTGATATTTAGGCTTATGCCAACCTTTCCCTTAGCTGACAATTTTAAGTCGCGATTTCACTGGTTATTCATGCTATGACGTTGAAAAATTGTGGAAAGAAAGCTACTTGCTAACTCTATGGAGCACAGTTTTCGAGTAGGTGCTAGTTCCTCAGCTAACCAAGGCATTCCCAGCATTTTATGTAACCCGAAGTTTTATTTCCCTTTTCGCAAGTGTCCACCACTTGTCGCCATCCTAGTCCACCCATTTTCGTTTGATATGCGCCTAGGTCTTCCAAGCAGTCTTTCTTTAAAGATATTTCTACCAAAATGCAGGACTTGGTGCAGTAACCAGTCTTATACGGAATGCCCTTCCGACTCAAGCGTATCTTCTGCTGCCGTTTGTTTGTGCAGTTTTCAGCTCCTCCTAATAACTAGGACCCGTATAATATGGGCCTACATAACAGTTGAAAAGGAAAGTTTTCAGTTCTTTCCCGCAACGTGATGGCCGCAATGAAATGTTTGTAATTGCGCAAACTTACTTTGTAAGATATGGCAACTTATTATTGTGTAATATTACTCGGGACATGTTAAGTTTGTAACATGTTGCTGTAATTATATGAAAACAGTGTGCCAAGCCTCGAGAAATGTCTGACATTTCAAACAGTTCCCGTTTCTGCTGTGAAAGGCATGTCAGCTTAATCGCTTATCATTCATTACGGGTTTACGCATTACTGTAGTAGCGTCTCTTCTGGCTCAGAATATGAAAGTGAAAACACTCATCATTTTAGCACTGTACGCTCCATAAATTAATGTTCTTTGTTTTCGTAAGACTTCCGTCGGAATATAATGCTATTTTGACAGTGATTAATAGCGATACAGATTGTAGATTGATAGGTCTGTGTAACTTTGGATTAAAGTATGGAAAGTAGAATGTCTACCAAAGGGCCTGCGTTTGCTGTCTACAGAGACGTGCCTTATTTGGCCCTTTCACGTGCCTTTCCTTTCTTCGTAAAATTATGTCGGTCTTCAACAGTGTACCTAATGTGTTCGCTCGTGGTTTCTGAAAGGGAATGACACAAGCTGTGTAGTTACTTACACCTACTGACAGCACGTTTCTTCCAGCAAAACCTAGTGTACATGCTGCAAGAATTTCTTCTTAGCCAGTTGAATTTTCGACGTTTCAAGTACCAGACATTCGCTGTATCTGGTGCTAGTTGACGTAGCATGGGTTGCCCTAACCATTCAGTCTGGCACATCACCGTCATCTTCCAACCGAAGATGAAGGTCGTGTGTTCCCGCTTAACATCGGCACCCACCTACCAGACTAAACGGTATCAAGTAGGGGCGAATATCATATTTTCTCTGTCAGTAGTACGTCAAGACATTTTCGATTCATATCGCTGCAGTGAGTGTTTCGCAAAGTTTACTCCATTTGGACTTTGTGTTCTTCCTGTTTTTTTTATTCTTTCTGTTCTTCTTCCTCTCTTATTTCTCTTCGTCTTCTCCTCCTGCTCCTCCTCCTCCTCTTCAGGCACTACAGTTCGCGTGGGCCTTGGCTTCCAGTACAGTTCTCCTCCATTCCTTCCGATGTCTGGCCACTGTATTCCAATTTATAATTTTCGTTATCTTCACATCGTATTCAACCTCACCAATCCATCTTATCCGTGGTATTCCTCTATTTTTATTCCTTCGATTCTGGCACTCACTATCTGTTTTGGCATTCTCTCGTTATTCTTCCTTTCAATATGTTTATACCACGTCAGTTTGAGAGATTTTGTGAATATAACAATGCTGGCCCCTTGAAATGTATCCTTACCTCCCTATTTGTCCTTATTCTCCAGTTTTATTCTTGTTTTATGCGACCATAAATTTGTCTTAAAATCTTCCCTTAGAATACTCTTTAAGAGCACTAATTTCTTCTGAGGTCATTGTCCAGGCTTCTGCCCCATAGCTTGAGATATGTCATATTAAAGCTACATAAATTTTTAATTTAGGATTTGGGATTTGGTTGGGTGCCATAAGTTTTTAAATCTTGACGTTTATAACTCAAGAGTAGTTACAATTCGTGGTGAAGTCGGGTCGAGAGGGGATGCTTTCACAGAAAAATGGGTGGGACTGGGATTTTTATCAATTAGTATGCATGTGTTTTACATATATGTTCTATTATTTTAAACATGCATACGCGTTTCCAAGTTACTGTATGGATACACTGCAATTGGCAGATGAAACGTCGGGTGACCAAGGAAATTATGGAGAAATCAACAGCCGTGAAGACGGAACAAGCCTGGATGGCTTACACCTTGCTGCTGCTGCTGCTGATGATAATGATGATGATGGTGGTGGTGGTGGTGGTGACAACGACGTAGTTTTATTCGTTTGTGTAGTTTGCTTAAAAGAGCTGGATCTATGTAGCGTAGGTTATTTGAATTAAGCAAAATGGTTTATTTTCTGTTAACAAACTGCTACTGGAAGCTTATTCACAAGCATGAATCTCGCAGTGCATCCTATACGTTCGTTGCGACCCTTTATTTGACACACACACGGATGTCACACCTTACGTCATCCAAGAATTTGACTTGACAAGAAATACATCCACAGCATCTGAAGAACGCGGCGATTTTCCTCCCATGATGTCTTGGGCCCACGTGTACTTGAGATCGACTGAGCCGTTATTGTGTCAATTGTATTCTCGGCCATGGGGCCAGATGTTTTCACTGAGGGTCTCATACGGGTCCTCTCAGCTCCTAGCAAGGATAACGTAGTCGGTTTAGTGACTAGGCTGGAGGCTGGATGTCCAAGGGAGTGTAGTTCGATTCTCGGCAAGGACAATGTCCGTACCAGCTCTGGGATACTCCTAGCCTCTTATTAAATTGGTACCGGGGGCGATTTCTTCCGGTGTAATACAGCTGGGGCGTAATGTCGACCAGTTACCTCAGCTAGTGCTAAGGTTAAGACTAAGTGAAGCTATACCACCACTCCACATATGTCTTCATGCCATACACAGGGACCGTCTTATCTTTTATCTTTGTTCCTCTTATTTACTTCAGGTAAATGTTGGCCTAGTACCGAAAAATAGGCAACGACCGCTACCTCCAAGCCCATCCAAGTCACCGTTCACACGCATATTATTGGACGCTATTGAAATCCTGTACAAACGAGAAAATGTATTCAAATGGAAACGATGTGTTGCATATGCCGCTATGTTTTTTCTTATTTTTGTTAAATTCCAGCTTACATTTCTCATGCTTAGCAGAATTCTTGCAGACGAATTTTAGGACAGATTTGAGGTTCTTACGATGAAATGAAGATTAGGTGTGTTTGAGGTGTGATGGCATGTAGGTTGTAGCGGCATTCTGGATGACGCCATCTACCAAACTACACGACGTCACATCTCAGACAACCGTATGCAATCTTCAGTGTTCAGGCATTCCGTAATAGGGCTTGTGACTCAGCCGCCTGACATACATTTTGCCCGTTGGTCTAGTTACGAAACGGTATAGCTCGAAGTCTGGTTCTTTTCACTGATAAAGTTGATATTACGAATTGCAGCATCGTCATCCATCACCAGACTCTGTGAAATGAAGGACTTAAAACAGTGTATATGCCTCAGCCCGAAATAGGTGGAAAGTATCATCTTCCAATGAAGGAACTTCCTTTTTGTGCACTGCATGTATAAGGAGTTGTGGTTTTTTGCTATTTAGCTTTAGTTTGCATACCATTATAGCTGTTTCAACTTTTGCTCGTAATATTTTTACGTCGGATGGACAGTATACTGTCCAGCCGCTCAGCAAAGAATGTGTGTTGAGTCAACAACTCCTAGCTAATCGTATTCCTAACTAAAAGGAAACACTCATGCCAATAGGAAAACATAGGCAATTGCCACCTTGCTGTAAGGTCACGTGGGTAGTAAGTGTTAAGTGATTCTAATAAAGGTATATTTCTGTAAGCATGACTTTTTTTTTTTTGGACATAGTCGATCATCTGAAGTTTATTATAGCATGGCCTTTTGAAAATAGGGGCTGTTGTCATCTGCATATGAAAAAGGGGGGAGAGGGGTCCGTTTTTGAAACGCTTTGACATATGAAACCCAAAAGGATGGAAATGCCCAAAACAGTAGCCAAGCTTATTCCTTTTGGTTAATGTTCTTGTCAAAGTGAAATAAAACACATACCAATTTGTGTAGTGTTCCGGAGTCCGTCCTTGCTTTCCAGCAGGTTGAAATGGGTGTTACTTTTCACCCCGGCCGCTTTACACCAGGGACAGGAGCTCCTGGTACCCACGGGACAGGAGGCTGTGCGGGCCACAGGACAGGTCTTGACACTGTAAAGAAGGGAAAAATGTGTGCTAGGTGGGAATCAAACCCCTCCAGCCCGTTGCGTAGTCATGATGCTGATTTTTTTTGTCCAGGTTATGGTTATGAGTGAGTGAAACATTTTCGAAATCAATATGCATCGTATTTCTTTAGGTGGCGGCGCCTTTGCGAAGTTTATGAAGAACTTTGTGCTGTGTTATAATTTTATTTCTTATTTAATTTGCCTGTTTGCCTATTGGGGAGCGTCGGTTAAACAATAAGTTCGCGTAGTGTATGCTTTCGTAACTGAAGAACCTACACAGACTGTGATTATACAAAGGGGAATTGGTCGCCGAGTGAACAGCCTTTGTGTCCAGCATTGAAGCAAGATCTTGACGGCCACAAATTTGAATAAAGATGATGGTGAGGTGCAAACAGTTGTGATATGTTGGCTTATGACACAAGCCACTTGCTTTCGTCAACAAGCAATAAAAAATCTTCCCATGATGTAATAAATGGTTCAGTTGTAGACGGAATTTTGTAGAAAATTAGTGGAATATCAGTAACGACTACTTCTGAACTGTTCTTAATGTAGTTGAAAATAGGGATATCCAAAATGTATGCATTGAGAACTAAGATTCTGACCGGCACTTGTAGATTGTTAAATGAGGATAGTGTGATAATGTACCGTAGATTGGGGTGACATTGCGTAGGGGCTGAAGCTTGCGTCACAACACAAGTTTCGCGTGTTGTAAACAGCTCAAGGTTCGCATGAACAGATTGCCTCACGCGTAACGTTTACTTCAGACCGCGCGCGAATCAAGATTGTGCAACGTCCATCCATCTGCCTCCAGGGATGACCACCGATTTACGTTTCCGTTTTAACTTCTCCCGTCGGTTAGGGACACGCAGCAAGATGAGAAGTGCGTATAATTTGTCGGAAAACATGATGGAAAGAGGCAACAATGGAGATCTGCGCATTGTTCAAGAAATAGAATGTGAGTTTGTTGGCTGAATTCAGCTTATACAGGATGAACACTGAATTCAGCTGATACAGAATGGAGGCTTAGTGATGGGCTTTTCCTAATACAGTAAGGGATCTTCGAAACACATAAAATCAGCTTTCTTTCTTCACTATCAACATGACACCTTCCTAACATCATAACAGACGATTGAAGTCTTCTGCGATTTTACGCCATGTCGACTCGTAGTTACCGACGTTTCGGAGGGTCGTCTTGCCTTCATCTTCAGGGTCTAGCAAAGGTCTGCCCTCCACCCTCCTGCGGGACTCATGACCAGTTCTTATCAAGTAAACTAGTGGGTCTGAACATACCTGTCATAGTTATTTTGGGGCATCCTTTCTCATAATAGGGTGGGGCTGCCTTGTGTCTAGTGACTGAAATCAACGTGATAGCAGTAGGCTACATAAAGACTGAGATGCTGCCTCACAGAGAACACGGCGTACTTCCACTAGAAGGACCAATCGGTGACCGCTGTTTGTTGTGAGAATCTACGGAACACCAAGTATATTGTGCGGATAAAATGCCGAACTTTTAGTGTTAAGTCTGGCGGTGTGTGTACTAACCACTGTGTGGTAAAGGGTTAATTTTTAAAATTATCATGACTTTAATATTATAATCCACTGTTACGTGCTTTCATATACTCGCGAAAGGCGCCTATTAGCTTCGTCCTATCAGCCCGTCTGTCTCTCCGCGTCTATCAGCTCGTCTGCCACTGGACAGATTTTCATGAAATTTGGTACTGGGGGACTTTCATTAAAATCTGTTTACAAAATCCAAACTTGGTTACAGTCGGACAGAAATCTCTGGACCTTACATGAAGATCTAAGTACGATTTATTTTTGCCGGCGAAATAAAATCCCCATAAAGGAGCAGTCCTCAAGTGAACTGCTGTCAGGCTGTTAGGATAGCCCAGGAGATGCAAACGTTACGTGTAGGAGCCACAATGTTACGTTATATATACATTGCCAGTCTTGTTTAAACTGATCCATATCGGCACTTGTCACTGTATTATTTGTTTCTGTATTTACCGATGCATAATTTTCTTATACTTTTGCCACATATCTTGCATATATACAATTAGTGTTTTTCGCGTAATTTGGGGAGTTTTTCCGTCTTAATTTGTTAGTGAAAATTAAGTTTATGTTCTTGTTCGTACTAGAGGAATTTCTTTATCACCTCAAGAGTGTCAGCTTCTGTGCAAGAACTGTCCTACGTGCCGTAAGTTCTGTTGGTTAATATTCACGTTCATCAAAATGCGTGAGAACTCTTAACATGCTTAATCTGTGACAGTAAGAAGGCTGAAGTTGAAGTGCTCTTGTATACACTACTGTATTCTCTGGCATTTATTTTTACTCGTAAGTGCATAGACTACTGGCACCGATTTGGCTGAACTGGGAAAGCTTCTGCATTGTGTTCGGGAAGTGTCCAGTTCGAATCTCAGTCGGCACACAAAATATACTTACAGGTTATCATGGTTTTCCTCATTTCCTTCAATGAAATGCTGGGATGGTACATTCCGATTACTGTGTGGTGCCACCCACCCCCCCCAGCGTCGGGGCGGGGGGCCGGGACGGGGGAAAAAGTGTATGGAGTGAGCAGCCAGTAACCTCCCCAGTAATGCTTAACAATGGCGGACTGTACTGTCACCTACTGCGGAAATACCGAAAGACTAAAACTTATTTTTGCGCCTGTCATCATAGAGTAACTGCACGCTACCTAAAACTCGGCCGCGACCGCTTCTTTCCACACCCTCTTCAATTCATTATCCACTATCATGCTACCGCAAATAAACGCATAAAATGCTGTATGTACTGTCTATTCCGTGCTGGAGGTATCGGTCTTCGAGTCACCGATTGTTTAAGTCCGTTCGCGTTATGAATTTAATTCCGTGTTTGTGTTGTTTCTGTTTCGTAAGCAATCTGTAACAGGAAGGTATATGCATTATATTTATTTATTTTTTTGCTTTATGTTATTACGGCAAGGATTTAGCGCATCTAAAATTGCGTAAAGTTTAAATATTGATTGTCATATTTATGAAACGTGATAACAGGTCAGGAGTTTTGTAATAAAAGCTAGGCAATATTTTGTAGGTTATCATTGTCATTACCATATCCAAGCGTTGAATTTAAATGTAATGCAGTTTCGCTGGCGGATTACGTAAGAAGCAAACAGCGTAGTTCTATACAAACCTTTGTGCTTTATTATTATGCAATTGTACGCATATTTTAGGAACATGGTACTGTATGTCACGCTTTACCACTAATCGTGTACGTGAAGAAGGTACGTGCTCGCAGTAGTGGTGGATATAGAAACAGCGTGTCTGAGGGACGTACTAGAGTCCCGACCGAGTTGTCGACTGTGGTTGTTAAGGCATTTCGGGGCTTCCCTGAATCCCTTCAGGCCCATGACATTAATACCGTATCACAGACGTGTTGCTTCATTGGTTGTTCGAAATTAAACTATTCGACTCTGCAAATAACATATGTGACTGATACAGCGTCGTTACTAATCATCCAACGAAAAACCGAGTGGGGTGATGGAGCGGTAACGCCATAATTTGTGAATTACGAATGCAGTATTTGCTGTTATTTATTATATTCTGACAGTGAAAAAGCACTCTCGCCTTCCTCCATATCGTTACATTCTTAGTTATTGAGGATAATTTCCCGGCAGGCATGTCTGTCGATACTGTGTTACTTTGTAGCTGAAAAACCTTCTTTATGTGTGCCATCCCGTTGTGCTGAAAATGAAATAATAATAATAATAATAATAATAATAATAATAACAGCTGTGCAGCACGACTTCAGATCTTTCGTGATGTATCACTGGTATCGGTTTGTAAGTCACTGCTGTCAGTTTGTTAGTAACTAACAAACTGACAGCAGTGATACAGCGTCTCATCGAATTCCCATCACCCCAGAACAACAAAATACAAATCAACGGACCTCCGCATACGATAACGACAGAAGATTTTACGTACGTAAATAATAGGAGAAGAACACTATGCGACAGAAGAGGCGAAAGCCAGACCAATACCAAAAATAGTGATTGGACCACCCAAACGTCTTCACTATCAACCGCCTGAATGACTAAACACGCACCAACAACGTAAAATGGAGAAGGAGCCCAAAAACAATAAAATCTAAAATCATAATTCAATGCCAACATTCATCAATTCGTTTTTAATCATTTTTAGCTTTTTAAATTTTTAACAGTTTTCTTTCTTTTATACTCCTATTTTAGGGCTGTTAGCTGATCACAACAACACGATTTTAACTTTTATTATATTACCTACATACAAATGAGATCTCACTTAAATATAAAATTGAAATACAAATGACATTGTATAGTGACCTGTGTGAAAGATTCTGAAAGATACACCTGATGCCGAAACATGTCGTATAACAGTGTACAATATGACAATTGAAAAAGCATCACGAAAAATCTGAAGTTGTGCTGCACGGCTATTATTATTATTATTATTATTATTATTATTATTATGATTTGAAAACCTTCGTTTAGTAACCTAAAGTAAAGTTAATTGAAACGTCTGCAGGTCTGTTTGCAATAGCTGTATGTGGGCTGTAGGGTGCTTCGTAATGATTTGTGGTTCACGCGTTTACTGCAGCTTTGCAGATTGTCAAATATATGTGTTATTATGTTAACGTGCCGATCCCAGTGGCCGCGCCGTCTAAGACGTGGGTCTGCAGCCGTTCGCTTGCTGGGATTGCGGTTTCGAATCCCGGCTGAGGCATGGATGTCTCTCTGTTGTGAGTGTTGTGTGTTGTCAGGTAGAGGTCTCTGCGAGGGGATGATCACCCGTCCAGAGAAGTCCTACCGCGTGTGATGAGTGTCTGAGTGTGATCGTGAAGCTTCGATAATGAGGAGGCTCTGGCCCACTAGGGGCTTTTGCGCCATGGAGAAAAAAAAAGATGTCGTGAAAGAGAGAATGATTTATGCCTGAGTTATTTAATTACCCCTACCGGCATTTCCTAACAATGTCGTTATAAATTAAAATAAACATGGCGACCTCGCGATACATACATTTACAATACCATAGCATGATACTTTTATTGTCTCTAGGAATAAACCTTGATTGCCGCGCGGGATGATTACGTTCCTGGAAGTTGCTGTCCTGTAGCAGGTTCGTGATGTGTAAGATGGAGTCTTGGATTTGAGGCGCGTTCTCTGTTGGAATCTTTCAAATGTGAGGCATCCCCTGTGGTTGTCATTTGATTGGTTGAGTACTGCCCAGCCATTCACTTCCCTCTTTCCAGCCCCAATTCCTGAGACATAGGCTGCCGTAGGCCTACTGTTTCTTGTTTTGCTTGCAGGCTCGTAGCTACTGTATAGCAAGAGTGTGCAAAGCACAGGTGCCCACAAGCCCATCGTAATAGATTATTTTTAGATTAACAAATCACCACCTTCTTCGGGGGAATTTGGAGCGTAGTTGCGGGAACTCAACTTTGCGCGAATATGCTTCAGTGCTGCGATCGCGGCATACTAGGCGTGCGTACCAAGTTTGACCACTTTATGAGACTGTGTTTTGTTAGGTAAGTTTTTTGAAGTTTACTTTGTTTGGTGACTTCTCGGCCTTATTGTTATCAGTTCATTAAGAAGCGCGCAAAACTTTACCGTGCCATAGTTTTGGGAAAAGTAGCATAATTTGAACCTGCGAGAGCACAACTTTAGCCGATCCCAGTGGCCGCGCGGTCTAAGGCGTAAGTCTGCGGCCGAGCGCTTGCTGGGATCGTGGGTTCGAATCCCACCGGGGGCATGGATGTTTTCTCTTGTGACTGTTTGTGTTGTCTCTGCGACAGACCGATCCCTCGTCCAGAGAAGTCCTACCGACTGTGGTGTGTGTCTGAGTGTGATCAAGTGAAAATAAACAACCTCGACAGCTACTGCGAGTAGGTAGAAGAGATAAGGACTACGAAACGAAAAGAGAGCACGGTTTTTCGTGTGTTGATTTGCAAGGCTCATTCTATGTGTGACTATAAGAAACGAGGTTCAAATATTCGTAAACACTGTCACTTGAAAATGAAGCCTGTTTATGACAGTTTTACACAAAGTGGCCATTTAGCCTATAGGTATGACAGGACCCATCGAGAAGCTGTGCGTAGGACCCCCAAAATTCCTTGCTACGCCATTGTTTGTTCTTTATGCAGGCAGCAAAATTAAACATACAAAATTACCAGAAATGAAGATGTACGCATTAGGGAACAGGCTGCTCTGACAGTACAGCTGTAGATTTGTGTTGGGAGGTGTCTGGTTCGAATTTCCACCGGAACGCCGGCTACAGTGACAGACGTTTTTCGTTGTTTTCCTTGGCCCCTCAAGGCAAATGCCAGGATAGTACTTCGCTCATATCCTAAATCTTCTTCGGATCGTTATTCTGCATCGTGCCATCTTCGCTGCGCTCGCCTGCTAGTGGTGTGGGATACTGACCAGGGTCTACAATAGGTCTAAATTAGGAATAAAAGAAATAATCGCATCATAGGGCAAGAAGGGCACACAGAAAATACCGGGTGGCGCACTTAAAAGCGGCCCGTACCCCACGCGGACTCTTATTAAGTAGCAGGGTCGTACTCTTTGCTTCAGGCTTTCTGTTTCCTCGTGAAATTTCACAAATTGATTTCACAATCACACAAAACCACATCCTTCCTTCCTGCCTCAGATGGTTGTTAATTAAATTTTGAGGTGTGCTCTAGATGACGATGAATAATGATCTAATCTAACTACTAGTCTATTCGTAAGATATTTTTATACTACGCAGTATTTAAAATCCAGTCATCGTGGCTGTGAGGGGATTGCAGCTTTGTGTGGCATTGTGCAGTTTTTTTGTGTAATGGGTGGTTTAGATGCACATGTTACCATTCTTTAACTTACATTTCTTTACGTAGGCGAAATGTATCAATTATTTGCATATTTCCTAAGCATTATGTTAAAGTCAAATAATTGGTTCATGCTTATGTTGTTTATATATAAATGAGAGGCGGGAGAAAATAAAGGCGATAACTTTTTCATACAGTTCCTTGGCAGCGTACAAATACTGCAAGCAAACATTTTACGGCAGCGTCTTTCTGTGTGCAGTCACATTATAGACATAGGCACCTATACTTTACTATACTTTACCTATACTTAGGCTACTCTTTCTTAGTCCTTCTCTCTTCTACCTACTTGTTCACAGTCGGTGTCGAGGGTTTTTGTGATTTTTCATTTGATCACACTCAAGCACACACCACAGTCGGTAGGACTCCTCTGGACGAGGGATCGGCCCGTCGCAGAGACCTCTGCGTGACAACACAAACACTTACAAGACAAACATCCATGCCTCCGGTGGGATTCGAGCCCACGATCCCAGCAAGTGCTCGGCCGCAGACCTACACCTTATACCGCGCGGCAACTGGGATCGGCCAATTAGGCTACTCGTGCAGTTAAAATAATCATCAGAAAAGAAAATGTTTCTAATTTTAGTGTTATATTGTTTTATTAAGCTAACAAAAGCTTAAAGCTGTACAAAGGTAAAAGGTTGAAAGTTCACCCTGTAACCTGTCATAAAGACCCAGAGGAGAATTTTTTTAATATCAACCTACAAATGCACTTACACTGTCAAATTCACACTAATATATTCAAAAAACACACTACACTTCTGCGTGTCTCAGACCTCATTTGCCTATCATCAGTGAGCACATCAGTCGTTGCTGTATAACAGTCGTTACTGTAATAGTAGGTAAGTTATACAGTTATAATCAGTCGTTATAACTGATTATAACGTTATACAGTAGATAAGAGCAGTGTGTGTGGATGATTGAGGGGTGTTCACGGTACCCTGAACACCCCTGAATCATCCACACACTCCAAAGTCTTAGGATAATTTGAAACCAACCCCCTCATTAGTCATTATAGGCGTTACGGGGATTCGGTCCAAGGTATGTCTATAGAGTAACTGGTTTGGTCTCAAAGCTTTGCGTTTGTTCAAACATGATGTTATTTTCAGCATGATATAAGCTAAGTCAAGTGAAATTTATTTTAGGCGAGTTTCTGTTATCGACCTCTGCTTGTTTATGTAAGCTCTTATCATCTCTAGAATTTGCCCCCAGCTTTGACCATCCTACCCTACGTGTATGATATGCTTGTTTATAAATGGCGAAAAATGTATGGCATAGTCTGAACAGTGACTGTAGGAAGAGAGGGTGCCGTGCTTTACGTAATTGGTTACATAAACGTAGATGGTACTTTCAGAATTGCAACTTGTCTTTGTGTCAGGGCTACTCTGCATACTAGTACTGTGCTCCTGAAGAGCATTGCATAAACTGATCGAAGTGCATGTTACAGTTTCCATTTAATTCAATATGAGATACCAACCTTTCACCTGCAATGGACACTCGAATGGTTGCAATTTAAACAACTTCCTTCTCGATCAACATGCAAATAGCACTGAATTTAACACTTGCTTTGTGGGACAAAATAACACAAGCTGTCTGCTCATGAAATGAAAGAAGATTGGGGAAGGAGGTTAATCGCTTACAGAGGTTTAAAATTATTAATTAAGTCAATTCATCGTCGTGTGTCAAAGGATATGGGGCACTGTACGTGTAACATGCGGAGCAAGTATGTGCCGCTTATGTAACGCTTTCCAATCTGTATTGCTATTACATATTTGAAAGGGTGATGTATTCTGATCCCCTTGTGCCTTTTTAGCCTACTTTCCTTCTTTAAAGGAAAAAAGCGGGTTTATGTAATCTGCAACATGCATGTGTTTTTGAGTTTTTATACCGCACCTTTTACATTTTGAACATATAGGCCGATTTCAGGAGATTCTCTATAAACGCTGTGGCGCTGGAGGCAAACCCAAGCGCGTACATTTCAGTTTCTAGCAATCAGTAGTATGAACTTCACGGATGTACGAACATGTGATATGGAAGTGACACTAGCGACACTGAATTTCTCCGTCTCATCCCTGGTGATATAAGCCAGCCCACGACGACGACGACGACGACACCAAAATAACTGTTTAAAACTGTAAATTCTGGACTATGTTATGCAACCGGCTATTTCGCGTAGGTACGTTTGCATCCTGCAGAACGCCTATTAAATTCGCTGTGCCTTTTCGTCCGTTTATAAGAAGCAGAGAAGAGATCTTTATGAAAGTACATATGGGGAGTTTTACGAAAATCTGCCGAGTAATTTCCATTTTCCTTTAGAAGTGACGTGTTTAATGACTACTTTCCCTAACAACATACCCGCATTTCTGTGCATATGAGGTCTCATCCCTGCATAGCGCACGCGCGTTGTTGGCATGCTTACTGTGCACGTGCGCAAGTCCTCTCTCTTTTTGGACCCATACATAACTTACGGAAATAAAACCGGTCTTTGTATCATTTAAGTTCCTGTGACATACATGGAAATTTGATCGTGCAGACAGTTTGTGTTTTCTCCGTGCGCTAACAGCAGCGCTCAAATGAAGCTTGGCATCGAATGTATCGCCGTTGCTAGAATTTCAGAGAAACGAGCGCGCGATATTAGTTGCGCTGCCCACGTTTTCTAACTTGTTTAATAAAGAAGCCAGGAGTTCTACTTCATGTCCGTGTATTCATCCTCCCATCCATTACTCTTCTCATCCCGAAATCTGTGAAGATGTCTCTACTTAGATTTCTTACTAAATAAGAATGAGGGGAGCTAATACATCCACTCTCAAGAAATGCCTTCATGGCGTACACACGGACATCTTAACTTCTGCTTTACTTTCATATAAGATTCCAAACCACCGAAATGTTTCTGGACCATTCCTACCACACACTGAAGTTATAATTCTTCACCATGTTGGTGTAGCGGTAACGCTTCTGACTCGTATTCGGGAGGTACGCTGTTCGAATCTCGGCCAGAACGTGTCAAATTTTTCATTATACTTCTCAGGCCTGCTATAAAATTCCATGATAGCCCTTAAATTAGGTTCACCGCCGCTTCATTCCACCTTCGTTCTAATTCATTGTTTCGTTTCGTAGTCCTTACCTCTTCTACCTACTCAGTGTGGGTGTCGAGGTTGTTTATTTTCACGTGATCACACTCAGACACACACCACAGTCGGTAGGACTCCCCTGGACGAGGGATCGGCCCGTCGCAGAGACCTCTACCTGACAACACAAACACTCACAAGAGACAAATATCCATGTCCCCGGTGGGATTCGAACCCACGATCCCAGCAAGCGCTCGGCCGCAGACCGACGCCTTAGACCGCGCGGCCACTGGGATCGGCCTAATTCATTGTGCCGTATGATTGTATCCTTCGACACGACAGGTGTATGGTCTGAGTTACTGACGGTAACGTTAAATACGGTACACAGTAGCAACTGCATTAAATAACCTGGTCATTCAAGATGTGTTTCCACGTGCCTCAAACGGGTCGCGAGATCATATTCTCTTGATACATTAGTTGCAGGACAGATTATATGGTCACGCGTGTATGAAAATTGCTTTGAAATGATACGCAAGTCTTCCACGAGAAAATAAACAAAAGTTACAATCTAATTTCTCATAGAATATAATACATACATAATTTCCCTATTGTGGAAGATACAAGCTTTCATAACACCTGTCTTTTTTCATCCACATCCCTGAACCTGATACGTGAAAGCTGCTGTGTAGTATACAGCAGCTTTCGTAATGACTGAAGGTTTAATAATTAAATCCCGTATCCATGAAGTAGAAATCTCATTATGATACGATTTCGCCATCAGCAGAACCGTTTGTCCAATTGAATAAAAACTGATTTGAACAAGATTTGTTGTGGTAGTAAGTGGGTATTTGACAAGGAAATAGTGTTTGACCTTGCCACGCAATATACAGTTTCGTGGCATTGGCTTTCTATTGCGCTATTGGAACTCGACAAATTTATTGCACATAATTAATCTCAACTCGTAATTACACACAGGTGTATAGGCCCAGTTGATGTCACGTGACAGTTAACAAGGCAGTCTATACAATCAAGGCAGCAAACTATAGCATGAATGAACAATACGCAGGATGTGGAGAGAAGCATAGACCTAACTCAATTGTAGCAGGATCAAAATCTAACTTGGGTAGGGACATTCCTGTCTGGTTATATCTCTTGTACGTAAGATCCTTTCCTTCAGTCCTACTCTCTATCTTGTGTGGCTGCTAGGCGAATATAGCCTGTTTTGTGGTGCTAGAGCTGTTACCGTACTTGGCTATCCCTTTGCGGCTCGACGGCCGTCAATAATCAGACACTGGCCAGTGACAATGTGCGTTCATTACGGTGTCACAGGAAGTACAACTATTTCAGTAAATTGAGTTTAAGAAAAGCCCGAGCGAAGAACTGGCGCTGCCGTTGGTGCAGTATGTTTGCAGCAATCGTTTATATCCGGAGGCCGCAAACCGAGGACGCTTCATGCCTTGGTGACAACTGTCCCACTTAACGCAACGCCACTAATACCGGAGCCCGTCATTGAACGCGATCCTGACCCACTTCTGCCCGCCACGCATCCCCACAGTGTAGCCCCACAAAATACGCGTTTTGTTTTTATTTCTTCAGTTAGAGCAGTTGTTCTGTTGATGTACTCGTAATCGTAGTTTTAACATCTGCTTTTCTTCCGCTTTCCAAACGGTCACTTTCAAAGAGATGCAGTGAGACCTTCGAAATTCTGTATGCATATTTTTCTCCTACCACGAAGCTAGGCCTAGGTATCCATCCCACTGTCATTCTTTGACTTCATTATGACCAAAAATTTGGGCCTAAGAGAGTGGAAGTGACAGGAAAAGGGAGAAAATTTTGAGAAAGAGGAGCTTCATGATCTGTATCCACTAAGTGTTCTTCTGGCGATCCAATCAAAGAGGATGAGATAAGGAGGGGACATGTTTCGCGTATGGTAGGGACGAAGAATGCTTACAAGCTTCGGGTGGGAAAACCTGAAGGAAAGGGAAAGCTTGGAAGACCTAGGCTTAGGGTGGAGGATAGTACTAAAATGGGTTTTAAAGAAAGAGGATGGGGTTGCGTGGCCGGGATTGATTTGGCTCAGGACAGGGAAGGTGGTGGACTGTTATGAGCATGGCAATACAACTTCGAGTTGCACAAAGTGCGGTGACTTTCTTGACGAGGTGAAGAACCTCCCTCCACGAGGACTCTGCTCCATGGACTTCATGATTTAGGTAGTTACTTGTGATAACAATATCCGATGACGCATGAATTACGATATTTCTGGTAATATAACAACGCAAATTACCTAAGGGGACCAGGGAGCCTGTTGATAAGGCCATGGATCTACCCTGCAGACGGTCTTGGTTCTAAGACCAAGGATGTGTATGGGGCCCTTACAGTGATGCATTTACAGTTTGTAAGTTGCTAGGTCCGCGCCTGGCAAAACGACGTCCCCATCTGGAGCCCGCTGGGTGTTCCGATCTTGCGAAGAGGGCAGTGGTATGGGGTTAAGCAGTAACAGCTCACTGCATTTCTCATAGCGCAGATATTTTGCTGACGAATAAGAGGCGCGTAACCGTTTAGCAGAACGTCTGGACATCACATTGTTTGTTATCTTGTTCTTAGTGTCTGTAAGTTTATCATCCCGTTGAGTTCAATAACCCACGTAACGCACCTCATCGTTTCACTTGCTAGGTACGTGACGGATTTCTTTTTGCATCTTCTGCTTCGAGATGCCATCGTATCAGAATTATAGCTGCAAGTACGGTGTACGGAGCGGACCATAACACGTGCACCGTAGCGATGAATGAGTTATAATACCAAACCATAATGCGTTTTCAAAACTAGCTGTCAACATGTAGATGCTCAGAACTCTAGTGATATGATTCTAGAACCCTTCGAAGCGTTTCTTACGTAATTTTAATAAGTGTTGCCTTTATTCTTTCCTGGAGCAAAGAAATGATAAAGTTTGGCATTTTGCGTGATGTAGATCTGTAGCAGTGATAAATTTGATGAAAACAAAGGGAATGAAGGCAAGTTAGAAAGTATGAAAATCGTATTCATGTATCACAAATTGCTTCTCGCTAAAGTACTGCACACATCATCCTCCTCACATATAACCACTATTATGCTGTTACTGTAACTGCAAATTAAAACAGGGCAAGTTGAGTCGTGGAAGCTGTTACTGTTAGTTTAACCTCCCATGTGACTGCAAGGTTACAAGGCAAATCGCGTTAGCTTATCTGTTATTGGGTGCAAATGTGCAGAGACGAATGTCTCGAGCTGTGGTATTCGCGTCGTCGTTTTTTATGGTTACTTCACCATGTACGAGGATGTCTGACACGTAATTACCATAAGTGTTTGCTAATTCCAGGGTACAGGGCCATAAATTATTCAATGGGTCAAGATATTCCCTGATTTTATGTAGCCCGAAGTTTTGAAGAGTCTGCCATAGGGTCGTGTCCTTGGCCAGTTGAAACCACTGTGTATCTTTACACCATATTTTTGTGACGCAGCCAATGTTATGTAATCTTAGCAATCGACAGAGTTATTCAGTGTCAGAAATATATGTATATATTCTCCCGTCTGTAGCTAGAGCTCCTAAGCGCTTTCTTACTTGGAGCAAATTAAATCGCGACTACGTCTTTCCAGAGTCGTAGCATCTTATAATTCATGATAAATTTTGAACAAGATGTTATGCTGCATAATCTGTTCAACTAGAAATGCGTAGTTACATAATGTGAGAATAAACACATTAATTTATCTTTATGAGTTTAATCTGGAGATCATACAGTTTCATAGCCTGCCTTAACCTTTTTGCATATGACTGTACCTATAACGTCAGGTAGCAGAGTCCTGCTTGAAAATGTAATGGTCGTTATTGTAGTCAAGAAATTGCTTGTGTTATATGAAACTCGAAGGTCCATTCCCGTATTTACAAGGATGTACCTCTGATGACGGATACTTTTCTTGTAAATTGTATAATAATTAGCGGAATCAAGTAGAATTAAAATGAAATGCAGTTTCCGTTTGAATAATAATATGTAACAGTAAATTTATAACTGACACAGTGGCAACAGAACCCAAAACACTAATACCAAAGCTTGCTGTTAAGTGTGATCTTTTGGAAGCTCCCTACCCCATTTCCTAACCCTTCTCCTTCAAGGTCTTACCGGTGGACGTTTTATAGTTTGTTGGCCCAGAAAAATTATATATATATATATATATATATATTGCTTATCCCCTCACATGCTATGCACTTGCGCAGGCCATCGTAACATTCTAGATTTGGCTACCCTGATATTATTACCTGCATTTGAAATTCCAATGTAGGTGCAGTAATATATTATCGAATTGTGAAGTCTTGACAATCCTGACACTTTACTTATTTAAATCACATTGGTTTTATATGTACCGCCTGCTCTAATATTTCAGAATCTCTGAATTTTACTTACATAATGTGTTTGAAAGTTTTATATTATTCTCAGAATAAACGCAGAATATATATTTTCCAGTACGGCCTAAACCGGTTGATCTTTAATGGAGACGCAGTGCTTTTGTGAGGTAGGTACTTGTTTTTTAACTACTATTGCGTTAAACCCAGGCTGCAAACGGACCGTATCATGATGAGATGGTTATTCGTCGGCCATTCACCCCGGAGGTCCGGGCTGGATCCTGGGCCAGTTAGTGTGAGATTCTTGGTGGGCCATGTGACAACGGGACAGGTTCTTCTCTGAGTACTTTGGTTTTCACCTATCAGGATTTTTCCACTAATATGCTATACTTATTTTTTATCTACACGTATCGCTTACGAGGACAAACGGGCGAAGCTTTCTAAAAAGCAGTGATCTTACGGGAATCGAGGAGCAGTGGCTAGAAAAGTGCTTTATAACCTTCAAAGCGTTAAATTTAACGAACCCAAAAGGAATTCATTGTTCAGAGAACGTCTTGATCGTGAATTCTGCCCATTATCGTGCCAGTCAGTCCAGGGAAGTTTTCAAGGGAAGGGTCGTTGTATTATAGAGATGTGATTATGCACGTAGTGATCATTTCACTGTAACTACCCGATTACAGTTTGCAAGAAATATCCTTTGAAGTTATTAACGACTGTTTAGATGGATTGCGTTAGGCTCGAGCCTTGAACGATTTGGCTGGCTTGCGCCATTGTAAAAAGGCAGGCCTTTGTTCAGCGTCAGACAAAATGCCTCTTGGCCCGCTTGCATTCATTACTTCCCCACCACATTTGGCGGCATTAATGGAAGGTTTTGTCATATTTTAATTTTCGCACAGACTTTGAAGGGAAGCCGGTGGCGGTGAACAAGGGACATGTGTCCTCGTCCTGATTACGCTTGCACTGGCTGTGTGTTGTACAGCTTGCTGCGTACTTGACCCAGTGATTGTTTTACTCGCTAGCAAGGTGGCGAAGAGTGACAGTCGATTTCGTTTAATTGGTAATGAATGTTGGTGCACAATATAAGAAGAATTGTTTAGCATGTTTAAGCGCATTGCTCGCTGGCCAAACCTCGAAGCAAAATGTGGGACGTAAAGTTATTACAGTCTGAAGAACAGTTTTAAAATTTCCTTAACCTGGTGCGTTCGCAAAATTGCGAAAAGCAACCATTAAGTCGACAAGAATAACGGGTACTGTACAGGAAGACTTTGTACATTTGTTATAATATCTCGCTGAATTCTTCTTAGAAGGAGAAATGTTTCAGACAAAAGTTGTACGGAAAATCAAAACACACATTTTATGTTGAATACATTTTTTTCCGAAAATTGTACCACTTGTGACGTAATGTGGGAAAATATGGTAGAGCCAGACAGGCCACAGATGACAATATAATACGGCGCATGTACATTGCATGCCGGGTAACTAAGGCAAAAATACAGACGCACACTCATAATATTTCATGTTTCTTGCTTTTCGACGGCAACAATGATTACTCGAACGCGCTTTATTGTTGCGTTATGCGTACATTGCTTGTCTTGTTTGCTTTATTCGTGGATATACTCATTATAAACAGTACTATTTTATTAGGACGGTTTAAAGGATATAATTTTTATTGTGTACAGTGTTTGGAAAGTCTGGACTTGAAAACATAATGATTTTACATCGTCACTACAGCAACAATTAATCTTACATAAAAATGATATGAAGCCTTCTGATTCAAAATCTTGTTAAACCTAATTTAGTCTTACTTTCCACCACCGCTACATTATTTGGTATTTTTATTGGCCATCTTAAAGGGTTCCATTTTAGTAAATACATGACTGAAAGTAATGCTTCCTATGATAAATGCAGTTGGTGCCTACATATTCCAATGTTGCTGCAGTGCCATTCTCTTAATTATGCATGCTTGTGTTTCTGCATGTATAGATTCTTCCTTGTATGACAGAATTCAGTAGCTATTTTATTTGCGGTTTTAAAAAGATATTTCCTTAAAAACAAGGGCGCAACCGGGGGAGGGGGCTGCAGCCCGGCAGCCCCCCCCCCCCAAACCCCCAAAACCGAAATTGAAAAAACAGATTTTGTAGATATTACGACATCAAATGTTTAACGTGAGTTCTCCTTCACCCAAAATCAGCCATTGAAGTCGGCTGATGACTAAAACGTTAGAATCTTGAAAAATAATTTAATAAAATTAAAAAAACAAGGGGATAGGACACTGTGATTGAGTCATGGAACTTTTAGTTTTATGTATATAAATGCAGTTGCAGACAGTGTTATTTTGTACTTACAACATGATTTTTATAACATACTTTTTAAAATCACACATAAATTGTGTATAGCCTCAGGGTCTCGCTGCCCCCAAGGAAAAATTCTGAGAGCGCACCTGCTTTAAAACGCAGCCCCTCCACACAGTCACATACAACGATACTGAAATGGCACGAGAAGCAGACCCACTCCCTTACGATAGACTATCGCTACCTCCTTATGACAGTCGATATATGGTCACCCTTGGTCCATCCCTTTCACACGGGCTGTGCAGGCGCGAGCATGCCCATTTCACGAGCAGAAGCTGTGTTTGTTCTCGAACATTACTGACTGTCATAATCGTGTGCTGCTCTTCGTTAGGCATTTAGCGCTGAATAGCCTGACAAGGAAGTAATGAATAGGACAACAGTACATCGATTGGTAACAAATATTGGGATACAGGAAGTTTCTGGATAGGAAGGTGTCTGGCGCCGGGCATTACCTACGTATTGTCACTATTGCGATCGCCGCAGAAATCTTTAACATTATCACAAGACAGTAGATGTGTGTGTGTCAAGTACTAATCAAGATAAAAAAAAGACGAAACTGTACACCATATTCCAGTCGCTCGTGATGCCACTGAAAGGAATAAAACGGTGAGATTCATATTCCAGATGCCGCAGTACATTAGCTCTCTTAAGTCCAACGATTACAATATGTACCGCCAGGTTTAACATTAAAAAGTCAACATCCTGCTCGGAGAGTGTTGTTAGGTATTGCGTTATTGTCATAACAAACTACTGTACTTATATTATTTCCCTGTACAGCATTGAGTGCTTGGTTTTTGTAACGGAGACGGGCTGTGTTTGCTTTTAGGTTCAAGCAGCTGGGCAGAAGAGAGGACGAGAGGACGCCTCAAGGCGACTGTGTCTGAAACGGTCAGACCGCTACTTAATAAAATCTGGGCATACGCCTGGTGGGGGCTGGACGCCAAGGCGGGCAGGCTGTCAATTGTTGAACAACTTGGACTTAGACTTAGCTGTCAAAATATTTTCTCTGTGTGTGTGTGTGTGTGTGTGTGTGTGTGTCTTTTGCTCTTGCTTCCAGAATATCGCCGTCGATTTTTTTAGACCAGTATTTCACATTCTGTTTGTTCGTCCCTCTGCTCACATAGAGAAGTGATTCGTCAGCACACCATTTTTCGCAATTTTCAGTGTTATCCATTTACAAGTTTCTGGTTGTTGGACTGGATCTTGTTACAAGTTGTAATTCAGAGGGTTTGTTCGAAGGCTGGACTGAACCGAACTGAGCAGTGCAGAGCGTATGGTAGCATCAATCGCAATGCAGCAACGATGTCGTCCGCTCTGCGGCGAGCAGTCATTCGATTAAAATAACATTATCATTGTGTACCCTACAAGCGGGTTCTGCTTTCGGCTGGACACTCTGTAGCTACGGTTTATATGGATGGTACTTCTCGTTCTTCAAAATGTCCTGGATGTTCCCCGTGTTCTTACGATCCGAACCGTATGCTTACACACAGATAAAACATAAAAAAAATCGTCTATCACTACTTAAATGTTGACAAAATATTTATTGTCAGAAGCGTACTACATGTTTCGGCTTTAAACCCATCGCCAGGCACCGCTTTTATAAAAATTTTGTGAGAACAGATGATGTGTCCAACGTGAAGGTGTTAATAAAAAGGAACGAGGTCTCAGTTTGTCACTGTGTAACGTGTATGCCTTAAACATTTCGTCTGGGGTTCTGTTTTCAGACATTAGGGATAAAACTTTTATGGTAATGTATTTGAAAGGTGTAATACTCCTTTACAATTTTGGTGAAAATATATAATATTGAATATTAATCCTGCCTTTTTAAGGTAGGTGTCGACGTGCTTGTTGTACGTGATTCATATGAGATGCGTCTTCAGGTTCAAAATATTTATTGTCAGGAAACTCTTATGAGCAAAAAATAATGAAGGTGCTGTTAAACGTAGAGTGGAGTGTTTTAATATATTAATGCGGCGAGATGAATGTAGAAGATGCCCTTACATTATTGAGATACTTCACCACAGGGGTACGTGATGATGGCTTTGTACGCCGAAACATGTAGTAGGCTTCTGACAATATATATCTTCTCAAAATTTCAGTTTCGACCGACAGTCTTTCATCTCTTTTATCTAATGTAGGTTCCAATCACAAAGGGATATTCCTACCAAAGTTCATACCACACTTGATAGGACTATCACACACCTTCTGTTTGACAGTATCCAGAAATATTGTCGCTATACTATATCCAGCCGAATGTGGTTTATGTACTGCTTGTGCAACCATTTTTCAACCGCGCTGTGTTTAACCGCATTTATTCCTGAATGACCGTTGTTAAATTAATCTGCTGCCTTGCGCGTCCACATACTTCAAGAACCGTCTCATACCCTTCTTCTTCTCTTAAATGCATTATTCTAAAAAATATGTTTCACGCTGGTGTTGGTTCAACATTTTTCAGCCATCCTGTAGAATTGTCGGAATGAACACATTAAAGTCACGAAATGTAAACGAAATGTCACCAACTTTTTTTTGTATTCCGTGGCTTCTTGTTGGAGGACAACTGGTTTTGGCGTGGCGAAATTTTTGTTACATCCTATTACGAAGAAGTAAAACGAGAAACACTGGCTAGTAACAAGAGTTCAAGTTCCAAAGACTTTGATTTCTTTTAGAGTTTTTTTTTTTTACATTTCTGTTCCGTTTTGACGTCACTTTTTGCACGTACAAATCAATTATTTCCTTTCTTTGGTCTTTGTGTCTTGCGGCAGAAGTGACTGGTGCATATTTGTGAGGAAGAGTAACGTACACGATTAATACTGACATTGTTAATCAACAATGCACGAATACGTTGACTCTTTATCATATTCATTTAAACAATTCAGTACCAAAGAATGACAACTTTTGAAAACTACGGTTTTTCAATTGTACGGGCCCAAAAATAAAAAAAAGGTAAGGTTGTCCCTCTCCACTGTATGAAGGTATATATGGGGAGTAGAGCCATGCCTCCACTCGTTCTTAACCTCGGCGCTCGATGGACCTGAGTGTTTATGTTCACGCCCCGGCCACTTTAGCCCCAGGAGAGAACCCAGGTATTCAGTAAATAGGAGGCTGGGTGGACCGCAGTCCCGGCCTGGACATTATGGAGAAGAGAAACATCTCTTTCTCCTGTTGGAAATCGAACCCCGGATCGTCCAGCCCGCAGCCTAGTTGCTACAGCAACCACGCCATCCCGGTCCCTAAATGACATAAAAGGCTAACGTTCATTTCTATTTTATATTCAGACCGTGCATATTCTTACAATTGATACATCGACCAAAAAATGCACTTCATAGAGTACACTTATTTAAGGAGTATAACTGTTTGAGGATGGAACCCCGGTGCCGAAACGTGTAGGAGTTTTAATAATTGTTATGAATTGTATGTAATTAAGTGCATGTTTTGGTGAATGTATCGATTTATTTTTATTTTCTTCTTTTTCCTTTGCCGCGCTGTTGAAATCTCGGCTAAGGGAACTCCCAGCCACTATGAAGGTTATGGTCTTTTGAGTTGTGTCCCCATGTTATGATTTTTATTAATTATCAGTTCCGGAATACTGCATTGACATCTGCCAGGCCGCTTCCTGCGCCCTTTCACAATGATTTGTACCAGTATTGGCGTTTATCGCTAATTAACCTCTATGACTGATACAGCAGCTTAGTCCAGTAGTAAAGCTCGTAATTCTGGTAGAATTGGTGGACCTGAAAGTGTACTTATTGTATCACTTAGTCTTCCGATCAGGTCACAGGCTGTCAGTTTAGAAGCGACCGCACCTGTATCCTGTTCAAGCTCATGCGTCCTGCTATTTACTTCGTTTTCGCGGCCCTGTTAGTAAACAAGAAGGTGCCAAAATTTTGCCTTAATTTATTTGGTTTCCTGTTTTATTTTGTGGTTTGTTTAGCGACCCTGTCAGTATCTAGTCCAGGCCTGCTCAACCTTGTACGTGGTGCCGTCAACTTCGGCAAAATTTGGTCTTCATGCACGCAACATGAAATCTAGTACACCAAATGAAGAATGATGAACATGTGTATAATTATACGTGTAATCTTACGTGTGTGTTTGCCTATACATCGTGTGTAATAGAAGTACACTGATGATAATGTGAAAAATTTATAATAAATGCACCTCACAACTTGGGCTAGGGCGTCGCTGTTTTTAGCACATGTGTACGAAATGACTTAGTATCGTGAGTTATGTTTTAATAAATATACAGTTGATCAGTTTTAAAAATATTACGGACATTTTCATAAGGTAATACCTACAGGAAGACAGACAGATGTAAGCTGATTCACACATGAATATTTAGGTACATTCGCATAGTCGCGAAAAGCGCATATTACCTTCGTCATGTCTGTCCGTCCGTCTATCCGCATGTGTCATCGCAGCTTCTACTGCACGGATTTCCTTGAATTTGATACTGGGGACTTCTATGAGCGGGCCTTGTATAGTCTATGTAACATCTGCAGTAGCCGGCTTTTTTGGAGCCATTTTCCATACAGGTAGCAGGGTACCGAGCGCGATTCGAATTGTTTCCGTTTTCTTTTACTGTCCGTCCTCTTCTCATTGGGCTGCTTGTGTTACGTACGTATGCAGTCAGTTTTCAGTCTGCAGGCCCAAACCTTATCGAAGACTCTTTTCTGCCGAATTCTACCCGGCAGATCCCCACCATTCTCAGCTACATGCTTATTCATGAACAAGCAGTCACTCCTGAAATATCAATTTGTCGTAACCCATACACTCCTTCAAACTGAGATTCCCGCGTTGCTACACAGGTGGGTTAAAAATACACCTTACGTCAAAATGTTATATCCACGCGCGCGCGCGCGCGCGCGCGCGCACACACACACACACACACACACACACACACAAACACACACACAAAATTGCTTCTCGCTATATTTTCTTAAAAGCGTAACAAGCTTAAGTGTTGGTCTGTTAAGGATCTGTGAAGTTTTTCCTGTTTCCTGTAAAACTGTGTATCGGTGGGTTACGACAAATTGCTGTTTCATGAGCGGAATGCTTCCGTGTTTTAGGGTGCAACGATTGGGACTCAGAAAGGACGTTAAAAGCGTTTTACTGAGCAACGTTATAAACAACGGGCTGTACTTTGGCATCGATACTGTCGAAGGATGAAAATAATTCGTACCGATAGCAGACGTACTCAGAGCTGATGATCTTTCCTTCCTCTCCCGCAGAGACGTACTGATTAACGACCATTTCCTCTCTGTGCATACACGTGCGCTGTAGGGGAGGCTCGGCGCAGGGGAATTGTCCACATGGGCTTTCCAGCAGGATCCTATAAAATCTCTTTCCATCGGAAACAGATGCCTCAAAATAACTCCCTCACGCTGTGGAGGCCAAGGTTTCTACATATGATTTCCTTTGGTCGTATTTCTAACAGCATCTCTTTTGTGTTCGAGACAAGCGCTGGCTGGGTTCGTTTGGTCAATGAAGCTTTTTAAACAAGTCCTACAAATGACATTCGCAATTTCGAAGACGCAGTTTCTAATTGAAATTTAAACCACGCGCATTATAATATGAAAAGTATCATCCGTCCGTCTGTCTCTGATAAGATTTCTCGTTTTCCTTCTGTATGGAATCATCTCCTGCGTCCGTTCCTCCCATCTATGGTGTCTTCATTTTTGTACATCGTGCAGAGGATCTTAGCTGTTACACGTGCGAGTACACCAGGTTTATGTAACGAGAGCGAATACCCTGCTCATTTGCACCAACCGAGGCGTAACATATCTAATCTAGATGCGAGTACTGAAAAGGATCAGTTTTTTCTGTTGTTCTTTAAGGTATAATGTTTGATAAGGCGAGAAACACGTCGGAATTAAGTTCAACAGGAAACTCTTAGCAGACTGAATTCGGATAATGTTTGAAACCATTTATTAATGGGTATATTGTCTTCCCGTCCCCTGTGTACGAGAGTAACCATTACAACATAATGAGGTGAACAGGGCAGGTGGTTCGTATCGGAGAGAAAATAAATACATGCAGGGTTTTGGCTGGTAAACCTGCAGGAAAGGGACTGCTTGGAACGCCTAGACCTGGGGTTATGGTATCAGGCAAACTAAACTACATGCAGGTGAGCCACTAGTACCTTAGACTACTACCTGTGGGTTTGAGGTGGGTATTAAGAAGTTGAGACTGTATGCATGTATAAATAACCAGGTATTTATCAAGTTAGAGCAGACGTGATTTGATCAGGAGATAGGACAGCACATTTGCAGGTCCACAGATTTATTAATTCTGTTTGGAACGAGAAAAAACTGCCTCAGCAGTTAAGGAGACAATCATTGTATTTCTTATAAGTAGGGTGATAAAACAGACAGTGATATTTATCGAGGTATGTCACTGTCATCAATTACATGCAATATTTTAACCAGCATTTTTCTGTCAAAGTAAACTGCGTATGCAGACAAAATTAATGGGGATCATCAATGTGGATTTGAACGTAACAGAGCGACTGTTAATAATGTATTCTGCATTCGTCATATATTTGAGAAAAAAACTGGAATAAAATGGGGGAGTGCATTAGCTATTTATAGACTTCAAGAAAGTTTACGATTCAGTTAGGAGGGAGGTCTTGAATAATATTCTCACGGAGTCTGTTGTCCCTATGAAAATAGCTAGGTTAATGGAAATGCGTTTGAATGAAATTTGTAGTAGAGTTCGGGTAGGCAAAGAATTATCTGATATATTTCATACTCAGAATGGTATTTAATAAGGAAATGCGTTGCCGCCATTGATTTTCAACCTTGCTTTAGAATATAATCACAGGAAGGTACAAATTAACCACAGTGGACTGAAACTGAAGGGAACACGTCGGCTTCTGTCAGCGCTGATGATGTTGCTTTATTGAGCTAACGAATAAATGACACAAAGAAAACAATTTTTCTTAGACATCAGTAAGGAAGTTAGTGGATAAGTAAATGCCGAAAAAGACTAAATACATTTTTTGTCTTTTAAACAGAAAGCAGGTACTAAATCCATCGGGAATGTTGTAGATTTGAAATCTTTGGGAACGACAGCAACACATCAAAACCGCTTGCATTAAGAAATTAAGAGATGATTAAATTCGAGGAATGCACACTACCAATCGGTCCAGAAGCTTTTGTCTCCATGTTGGTGTCTGAAATTAAAAAATTAAAAAAGGGAAAATCTGTCCCCGTTAAATACCAAGCAGGCACAGTGGGGAGGCAAAAGTATAGCTCTACCCATGCCAGACCCCGGCGCTAGAAGGAATGGGTATCCATTGTACAGGAAGCTGGGTGGGCCTCGGGTCCGGTTTGGATGGGACCGGAAAATCTCGCTCCCACCACATCAGAAACCCGTACCGTCAAGCCGTAGCGAATCCCTATACCGGCTACGCTATCCCAGCGAAAATTTAAAATGTACGGAACCATAATTTTGCCCGTTGTTTCATGTGGGTATGAAACTTGGTCTCTGACATTAAGGGAAGAACATAAGCTGCTGATGATCGAGAATAGGGTGCTGAGGAAGGTATTTGGCCCTAAGAGGGGGGAAGTAACAGGAGTCTGGAAAAAACTGCTTAATGAAGGGCGTCATGTTATGCACTGTCTACCTGATCATGTTCGGGTAAACACAGAAAGGAGGATGAGCTGGGCCGAGCGTGTAGAAAATATGGGGCAGGCGGGCAAATGCAAACAGAAATTTTGTTGGGAAATCTGAGAGACAGAGATCTAGGCGTAGATGATTGGATAATGTTAAAATGCATCGTAAAGAAAGGATGTGGTAGGGCGTGGGTTGGATTAATCTGGCACAAGATAAGGAAAAATGGCGGGTTCGTGTGAAAACGGTAACGAACGTTCAGGTTCCATAAAATGAGAGGAATTTATTGATTAGCCGTGGAACTGTTATCTCCCCAAAAGGACTGTGCTCCATGGAGTTAATTGGCTAAGTAGTTAGTTACTAGAAAACTTGTGTAGGAACGAGCACTTAAAGAACCTGAACGTAGATGACGTGATAGCACGTATGTTGGTAGAAGGTATTTGACAGGAGCAGAAGCTTTATAAACACGAACGTGAACACGAACATATATTTTGAGATACTTGTTAAGCCAATTAGGGTATGATACCTAAGTAAAACACAAAGAGTTTTTGTGTATTATTTCAGCTCAGCGGATGTGACTTAAGATTCGTGTTTGATCGTTCGTTGCTCTTGGCAAGGTTTCAGGTACATCAGGCAGGAAACGTACGTTGTGTTCAGGCCAGCCTTGTAGAATCAGTAAACCAACTATCTGATATCAAGTCACTGGATAATGAGTTGAATGGGTAGTGACATGATGATGCCTGCTCCTGGTATCCGGTATAACTCGTGGGCTTTGTAACAGGAAGCGTACAATTGAAGTGTCCTCCAGGACACTTTAAATGCTGCTGTGTTATTTCACGTATATTGGAAAGGCGGTGGGCATTACGAAACCACTTCAAGGGCTTAGTTTAGTCTCGGGGATGCTCCGTACCATCCGCCCCACTCTACCCGTGGAAAGTTGCCTGCCTTGTGACCAAGAAGATGGTTAGTTACTGAGGTAAATAAGGTAATATTTACTGACCAATAAATAAAAGTATGTTTACAAAAACCAGCACACTACGTCTCCAATATGAATTCAAACGAATGCTAGATCAGAGAAATACACTAGTCAATCAACTTTGAAACTCTTCAGGCTGATAAAACAACGTCCCCATTGTTACGGCAGTGCCAAAGGGCGTTTAATGACACTTCCACCCAACATTCGGATATTTTGGAATACATGGAAATGGAAATTGCCAATCAACTCGTAAGGGAGGGTTTTGCTCACCAGTTTGCTGGACCATATGATGGGAATCTCGAGGTAGCATATAAGGAGGAAGATCAAGCGTTCGCTCGCCACCCGGCAGATGGCACTTTGACAAGGTTTTACGAGCACCCAGAGAGGCTGGAGAATTGATCTCCGGCCCTAGTCCTGCTGCTAAGATTAGGCTACTGCCCTTTAACAGGACACAATCCAGGGTGGTTCCTGGCCTTCTAACTGGACATAACACCCTGAGAAGACACCTTTACATGATGGTACTGACAGTCCTTTGTGTAGGAGGTGTGGGGCAGAGGAGGAGACCTCAGGTCGTGTTGTGTATGTCAAGTTCTGGCCACACTTAGACATACCCATCTGGTTTCCTCTTTCTGGGACCCTGGGGATGTGAGAAATCTAAATGAGGGAGCATCTGGAACTTCATTAAAGGGACAGGCTCCAATGACGTCGAGTCCAGATTAAGGGGCACAAAAGGCCTGTCAAAAGCCTACGTGCCTCAGGACCGAAAGGGCTCGAACACATTTTCGAGTCTTCTTTTTCTTTTTCTTCTTTTTCTTCACTGAAAAAAAAGAAACGAATCGTTCGGAATGCGTTGATCGAAATAAGGCCCATTAAATTACTTTTGTTCTCAATATATGTGGCTTCTTCAGTCAAACTTAAGTGTCATGCAACTAACGTGTAAACTTTCTATCCCTTCGACCGTCATGTTGTATGAATGTGGTTGGGCCATGTTGGCCTCTGTGTATATTGGAGCTAAACTCACCTCTTTGTGACACTGGGTATGAGCGAACTTTTTTGTTGTTTTCAGGAATTGCGTCTCATCACTGACGTACTCATTCGAAAACAGAAAAATCCCTTGTCCTCAAAATTACTGAACAAAAATAGGTCGAAAGGCCAAAGAAGAGGGATTCAACAAAATGTTCAATTGGATTAAGCTTGTATATAAAAGAAGCTGGGAAGTTGACACAGTTACGACTTGATTTCACATAAGAATAACAGATGCGACCAGTGAACAGCTTGGCGGATAAAAGTGCATATTAACCCTTTAAAGACGAAGCGTATCTGTTTTATATAAGGACTCAGTGCGTACCGCGCTGTAAACACTCTCCACTTCGGTTATAGAAACCAATCTCTTAATGTTTTATAAGGCAAAAGTTGCTGTTTGTTCTGAGATCCGTACAAAACACATAAACGCAATGTGGGCACCACGTAGAATTTGTGAATGTTAAACCTGTTCGTATGTAAAGTTACCGCTAGGCTTTAAAAGGTTAAAGAACTTACTGCTTTGTGTTCTTCACGAAATACTGTATGATTATGGTGCTCAAATCAAGTAGGCGAGATGAACGTGGCGTGTACCTACCTATAAGAAGAGGATCAGAAATGCATATAGAATATCAGTAGGAAAACTTGAAGGTATTACGTCATTTAAGTGTGATGTGAGGATAATATTGAAGTGCATCGTAACGAAGTTGAGTGTGAATATGTGGAACTTCTTCACCTGGCTCGGGATAGGGTTCTGTGACAGTCTCGTTTGTAAATGGTAGTTAAACTTCGGATTCCACAGGAGGCGAGATCTGAGCGAGAAGGGCTTTACTCCATGTATGACTCGTATGCTCGAACAGTAGTAACATTTTAAAAATGTTGTATACCAATATAAGGTGCTAAGGAATACATTTTAGGCATAAGAGGGATGATTAACAGGAGGCTGGAGAGCAACTGCATGTTGAAGAGGTTCGCGATCTGTTCTCGTCACCGATATTATTTAGGGTGATGAAATCAAGGAGGATGAAGTGGATGGGGCATGTAGCACGTATGATGTACAAGAGAAATGCATACAAGGTTTGGTGGGGGAACATGAAAGAAAGACCTAGGCGTGGGTGGGAGGATAGTGTTAAAACATATGTTACAGGAATAGGCTGGAAGAACGTGGAATGGATTAATCTGACTCAGGTTAGGGACCGGGCTAGTATGGTTGCGGTAATGAACGCTGGGTTCCATGAAGTGCGAGAATATTTTTGTCTAGATGAAGAACTGTCAACGTCTGAACATTGACTCTGCTCAGTGGAGTCAGGTTATGACAGTATAAGAGGTCAGCATATCTATCAGTCTCGTGGCTAGGCTAGGCCAGCTTCCTCACAAGTGGGTCCCGAAGGCTTTTTTGTTCGGTGTAAGGCGGCCGGGGCGTGAGGTTAACTGCTTTTCTCAATTTAGTTTCTGGGTTAAGAATACTGGGAGATATACCTACACTCCCTCATACGTCTTCATTACGTGGCGCTTAATTAAGCACGGGGACTACTTTACCTTCATCTTTGTGTCAGTATTGTCATAATGACCTGGCCTCGTTCACCTCACAATCTGAACTCAGCAACTTTCAAAGAACAGAATACCAGTACACGTGAAATATAATCTACTTCGCGGCCCACTCCTCTCACCCCCCTCAACCGTATAGATTAATCATATGGTTAAAGAACACTTGAAGATTCTTGCTTTAGGGCGTCAAGAACCTTGTAGGGCAACTGTGAGCTAATACATGTTTTGAGACACACTGGTCCAGAAACATTACGCACGCCACAAAGTGATCAGCTCGCAACCCTTTTGGACAGCGCACTGTGATCTTTATAGTGATTAATTCTACGCCATGTCCGTTGTGAAACGCAGCGTTACATAAAGTTGAATGCGGTTGGTAATCTTTGACAGCACTTGCCTAATAAGGCTGAACGTACTATATACAGCTGCAACGCTTTAAAAGGTTTCTAGATTCAAGGGATGGAATGGTCTTGCTTAACACGTATACATATATTTAACACAGATAGTACTATGACGTAATTCTGTTTGACCTCCGAATCGGACTGGACCAGAATATCCAAGGGCGTTCCCTAACATTCTAACAAGATCGGAAGATGAGGTGATGAAATCCATGTTTCGGCTCTTTCGCCGGCTGTCAGCATGGGAGGAAGCGGGCGTTCACTGCATTGGTCTGCACTGAGGCTGTGCGCTTCGAGAGGCACCGATCGACCTAACAATGAACAAAGGCAGCCACTGCGCTGCTAGTTCACGGTGCCAATGAAATCGCTGTAACGGGTGGTTTTCGGTTCATATTGGTAACATCTTTTGTTCAGCCCCTCCCATGAAGGTTGAGTGTGTATGTGTATCTTTAGCATAAGATTAGGCTTTGAAATGTGACGCCGTGGTGTCTGATATTAGGTACTAACGTTTCAGGGGAGCCTCTTGCATCTTTATTCAGGGTATGTGTCCGAATCGTTGGTTTCTCCGCAACTCACTGCGCGGTGTGTGTCACGTGTCTGAAGACAGTAATTTCATATTCACCGCTGCCAGAAACTTCGATGTCACGATTTTTTAACGAGATGATCAATCGCGAATAGTGAGTAGATAAGGATTTAGAAGGAGGCGGTAGTGTTAATTTGAAAGTGTTATCCTGCCGTTCGTTTGCAGAGACTAAGGAAAACCACGAACCGCTTTATGACAGTATAGTCTGGCAGACATTCGAACTGTAGGGCTGCGGCCACACCAGCTTGCACAGTTTCTGTTAAGAGCGAGTAATGCTTTGAGCTTTGTCACCTGGAGAGTGTACTTAGCATCGGATCACGTGACCGGGATTATGCGTTAGAATGAATCCTAGGTAATTAAAGTATAAATATTTTGAAAGAGGTGGTCGTGACGTGTTTAATGTTACAGCGGCCAGTCAGTGTAGGTTGAAGCTGTTGCTGCAGTACTGTAAACGCGGACTCCTACCCATCCTGCTGACATCAGAAAACTGTCATATTCTTAGAACTGTAGAACAGGAGACCAACACGTGTACATTTTTTATAAAATGTTCGTAAAAGATGTTTACTCACAAACCCGACATGTTTCGGTACACATAGGTACCATCATCAGGGGTAGTACTGAAGATAAAACACTAGTTATTAAACATTAGAGGGTCCGACGCATGCCTTGTGTAAGTAGTTTCACTTGAAGACTAAAACACTTGTATAAAAACACTTGGAGTATTAAAAGCTTGATAAACGTCACAAAACACAGATTTGGCCAAGACAATGAAGGTAAAACTCAACACGTACACTGCAGTTTTCAGGCTTGATGCTGTTCACCATTAAAATTCAAGTTGCTGATTCTTGAAGAAGAGGTGGAGTTTAGGCTTGTATAATACATGCGTCCATGTTTCAAATGGCCAAAATGTGGCGTCGTCCTTATGGGGATAAGGGTTGAGTGTAGGGAGCTATGAGGAGACTATAAGTCTGTGAAGAGACTGTAAGACTATAAGGACCTACAAGTCGGACCCTCTAGTGTTTAATAACTAGTGTTTTGTCTTGAGTACTACCCCTGATGATGGTACCAATGTGTATCGAAACATATCGGGTTTGTGAGTAATTACCTTTTACGAACATTTTGTAAAAAGTGTGCACGTGTTGATCTCCTGTTCTACAATTATAGTAACTACGTGCACGGTATGAATAGTATTAAGTATCACGTTCTTAATTAGTGTGAATTCACGTAATTTAAGGCCCAGCGTGTAGAAAGAAACACACAGGGAAGTTTGCTGTAGACATTTCCTGTTTTGGGGTAAAATACAAGTAAAGTTATCCATGTACTTAATTAAGCATCGTGCCATGAGGGCGTATTGGGGATTGGAGGAATGGTATTCTTAAGGGCGGCACTAGAGGGAGGTGAGTTAGCAACTTCATCCCTCCGCCGCTTTACCCCATTCGGAAGAGCACCCAGCAAGCATTGAATAGGAGGAGGCTGGGTGGACAACAGAGCCGGCTTGGGCGCTGTGAAGAAGAAGGTCTTGCCCCTGCTGGGAATCGAACCACGACTCCTCGGTCGTCCAGCAAGTAAACAAACACTAGTCCGACTGAGCAGTGTTGTTTTTGGTCTGTTTCCTTATTTCTTTTGGTGCGTCACAGATTGAATAAGGCCGATAAGTAGCCTTCAGACAATGCATAACTAAAGTGTAGTGTAAGGGAACAAGGAAGCATGAAATTACTGTGAATTTGTGAAATGTTGAGTAATCCTTTACTAAAGATGCAGATGTGTTATACCCGTTTGTAAGTATAGGCTGATATAAGTATGAAATCGGAATAACAGTGGTAGATCGTATGGAGTGTAAAATGTAATAAAAAGAGGAATGTACCAGGAAAACATGCAGGAAACTGGTCATACATTTTAGAGCCATATCGAGGCATGTACCACGAATACATGCAAGAAATTTGTAATGCGTTGTAGAACCAAATCGAATATGGTTAAGATTTCTGAGAGGAATTCTTTTCATTATACTGTGCATAAGCAGAGGATACAAACTATTGCTGTGCCCTTTCTGTATCCTTCTGTTTCTTAGCCCCCTTATCTGACTGGTCCCGCCCTCACTCTTTCGAGCCGTACCCTCACTGGCGGTACCATTTGTTTGGTCCTGTGATACGACAGACCAGGGATGGGGAACGTCTTCGGTGTGTTGTGCCAGATTTATCTCAAAACATACCCACTAATAGAAAGTGTCAGCTGCCGTCATTCCTCGTTATGAATGTAATGAAATGTTTACTACTGCACATTTCTACCTGTATTCATATCTTAATTTGGATGTTTTCGAGTGCCAAACGGCGCTAATTTCATTTGTGAGGCGACTTTTTGCATTTGATTTAGATATTCCACGGTTCAAAGTAATCGACAAGAAAATGCAGCACCAAGCAGATATACCACACGGCTTGCGAAATAAAATAGTAAATAAAATAAAAAGTTAAGTTTGTGTGTATATTATATACAGACATATATTATATACAGGCATATGCAATCCTAAATTCTTGACTCAACGTAATATTAACTTTATACATCATTTTTGAAAATGACGGTTTTCAGGTTACCTCCGTCTCCTGCATTGCCACTGGTACCTGTACTCTTGAATTAGACCTGGCAGTCAAGCCGTTTTTACACGTTGCAGCCAGTCTTTAGGGATGGCTTCCGTACACTGCTGAATTAGCTGGTTTAAGTCCGAGATGTGGGCAGGACGTGTCTAATACAGTCTAGCCTTCAGGTAGCCTCACAAGGAAAAATGTGCTGCGGAAAGATCGGATGGGCTAGAGGCCAGGTATCTTGCATTGAAACCGTCGCTAACGACTTGCAACGAGTACTGGCTTGTCAGGTCGAATGAAAGAATGCAGAAATGACGACCTTGGCGATGGACCTAACCCAGTGGTTCCCAAAGTGCGACCAGTTCCCAGGGGATCCGTGGATACATGTCTGTAATGCCTACTTTAAAATTTACGTATTTTTTAATTAAAGGAATAATGCTTTGTTAAAAGTAATCGCGGAACTTCTTTAAGTGGCGATGTGTTTATTTCGTATGACAGAATACCTAATTAAGAAACTTACTCTACCCATGAAGCGAGCGACAGTCAGTTTAATTACGGTAAAATCATGCAGTGCGTTGTTACATATGCTGCTGGTATGTATTCATAGCTAGCTAAAATCAGTTCTGAAATATAAATTTGTAATTTTGGATACCTATCATCCGGACACTATATTTACGTGAGCAAGGATGTGAGGATTCGTGGTTATTTTTCGAATCCAAAAGGGGTCCGCGTGCAAAAAAGTTTGGGAAACACTGAGGTAACCTGAAAAAGAATATTTTCAAACGATGATGCTTACGGTTAGTTTTCTGTTGCGTCGAGAATATGAGTAATGTATCTGTTAATAAGTTGCACCTTTCCTTACATCAGTTACTGCATTAAAAAAAAGTGATATTTTTGCCCCACTCTGTGCAAAGTTGCACTGCCTTTGTGACTATGTCATCTGTGGGTAGTTGCTGTTGGTGGTGGGTACATGAAGTAACAACAAAAATGTGTCTTACGGAAAAGTATGGCTTGGCTTCGTGAGCTGTTGATTTATCAAGTGGCTGAAGATGTTAACATAAAATAATTAACTAACTAACCCCGTGGAGCAGGGCCCTTTTTGAGCGGTTGGTAGTTCCTTAGGTAGTCAACAAATTTCCCGCATTTATGGAACACGGAAGGTTCACTGTTGTGTTCATAAGAGTTCGTTACTTGACCCTGCCCTGAGTCAGATGAACCCATGCGAGTTTTTAGCTTCTCACAGCGGTGTGGCCGAGATCTCCATTGTGTGAAGTGACGCCGCTTCATATTCCAGAAGAACGGCAACCTCAGACGAATCCAATCTAAACCCTCACACCTATTACTTTACTGTCTATTTTAATATTGTACTCGTGCCTACAGTCATGCGTTGTACATCGCGTGTTGCTACGGGGACTGATCACGGCGTGTTAGGCACAACGGCGTCAACCAGACTTATGGGAAAAATGGAGTTTCGTGAACGCGGATGCTTATGGTCCTCCCCCTCCCTCCAGTCGCCTAAAATATATTTTTCTATATTATTAAACTCTTACACAGTGCTTGAGTAGCTGACGCTGCCAGTTTCCGCGGCGGTTGAATAACAGCCCCTGCTTATCCACGTGTTTTTTTTTTCTTAAAATTTTCAGCTTTCAGCAAACTTGTTTCTCAGTATAATTAATTACTTTCACACGCGTATCATCGAAACCGCATTGGGCAAAGCCGCAGTGGGCTAGGGCTAACTGTATAAACAAGAGCCGTAAGAATCGATGTCATCTCATGTGGTACCAAACTTGGCACCAGTGTGGATGGTTTGTTGTCCCTACCTTAAATGAACAAAGGTTTTTAAAGGCGGTATGTTCAAGGCCAGTCCCTTCAGAGGTATTCTGGGACAGGGAATAGGATGGGGCATGTAAATGCCTGTTACAAAGAAGACCTTAGCTTTTTGTAGGATCCCAGGTGGCAGCCGGATCTTCAATAGCAGTCGCTGAAAGGGGAGGTATTCGACTTCAGAGACTAAGTAATCGTCTCCAGCTGCTGCTGCTATTTGTGCATCCTCCACACAGAACAGGATGTCTGGAGGCACCGGTTGTTGTAGCGTGCCTCAGGCTGGAAAGGTGTGGCGGCTCAAGAAGACTGGAATGCGTCCCACAGCCCCAACAAAGGACGTGTGTAGGCCACACCAAGCGTTCCTTGATGTCTGCCTACAGAAAGTCAGTGACAGTCGTGGAAGAATTTACCCGTCGCAGGTACAATGACATACGTTGCTATAGGCCCACGTAGGATGACTAGATGCCCCAGACATGCCAGGACGCATGTTCCATGTCCCGATTGAATTTTCCTGGACAGAGGACGTTGGTATTGTCCCGTGTCTGGCAATTTATGCATTTTATGTTTGTATCGCATTGGAACTTCGCACAAAGGCAGGTCGCTGACTAACCGGTTGAGTAAGTAAGTCTCATTTTATAGGGTATACCTTACAAGACACTGACAGCTTTTCACTTGGTCGAGAACTGTGCTTTTGTGGAACCTACAATTTATCACTAATGGGTTCACAAACAAATTGAATGGTACACATCAGCTTTTGGTTTATGCTGATGTTAATATATTGGGCGGAAGCACACATAGTATAAAGAAAAACGCAGAAGATTTAGTGATTGCTAGTAAGGCGATTGGTCTAGAAGTAAATGCCGAGAAAACTAAGTACATGGTCATGTCTCGAAATCAGAATGCAGGGCACAATCACAACACAAAGATAGATAGTAAATCCTTTGAAAGGGTGGAAGAATTCAAATATTTGGGAGCAACCCTAACGAATCGAAACTCCATTCATGAAGAAATGAAGAGCAGATTGAAGTCGGGAAATGCTTGCTATCATTCGGTGCAGAATCTTTTGTCTTCCAGGTTGCTATCCAAAAACACAAAGATAGGGTATGCAGAGCTATAATTTTACCTGTTGTTTTGTGTGGGTGTGAAACTTGGTCTCTAACACTGAGGGAGGAACAATGACTGAGGCTGTTCGAGAATAGGGCGCTGAGGAGGATATTTGGGCCTAAGAGGGACAGGATTTTGGTGGGGAGACTTGAGGGAAGGCGACCACTTGGGAGACCCAGGCGTAGATGGGAGGATAATATTAAACTGGATATTCAAGAAGTGGGATGGGGCATGGACTGGATTGAGCTGGCTCAGGATAGGGACAGGTGGCGTGCTGTTGTGAATGCGGTAATGAACCTCCGCGTTCCGTAAAATGCGGGGAATTTCTTGACTAGCATAGAAACTGTTAGCTTCTCAGGAAGGCCTCTGCTCCATGGAGTTAGTTAGTTAGTTAGTTAGTTAGTTAGTTAGTTAGTTAGATCACAAACGCCTGGTATTGGACCGCTGTCCCGAGGAAATTCATCACAGTCCTGTTTCTCCAGGATCAATTGTAATATTATATCTACGCATAGGTGTCCATTTAAGCCTCTCAGCCGGAATGTAATACGCATTTCCCGATTCTCTTGTGTGCTGGGTGTCCCGCCCAGTTCGTCCTTCGTAAGTTAATCACTCTAATTAACATAAACGACGTTTATGCGCGTGAATGTTTTTCATTATGTTTCTTCCTGTGTGTTTCTTAAGCTGAATTGTTGTTAAAGTGGTGGTGGAAAAATGGCAATTAAAAATTCGCTGTGTTGTCTGCACATGATGGCCACATTTTGAACAGCAAATGTGATGTGTCTTTTAATTAGTTGCGCTTGCTTAGAAGAAACATAAAAGAGTTTTATTTAGCGTGTGGATTAGCCAACGAATAACTGTGTGACTGGTACACTAACACACTTCTACCCTGAACATGGAGGCAGTAAGGTGGTCGAAGACTTTGGTAAGTTTCTACCAGACGACACAATTTCACGTCGCAGAAAACCGTACCATTTTGTTCACCACTGACGTTACACATAAGGACGCATGTTACTGGCTGTCTTTGTGCAGCTCGAGTCTCATAGTGAGGAACAAAGAATCTGTACTTATCGGCAGCGTCAGTATTCGGGCCCCGAAGCTATGTTGGCCAACTGTGCGGCCCTCCGCCCATTTTCTGGTGTACACTCAGGTCAGTCTGAGGCATGTTAATTATAGCTTTATACAGCTGGAAACGATTGATGTGTTCCTCTGCCGAACTTAACTCTTTAGCAATGCTATAATACTGCAACTTTCGTGTTTGAAATGGGCTTACGCGTTGTTTCATAAAAGGTGGTATGTATGATATACGAGTACGTACCTTTGGTCCCTGTTTACGTATGGTTTCTTGAAAATTGTATTAATAATATTAACCCCTTAAAGACGAAAGTTAACCGGAATTATATTTAAACTTTCTACTCGCACCGCGCAGTAAACACAATCCGTCTCGGTCATAAAAGCAATCAGTTAGTGTTCTATTGGGACATAATCCCTGTTTTTCCTGAGATCCGTACAAAACGCATAGGCGTTAATACACTGTGTGGACAGAAGGTATTTTTTAATGTGAAACCTGTGGTACAGAAAGCAACCACTGGGCTTTAAAGGATTAATATGTATAGTAAGAGGTAATAAGGAAAGTGATCAGAAGTTTACAAAATATGACGTGGAAGCTAAAGATTAGGTGAAAAAACTGAGAACGAAGGTATCTAGACTGCAAGGCTTGAATGGATGTTTCAGTATTGGTACATCTAACTGGTATATCGAGGAGCTGGTTAATAATACTGCTTGTAATACTAGATATAAAGGTTGTGTACTGCAAAAAAAAACTGTTGTTCGCAGAGGCAGTGTCATTTAGAATTTGACTCAACAAGTAAATACGAATGTAAGTGTAAAAATTATGGTTTTTGGAACGACACTGTCAGTACCCCAGAGTGTGTAGAACCAATGTAGGAGGAAGCGATATATACGCTGTACAAAGTCTACTGTGGGAAAGGTGAACACACACTACACTTACCACATACACAGTATGAGAACTTGTGAATAACATTTCGATAAATACTGCGCATATCTAAGTACTCCTGTGTTTCAAATAACCATAGCAGATTTCAGTGGATCCGGTATTTTGTGTTATGTTCCATGATCCGTTTCTGTTAAATTTGATCATATTCAATTTGGTTTTTATGTGAAGTAGGTGTATAGTTAACCAGTACGTACTAAAATTAAACTTGCCCCTTTGGCGTAACCTTTACCGTTTTAGTAAGACAAATCGAGTGCCAAATTTAATTGAAATCCTTCGAGTAGTTCGGCGTTGAAACATGAGGGCAAGGAGATGGGTACACACGGTCTCCTCGTTGTGCTTTAATTCTGTGACCTTTATGGAATTAATTTATAATGGAAGTATACGTGATTGTTTATGGGAAAAGAATACACTTTTGAATGTTAATGAGGAGTGATGTTATTAAAATGTTACGCATTCCTTACGAAGGGGTGAAATGAGGTTACAGTATGGGAACTTTGTAACCTATATCCTTCCCGCAGAAAAGAAGCTTCCAAAGCAGTACAGAGAAGAAGCCACACCATGGCAAAGGAATTGAAAACTACGGAAATCGTCAAAGCCTCATCCAATTTAAACCAAGAAGAAGACATAGGAAGACCAAAACTCGTCGAAGGAATAGAAAGAAGCTGTGAAATATGACGTGGAACATTTTCTCTTACTGTGCGAGTGCGTAGTTTCACTTCGTAATTTATACAGGTTATGCAACATTTTTGGGTTAAAGCAGGCTTCCACAAATTTTCCATAAATCTAGGAGCCACCTCAAAATTCTAGGCGCTAGAAGGGTGACATAAGCAAGTTCCATACTAAAGGCCGACAATAATTAGGCGCCACTCTGTACAATGTATTTGGCGTCCGGGATTTGTGCTACCCTGGGTTAAAGGGTGCGGTTTATGTAGCTCGATTGGAAGGAATAAGCAACTTGTACGGGACGTGGGTGGGTAAAACCTCTTGAAAACGCCAAGATGGAAGAGCGAGAAGGTAATATAATGTACTGAAATGGACAGGGCCCGCTGGCGGGCTTGGATGTTAAAATTGTGAAAGTAAGTTTGTGCTTGTGAATGTCATAGAGGCATATGGAGGATAGCTGTGTAGCTCCACTTATTCTTAACCACGGCATTACATGGAGGTGAGTTGTTAGCCACACGCTCCAGTGAAAGAGACCTCGGTATGCATAGTATAGAGGAGGCTGGGTGGGCCCCAGAGCCAGCCTGGACGTTTCGGAGAAGTAGTGTTTTTCAGGCTCCTGGATCTGTTGGCGTCGGTTATAGTTAGCCATGGAGAGTGGAAATACTGAATTATTTGAACCTTTTAAAGCCTAGCGGTAACTTTACATACGACCAGGTTTAACATTAAAAAATTGTACGTGGTGCCCACATTGCATTTATGTGTTTTGTGAGGACCTCAGAACAAACAGCAACTTTCGCCTTATAAAACATTAAGAGACTGGTTTTTATAACCGAAGTGGAGAGTGTTTACAGCGCGGTACGCACTGAGTCCTTATATAAAACAGATACGCCTCCTCTTTAAAGGGTTAATTTAGTGAGACCGTGTTACTGAGAACGGTGATCTTCGCTGACCGAACATTTCGTAATAAGAAAACCGCGACTTGACGTGCCGATATTACATCGGGATTGGTTTGTAGAAGATTTAACAAAGCTGCTTCAGTTGTATAAGTTATGTATCGTCGGATGGCATCTAAAAAATGTAATGAATGATGAGAATAAAATGGGCCGGAACTAGGTGGTCGTGGCGTATTTGAAGGCAGTATCCCGTTGTTAGCGATGTGAGATTGAGGAAGTCACAAAATCCTTACTTCATGATAGTCAGCACCCAGGTTGATATTTTGCCGCCCCCCCCCCCCTCCATGTAAGTCAGTAGCGCTATCGCTGTTTTGTAGAGGGAACGCATGTGTTATCAGCATGTGTATACTCATGTATGTTCGTTTACAAGGAGCTTGTGTGCTATACAAAAGTAGTTTTTGGGCTTGCGTTAAGTCTTTTGACCTTGCAGAAAGTTATGAATTTGCATAATTATCTAGTCCCTGTTGATAAAAGGGAAGACAACGATCAGTCAGTCCAGTAATGTCGGACCTTCTTGCAACGTCATCGTATGGAGGCTATATGGTGTCGGCCTTTCCTCATCTAGGTTTGTTGCAGACGCTCCTTACCAAGTAAAAAGTAAACCTTATGTTCAAGTCATTCTGTGACCTGAAGTCAGCGCCGAACCATTGGAGACATTTCAACTCGAGATTTATGGGCAGTTCATGTTTCACAAAAAAGTTCTTTTTACATATATGTTAACACAATGAATAGATTTTGCCATGCATTCCATAAACTGTTTCACAGGTTTTATTGAAATTCATTATCGGAGGCTTCCACCAATCATTGTTAAATAATTGCAATTTTTAGTCATTTTAATCCATAACAAAGGAACAGGGTGGTGTCGTCAATATTGCGACTGGCCTATGGGTTCTTTGACCCAGATTTCGATTCCTGGTACGGCCAACATATTTTCCTGTCCCCTAAAATGTCCAGACTGTTTCTGGAACTCACCCAGCCTCCTTGTCAGTGAGTACCAGCTCCTGGCGGGAAGGCGGCCTGGGCGTGAACTTGACCACTCAGCTGTAGTCTGGTGCTGATGTTAAGAATGCGTGGAGCTGTACATCTACTATCTTCTATGTACCTTTATGACTTGCACAGGAAGAAATCTGCCTTTTCTTATTAATCAGCAATAAAGCCCAGTTTTCGTGACGCCGTAAATGGAAACTTCTCCATTTATTCCATAAACTTTCCACAGATTTTGTTGAAAGTACATATGGGAGACTTCCACGGACTTGTCGAGCAGTTTAGACTTCAAGCATTTGGTGATTAGTGTTTTTGTTCAAGCATTTAGTTTTATGATAAAGCATAACTTGCGTAATGCAATAAAATAAAACACAATCGTTAAAGAGTAACCATCCAGGTTTGTGCATATTTCTTATTTCGCTGAATGGACTTCCGGGGTAGCCGGTATTTGAACCTTGCGACAGATATTTCTGAGATTTAGTACTGGAGACTTTCACTTGAAGTTATCACGCAGTTCCAGTGTTCATCCATATTGATCCGTAATATATAATGAAGACTGTTTTACCTAAGACATTCCTAACTTTCTACAATACCCTATACACCGCTTCACAGGTTTTGCTGAAATCGATGGAAAATCTTTTACGAAACGTCGACAAATTCCGATTATCTGCCGTACTGATTAATTATAAATCACAATTTTCGCAGGGAGCCGATAGCTCAGTCGGTATAGTGTCTAAGCGACGGGCTGTACAACCAAGGTATTGTGGTTTCATTGCCGGCTGCGGGCAAGGTATGTTTTGCTTCCACACTGGCTCTGGGAGCAACTAGCAACCTATACAATGGGTAGTGGGTGCACTTTTCCCTGGGCAAGGCAGCCGGGGCGTGAAGTTAATCGCTCACGTACCTCTAATGCCGAGGGTTTACGATGCAGACGGGCAGATTTGCCTTTACTTTACCCAATTTATATACGAGGCTTTCCCTTTTGTCTCATAAACAGTTGCACAGATTAAGTTGAAATTCGGTGCCGGAGGCTTCCGCTAAAATTTACCGTGCATTTTCTGTGTTCGGTCATAGCGATCTATAAGGAAGAATAGTGTACTTAAGGCCATGAATGGACAAGTGACCTTGGTGAACTTCAAAGAACACCATTTGTAATTTGTGTACTAGACTAGAGAATGCACCCTTCTTAATCTTGTTATAAGAAGAGGCAGTGTTCTGGATTTCTGCCATAGATATTAAGATATATGTCTGTAAATAAAATGTCATAATGAGCGGGGATATCTCAGTCGATATACTGACTAGACTACTTGCTGAACGACTAATTTTGGTTTGATTCCCGCCACAGACAAACAATTTTTCTCTTCTCCAAAACGTCCAGACGGGCTGTGGTGCCTCCCAAGTATCCTGTTCGGGGGTTACCGGAGACTCTGTCTCCTCAGAGTAAAGCGGCCCGGGCGTGGAGCTGACCACTGTCTAGTGCCGAAGGTAAAAAATGCGTGTGGCTTAATATGTGACACGCACAGTGACATTGCACCTTGCCCCGCAGTAATAATATAATTCCTGGATTATTTAAGCTTATTTAACGTCACTGTCTCACCTTCACAGTTTGTAGTGTGGAATAAAACAATGATTGTGAATGATGACTTTTAAGTGGCGTGAAAGTAATTTTCCGTCGTCAGTTTTTAAAGTGCTATCCGTGGATTTGATGGATAAGGACGGAAAACCTGGCCGAGGATGGCTGTTTGCCGGTAGGAGAGTCCACCCCAGTACGTTCAAAATACGAAGCAGTGGTAGCTTATACTCTGCGATTTTCTGTAAGAAATCAAGTAGCGTATCCCGGAAATTGACTTTCTATAAATGTCACGTTCTTGTGAAATCAAACGTCAGCGAGTAGACATATCGGACGGACGGCATTTCCGGTTTACGTTGACTAACATGTTCCTTACGGTATTGATGTCGCATTATTATTCAGTAATGCTGCTACTACTACTGCTGCTGCTGCTGCGGACAGGGATAACGTAGTCGGTATAACGACACATTGTAGACTGGACGGGCCGGGGATCGAATCCCGGAGGGAGCAAGATTTTCCGCACCCCTCAAGACCGACACTGAGACCCACCCAGCCTACAGTACAATGGGTAGCGGGTCTCCTTCCGGGGGGTAAAGCGGCCGTGACGTGGCGTTGACCACCTACCTCCTTCTAGCACCGAAGTTAACGAAAGATTTTTTTTATTATTAACCAACAAATGCACATAATTGTCACAGATTCACAGTACTGTAATGTATTTAAAACACTACACTCCTACGTGTATAAAGACAAAAATATAAAATTCGTTAAAGAAAGACTAACGCTGTAGCTCCACTCCCCCTCTGGGCCTTCCTGCTCTGTTCTAGGGTGAACTTTAGCTTTTACCACCACCACCACCACCACCACCGCCACCACCATCACCACCACCACCACCACCACCACCACCACCGCCGCCGCCGCCGCCACCGCCACCACCACCACCACCACCACCACCACCACCACCACCGCTACCGCTACTGTTACTGCTACTGCTACTACTACTGCTACTACTACTACTACTACTACTGATACTATAATAAGAATAACAAGTTCGCACTTGTCTGTCACTCAAGAAACGATATAATTTTAACTCACTCCTGATTTACCTGCTGCACACCCTCTCAGGCTTAACCTTCTTAAGTTCGGCTGTTCATGAAGCAGAATCCTTCTTGGGGAAGTGATAGTTGTTGAGCTGGTCAAGGTTTTCTAAGCTGAATATTCGTTACTATGCTAACCAGAACTCAGATCCACATCCTCGTACCTGATTTACGGCCCACTTTAATATTTTCATCCAGTCTCATTCTGGGAGCTCTTATTCCCGTTTTGTAGGTCGTGCCGAAGAATCCATGATAAGACCTCTTGACATATTTCGTAGCGTGCTGCCTAGGTTTTTATGCTAAGGGGCTGTGAGCAACACAACTTTCTAAAAATAAATTTAACTAATGGACTCGTATATCGAATCCGACTCACGAACCGTAGGTTGATTTCCTTCGGTCATCATAATTCACCTGCTGATTGGTTGTTGTGTCATTACAGGTACGGAATGTTCGAGGTGGGGTCCAGCCAGTATGTATGACCACACCTTGTGTTTGTAAACGGACAAAGAAACCTTGAGGCAGCGCCTCTCACACAAGTGGGATGTTATTCGGACAGACATAGGTTAATTGAAAGGGCATCCTATCTGGAATAACTTCGTACCCTAAAAGTAAATTCTTATGACTCGAAAATGAGAAACATTTCTCATAGCCAAAGTATACAGTGAAAGATGTGAGAACACTCATATTTTTCATATATATATATACTTGTGTAGGCCAATATGCAGGGTAATTAGAAAGTTAATATGATAGGCCTGTATACAAGTTGTATTGATCGTGAAATGCTAATGTATAAGCTTTAAAATGGCGCGAAATTCATAACAATATAGCATTCCGTTTAGGAGATGCATGCATTTAACTTAATGCATTTACTTCGTAGTTGTAATTAACAACTGTTTTCGTGTTGGGTGGATTGGGCGTGGAGAATCAGCACAGTGCCCTTCGCGACGTGCCGATTTCATACGATGTGATTTATTTTTGTGTGGTTAGGCCAGAAAGGTAGTCTGCCGATTAAAACCAATAACGCTTGATGAACTGGAACAAAATTTAGAGATACTTTTGCCGTTGTTCCTCTTGCCAAGGAAGAGTGCCGATTCTGTGTCTTCCAGGTCTCAGACGTGTGCGTGTGTGAAATTCTGGGCCGTAAGTTGAAATCGTAGAGTAATTGGCAGTGTATGGGCTTTAATAGCGCAGGATGAGGATGGATAGAGGAGAGCAACTAGGGAGGCGCTTATCCTTCTTAGATAGTGGAGCCACAGAAGAAGATGAAGTATTGGCTTTGAAACTGTGTAAGAACTGTAGCACTACAGCATTCTGTATAGGACATACAGCCGTTTAGTATTACGTGTTTACTTTACAATCCCACTGTATATTCTGTGCAGGTAAAAAATTTTATCGGAAGGGTCCAAGGGTAAATACCATTTAGGGAATGTGGGTTTAGACGGTGTGATAAAATTCGAAAACAGGGGAGAGAGACGGAGTGTTAGGGTACAGACTTAAACTGGCTGAGGATAGGATCCAGCGGAGGGCATTCGTAAACATCGTAATGAATCTTTGAGTATGTACATATGTATGTATGTATGTATGTATGTATGTATGTATGTATGTATGTATGTATGTATGTATGTATGTATGTATGCATGCATGCATGTATGTATGTATGTATGCATGCATGTATGTATGTATGTATGTATGTATGTATGTATGTATGTATGTATGTATGTATGTACGTACGTACGTACGTATGCATGTATGTATGTACGTACGTACGTATGTATGTATGTATGTATGTATGTATGTATGTACGTGTGTGTGCATGTATGTATGTACGTACGTACGTATGTATGTATGTATGTATGTATGTATGTATGTATGTATGTATTATGTATGCATGTATGTACGTATGCATGCGTGTATATATGTACGTATGTGTATGTATGTATGTATGTATGTACGTATGTATGTATGTATGTATGTATGTATGTATGTATGTATGTATGTATGTATGAATGTACGTATGTATTATGTATGCATGTATGTACGCATGCATGCGTGTATGTATGTGTTTTCGTATTACGTATGTACATACTACGTACGTACGCATGTATGTATATATATGTGTGTGTATGTATGTACGTATGCATATGTGTACGTATGTACGTCTGTTTCCTTAGCGACCCTGTCGGTAACTATATGACGTCGGTGTTAGAGAAAGATGAACTGGCAAGTAATTGAGGTATTATCCCACCATTTGCCTGGAGGGACTTAGGAAAACCACGAAAGACCACAGTAAGGATAGTTGATATCCCATTCGAAATTCGAACATGGGACCTCCTAAATACAAATCGTATACCCTACCGTTTGATCAGTATCTCACTTTGACGGACTGTGTGGTGCAGGTTTGTCTTGGAAAAGGTTACAGACGAAATGAAGAGGAGAAAGATGAATCGTTCTTTCGTGGACCCAGTAGTTTCATCACAATGATGCCGCCATGCCACTTCAACTTGCAGCGTCATAACAAAAACCGGTTTCCTGTCAAACCTTTTTTCGAGTGAAGGGCTACGGAGAGAAATATTGAATGCACAAAGAACACTAGATGTATCAACACACACAGGGTCACGATTGAAGCATCGGTCATCCTTACAAAAAATTACATTCCTTCATCTAAGATTAAAAAAAAAATTCCCTACACTGTCATCTTCTGCCATCTGTCGGTTATGTTTTGAACGACAGGTTTTAATTCTTTTTAAATAACTCTTGTAAACGAGTGTGAAGTATGAAGCGTTGCGTACCTTGATTTCTGCCTCATCGTGTGAATTGCTTAGCTGCGTTACAAGCTGTCGCCCATGTTCCAAGGACTATGAATATGCATAAGGTAATACTGCTTTTGTTTGACTTTTCTTTTGGAGGTGAATCAAACAACAGGCATTCATTAGTTTCTTAAATTTAAAGTAGATGTGGACTTACTGTGAAATATTGCAAAACCAACCATGATGACTCATAAAAGAAGCAAGGCGCCGGAAGGGTTAATGAGTATGTGCCTCGATTCATGTAGTAACCGTTTTTTCTTATTAATGCGGACTGTGTGACGTACAGTGGACGCCACGGTTGCTGCGTAGCAACCGAGCACGCCAGTCGCTCTGCAGTGTTCAGTTCTGCTCAGTCCCACGTTAAAACACATTGTACAAGTAAAACGACGCCCACCCGTTCTTCACCCGGGCTATGGTTACCTTTATTGTCAGTAGCAATAATAGCCAAAATTTTAAGGAATAAGTGACGCTGATGTTAAAAAAGTAGACCGTGTTCATGTAATTTAAAACAAAACAAGGTAGGTAATTTGCACATAGCGTACTCGGTTTTGACATCTTCGCTTCTTTTTGCTAATTATTTCGAAAACCGCAAGACTTAACGGGAAGGTAAGTGTACTTGGAATAAAGTGTTTGCTTCAGTGTTATATGCTGTACAATATTTGTTCCTAACATTTTTCATCCTAATAAATACGTAAAGTGTTGCGCTTGCCATGCGCGCAGAAAATCATGTAGGATTTTATGCAAAGTGGCCATTATTGTTGTCCGATTTTGACCAAAACTGCAATATACGGAGAAATATTAATGAAACTTTCTAACATCAGATTTTATCCAAATCTGTTTATCTCGAGCAGCTGTATACGGACAGACGGACATAATACACACACACACACACACACACACACACACACACACACACACACACACACACACACACAGACGACAGACACGTACGTGACGACATTGCAACTTTTGTTGCGAATGCCACGAAAGGGTTTGAGAATGAGGATTCGAATAGCATCCAAACACTGTACCGCACATCTCACAGCCTAGCTACCTTACGTATTAGTTGCAGCGCAGATCGTGTACGTAGTTGGTATGTTCTCTGTTAGGTCCGCGATAGGAAGCTGGAAACATACAGGAAAATTCGAAGTCTGTAAAGTGTGTCTGTAATTCATCTTTACAATTTCAGTTTTGTATTACTCAGCTTATTTAAGGTAGGCTACAGCTGATATCCATCTATCTATCTATCTATCTATCTATCTATCTATCCATCCATCCATCCATCCATCCATCTATCTATCTATCTATCTATCTATCTATCTATCTATCTATCTATCTATCTATCTATCTATCTATATTTAAAGACTTCTCGATTTGGCGCTTTGGTTTCAGCCTACTGCACATTCTGGCGGCTGGGTAATGCTATGTACGCCAATATCGCAAAATGGTGTTTCGGGCCTCAGAGGGCCTTTCATGAAAAGAAATGTGTTGTGCCAGCGTCAGTGATCACGGCAGGGATCCACCAAGCTGCCCATCGAGTCTTGGTTGGTACTGCACAAGCCATTTCTGAGCGACGGCTGTATCTGTAGAGGAAAATTAGTGGCCCACCTTCCGTGAGTGAATAAATTTTCCAAAACAACCATTTCCGCTCAGGCTGCAGAAATCAGTACGGCATGCTGGTAGGCAACTGAATACGCCAGAACAGCCGTTTGTGAAGTCGTTCGGAGCGCCTGCATGTCCGGGCGTGTGGGTTACAGATGGTGCTGAGCTGAAACTCACAGACAAATGACTTTTTCTATAAGCTTCCCTGTGGCTGCTGATGAATCCTCCGTGACAGACATTAAATATCTCAGAATACTGTAATGTTAGCTAATGCCACAGCTGCAGGAAGATGTTCCGGGTCTCATTTACCAACAAGCCAAGGCTCCACCGTGCTTCCATAACAAAGTGATGTTGTACCTGGATGCACTTCCTAATAAATAATATGAATAAATAACAAAAATTTACAGTACCAGACGTTGATTTACGTTTTTTAAAGTCAGCGATCGCTAACTTTAAAATAAACATAAATTTACATCTGTTGATGTGCATGGTTGGTACTTATTCATATTACAGTCGAACCCGCTTATAAGGACATCGGTTTATACAAGACCTCGTCTATAGCGTCAGATATTCTGTGGTACCAATTAATTCCCCACTGTTAACCATAACATTATTCTTCTCGGTTATAACAACTCTCATTTATAACGACACAAAATATTCAGTCCCTTTCACAGAGTTATAACCGAGTTCGACTGTTTAAAGTTGTCCATACCGTGTACATATGAATTTAATTTGTATTATTTGGACCAACTCGTACACTAAGAAATCACAATATATCAGGTTTTATATAATTCCCGACATGTTTCGGCGTGGATCTACACCACCCTCAGGACGGATGGTGTAGATCCACNATGTTTCGGCGTGGATCTACACCATCCGTCCTGAGGGTGGTGTAGATCCACACCGAAACATGTCGGGAATTATGTGAAACCTGATATATTGTGATTTCTTAGGGTACGAGTTGGTCCAAATAACACAAATTAAATTCATACGTACACGGTATGGACAACTTTAGATCTGTGATTGCCAAAGAGACAAAAAGCTTTTACGAATATGTTCCCCTGAGGATGGTGCAGGTCCACATCGAAACATGTCAGGAATTACGTAAAACCAGATATATTGTGATTTTTTAGTTTACAAGTTGGCCCAAATAATACAAATTGAGTTCGACTGTATTTGTTATGTGCATGGTCACAAAGTGTTACAAAATTCCTAATCACTGAACTGAGCGTGGAAGCCTATGGGATTGTCTCCAGAAATCACGTACATGGATTTATTCTTCTGGGCTGCTTTATGTGCAATGTCTACGTACCTCCATTACCGACGCCACTGTAACAACTCAAACACCATCGCAGAGTGCTGTGCAAACCTGATCAATATTATATCCAAACAGTATGTCATAGTGTCGATACAGCGCGGTCGCATTTTATGTGAGGGATGCCTTTTTGAAGACTTCGTATAACACAAAATTCGCATAATTCAAAACTTTTTTCCAATAGGAATAAAGGTAAAATATGGGGGATGCGTTCTCGGAGCCCATAAAACTCGAACCATTGTAGCGCGTAGTAAACTAAAATATAACAAACTCCGTGGCGAAGGAAAGGAACAAACAAACAAGAATAAAAGAGAAAGAATAGGTTCAGTTGTGGTAAGAGGTTTACAGTAATGTCTTGTGTATGCCATACAAGATAGTCCTCTCTTACAAAACAACGTTCAAGGACGATAAGTATTCAAAATCTCAAGGAGCGCGTTTGGAAGATATGTTGAATGCCCCATTGCATTCATTCTATTACCTTGGGCAGTGTTGTAAGTATTGCATGCTGAGGTAGGATACAAAGAACTATTCTTAGCTGGGGAATAATGAATGAACGCTGAAGCAGCCTACTGCGAGCGAGGATAAAAAAAACTTGGAAACTCCTCCTCATTGTTAATTACCAAACAGGTCAGCTTCGTGAGAATGTCTCGAAGGAAGGAAGTTCCACGCTTTGTTTGTCAACAGGATGTTAGATTCGATCGACATAATTGTGAGGAAATTTAAGGTCGAGGGCAAAGGGCTATGTGCACTTTGCATCATATTCAGAGAACTTTCGAGAACGAAATCCCACAATTCTCATAAATTTCGGCAGAGTCATTAATAACAGTAGAGTGGAGTATTTTAAGTTCGTGAATTTTGATGTTCGGGATTCCTGTCTTCGTTATCATCCATTATAATACAATTGTTTCGACCTCTTGTGATTGGTTCCGACGAACTGGGATAAGACCACGTATCTGGCGAGTCGGCTTCCCTCACCCTTCTGATATTACACAGATCAATCTCAGCTCAGTCACTTAATGTGTTTTATTCTTCGAAAAGGGGAATATCTACATGCTGCGAGTCCTAGGGGTTTCACTGCCGTGTCGCTGAGCACGCCGTTTTTCTGGGATATGACTCCTCGTCACTGGGAACCGATTACACAGGGACGCAGTTTGTAGTATGTCAAAATAAATGTTTATGCCTTTTGTGTTTTCTGAGGTTATTCTTTAGTTTTATTGCTAGTATTTCTTAAGTTTGACGAACCAAGTAGGCGTTTTACATTCGAAATGTTCTGCGATATTCGTGATTGTTTTATCGATCCCATTTAACAACGAACATCGATGCTTTATGTAGTTACTTTGTTATTTAAATTAACTTTACAGTATGTAAACTATGTAATACTAAGGTTGGCCCTTTAGGTTACGTAATGCCGCTGTTTGAACTCTAATGCTGTAATACCACATTCCCTTGTCTTTTGGCAAACTGGTATTCTGCATTCATTCCGACGCAGTCATGCAGACTTTTAAAAAAATAATTGCAGCATATTTTGAGGCTCCATTGCTTAATTCGTAAGTTATGTCAGTAAGTTATCATTTGTGTTTAATGCCCAGATCCCATCTCTTGTTATGACGGAAAAGCCTTACTCAAAAACGGTTTTGTTACTTTTCACACATCTTTTCGTTGTCGAAAGAACGGAGCTTCCAGACCCAGCCTTCTTTACAATGGATACCGGGGGTAAAGCGACTGGGGCATGAAGCTGATTCCTTATCTCCATTTAGTGTCGAGATTATGAATGACTGGAACTATATCTCCACTCCGTCATACACCTTCGTAGCTTGCACAGGGACAGATTCTCTTTTTTACCTGAAACATTTATTTAAAATATTTTCTGATGTAATGAAAATGTAATGAATTAGGCTTACAAGGAAAAATAAGTTGGATTTGTCCATTCGGTATCTGCATGAGTGAGATGTGAGGTGCGCGCGTCTCATTATTGCCTTTTGATGGGACACCGTGTAGTGTGGTCGAAGTGTAACACATTGTCAAACTGCCTCCATTGCCCACCCGGGGTTGAAGTGCGTAGGGTTAGAATGCGGTATCAGCATTAACTATAAACTACGGAGGAAGAGTTCAGATTAGATGGTGTTTTTGTTAAGGACTGTTGAGGTATGAAGTTGGTCAGGCGGTGTCGCTTCTGATGTGTGTTATAGAGGTGCCCGGTTCCAGTCTGGACGGGGACACCGATTATGCTGATGGTTTTGTGGTTTTCATTAGTGTCTCCAGACAAGTAACCGAATATTACATCAACATAGGCCACAGCCCATTCGTCTTTCATCCTTTCCAGTTCACGTTTTACGCGTCAGCCATCCGTTCGACACTCTGTAGTATGTACATCGGGGTACCGACAGCATCGTTAATAAACCGTAAATAATAAAATAAAATAAGAACAGCTGTTTGTGGTTTTTGTACGTATTAGGTAATTACATTTTTATTTCTAATTCACTTACACTTTGAATGCAGTCATTACAACAAGGTACTTTGATTTCTCGAGTAAAATCATCTGAATACGATACACACATATATAATTGTAACTGCATTGCAACATTAACGATTTGTACATGATATAGATTATGTTATCACAGAAAAATGTATGTAATATGGACATATAGACATGTAAGAGTAAAAGGTAACACATACATCAAAACTTTACGTGAACTTTATTCTCTCAAAGTACTCGATTTAAATGATCATACTTTCCCATTAAATTTCCTTCTTTTAACAGCGTCCGCATTCGGTATTATCAGTTACTCTTGCCATGCTGTTGAGCATCATTTACACATTTGGTCTATGCGCATTATCTTTGTTAATCATAGCTCTCGTCAGAGTAGCTGTCGGTTTTATCGCGTCTCTTAACATTAATAGCCGTCATAAATAATTCGTATGTACTGGAGGCAATTTTAGTTTGGAAAGAAAAGCTACGTATATTGTAAAATTTCATTTGTGTATTCCATGCATGTTAAAGGTAAAGATATCCCATTACAGGCCTGGACAGGCCCTGAGGGTTCCAGGAGGCTGAGGCTCCCAGGTTTCTAGACAGCCTGCACATGAAGGTGGTAAGGTTGTTAGCCTTACGCACCAACCGCCTTAACCCCCCAGGAAATGATTCCACGCATGATACTAGTATAAAAATTACGGTACTGATTTCACCTGATTCTCAGACGCTTGTGTTTTAGTTTAAAGTAATTTGTGACAATACCACATTTACTGGAAAAGAATATGCTTCATTTTTAATGACATTTCCGAAAAGATCTCTTTATTAAAACAATTTCTGTTTCTCCAAAACATTGATCAGAGTCGTGGACAGCATGGTGGTATGCAACCAACATTACATTACAGTGCCCTGGGTTGCGTAAGACTATTTTAAAGAAGCTTATGACTGGGTTAGGAAAGACTGTGATACCGTGGTAATGTTACAGTGTGTAGTATTACTTTATGAATGTAAAAGAGGCTATCAACTACCTGTTTACTCACGTTGAAGGATTTCGTGGCTTTCAAAGTGAAATTTCCGTTGAAATTTCAGTTAACTGTTGGAAGCTTTTTAAATCGCTCTACGTCCCCGATTAATTCGGTTCAGTATTTTGTATTGTCGGACTAGATTTTATGGCGGTTTTCGGTTTATTTAAAATAATGGATAGCTGCTTGCTGTTTGAAAATTCAGGTTATCAGTTTCTATTTGAAGAACTTGTCATGGTCTGCAATTTTGAAACTTGGATAGGAACTGAATTTCTTTGAAGAAGTACAGCATCGCGATCGACGTTTTAACTCCTTCTACTTAACTGTCAGTGAATTCACGGTTTTGAATCACCAGGTTTATTTTCTAGATTAGGTGTTTTGCTTAAACATTCTTTACGGATGTGGGTTTTCTTTTGAAGTATGTAACAAAAGTAACTGATAATTATATCGTGGTGCATCAACGCAGGTTACGATCCGTTTCTTTTTATAGGCTTTGTGCCTGTCCATATTTTGCTTCATGGCCTGAACAAATAGGCTCCCTTCTGCACGACTGATTTATCAATGTAAGTACTATCGGCACACCATAGAAAACCCAAAGCAAGTGTAAAAGCTGTCAAGTGCTTCTGTACTTGCAGTTCTAGGTAGGAAGTTCATTTAGTTTCCGCTTCCTCAGTAGAACAGCTAGTTTCACACTTGCAGATAAACCGAGCTGCTAGGTGGTCTACATAATATAATGCTTCAAACTGTCGTGTATAGAAACTTTACAGTTATGTACAACTTGACGTGACTGTGTGCGCCTTTAGTGCTCTTTATACTAACGTACATTAAAAATATAATATAATTATTAGAAAATGCATACCCTATTCGGAAACCGCTTTTGGTTAGTCTGCTAATTCAGAAATTTATTCTGCACTTAGATTTTTCTTGGAAGTCATCATGTTTCCTATAACGTTTTATTTTAACTTTGAATTAATGTAAGAAGTCACTAAAATTGACACCACTATGAACAGTGTATAAGCAACCGAGATGTAAACTATTTTTATACTGCTTTCACCATGTATTTTTTAATATATATCAAGAACAAACACCAACAAACGCACTATATTTATGAACAGACACTTTCGTACTATGTTATATCATCTCACCCAACATGTTTAGATGTTAATACAGCATCTTCAGAGGTACATATCGTACCATTGGCTTCACAAGATCAAACTTTGCACCATAAACGATTCATTATAAAACATACGTTCACTGTCCTTTAGTGATGTCACAGCACAAGTTTGTGTCGCATTATCTTATGTAGCTTAAAATTCATTAAAAGACACCAAAACTTTAACAACTTTGTACAACGCATACACTTTGTATATTGCGATGTGCCGTCGTCTTTGTTATTGATCGTGTATAACAGTAGGTCAAATACATTGAATTCAATATACGAGTATTGACGTCCTGTTATACACGATCAAGAACTTAAGACGGGTGCACATCGCAATATACCAGCTTGTGCGCTGTACAAAGTTGTTAAAGTTTTAGTGTCTTTTAATGAATTTTAAACTACATAAGATTTTCTGAGATACATACTTGTGCTGTGACAGAACTATTCGACAGTGAACATATGTTTTATAATGAATCGTTCATGGTGCAAGGTTTGATCTTGTGAAGGCAATGGTAAAAATGTACCCCTGAAGATGATGGATTGACATCGAAACATGTTGGGTGATGTGATGTAACATGGTGTGAAAGTGTCCCTTCATAAATATAGTGCGTTTTTTTATGTTTGTTCTTTATATATATATATATATATATATATATATATTGAAATGTAAACTGTTGCCCCGAACATGAACTCACCCTGTTTACATTTATTATGCATCTCGAAATCTGTCCAGACCGGCTCAGGGGCCCACCCACCCTCCCATTCAATGGGTACCGGGACTGTTTCTTGGGAATAAAACGGCGAGGGCGTGAAACTGACCACTCATCTCCATCTGGTGCCGAGGTTAAGAATGAGTGGAGCTATACCTCTGTTCCTTCTGTATGACTTCGTGGCATGGACACGGACAAATTTGCTTTACATATTTTGTTGGAAACCAAAAAATTTGCAACACTTTATGTAAATGTGAACGCAGGCCGCTATGGAGAAGGCGTGTGCCCGGAATGAGTAGTAGTCTTACTTATGCACACAAATTTAATATCGGAAATCCATATCTTTTATGTGCTAATTCTCTTTTCATGCTTTAAGGTTATTTAAGCCTGGGCCTAAGCGAATAGTTATTGGTATCATGACCAACAGTTTCTCTCCACCCATCCTTTCTGGCTACTTCCTGCGCCAGGGTGATATAAATGAGTACTTTCTCTTTGTGATATAATTGATTGCCTTTCCAAGTTGTAGGACGCTTCTGTTGGTCAATATTGCGCATTGTTATATAGACGCGTTAGGGGTGGCACTCCATAACAACGTGGATGATTTGTTGTGTCTACAACACGAATATTTTGTGGTGTACCCCAGTTAAGGGACAGATATCTACCCGTGACGTAACGAAACCTCTCTTGGGCTCTGTCTGACAGACTAATTTCCGTGGTGTTCTGTGTGCGGCTAGGAAAATTCCCATCAAAGGCAAAAGCTGTAAATGAGATGCATCTGTGGGACACAGCTGTGATAAGAGATGTCACCACTGCCCATTCGCAATTTTTTACACACTCCTTTTCTCCATAATGTTGAAAAGACTGTGTAATCAGTCTTTCTGCATGACTTTTTTTTTAATCCTATGCGGTCCAAATTATTCTTGTGAATTCCAATAGTCTGGTCCGAGTTAATTTTTCAGAAAATCTCTAATATTTAAAGTCTAAAAGCAGCCACTAGATGGCAGGAACTGAAGGCAGATCATCATAAAACACTGTAAAATAACGTGTCGATTTGAGTTCGACATTTTCCTGGTACAACGGAAAGCGCTGTCGAGTTTAATTGGCAATGGACCAAGAAGGGTTAAGCTTGCACTAAATAAAGTTGGAGGCTTCAAAATGTTAGATCTGGCATGAAAGCAGTACCAGCAGAAATCGCTAGTCAAGGGAAGCTTCAATGATTCAGTAAAGAGGAATTCGAATTTTGTGCACGTATAGTACTAACACAACTGCCAGTAGAGTGTTCAAGAACTGACATTCTAAGACAGTATACTAGACAGGACAAATTGAGAATTTCACCTGCTTAAGAAAGCATACTGGAGCCATTTTCATGTGTTAGTTACTTAAGCTGTCCATTGATTACAGTGCGACTGATTATAAGATGGCTTTCCCTAAAACCAGCTGTGCAAAGTACAGCAGACATAGCTTATGTACTTTGAAACTGGTTGACAACATAAGAGCAACATTAAAATATTTAATACAACTAGGGCAAGAGTCACAGTTATGGGAACATTCTTGAAATGCAGTTTTTAAACATTTTATTTCAGTCCTATGCTAACTGGAGACAATCTATGTTGCTCTGTACTTGTGTGTGTGTGTGTGTGCGCGCGCGCGTGTGTGTGTGTGTGTGTGGTAACTTCGTGCGAGAAAGGGTGCGTGATAAATTACGAGGATCGGACGGCGTTTGCATCGATACATGTTCAGGCCATGAAGCTAATAAGACTACTTGCTTAGACATTTCAAGACCAGTGTTCCTCGCATTCCATTGGCGCTATACACAGCCGTACTGGCTGCACACTCAGGTCACAGACGTCAATCGAGAAGAATGAGATATGTGTAGTTCGAAATACGTACACTTATTGTGGAATATACATGGTTAAGTAATGATATTTATGTTAGGATTATAATGAAATATTCAGCAGTTTATGCAGTCTAATTAGACGATCAATGTAAAGATGTCTTAACATAAGTTTGACAAATAAAATTGTGTTGCGTGTTACCGGAATATTTTAGCCAACAATACGTCATAACTGCATTTGGTAAAGTTTGTTAGATTATGGAATGTAATATTTTGAGTAACTGATGTCGGAGGACGAGTAATAATATTAAAACTTTCAGAAAAATACACATAAACTTTGAATTGTTAACTTCTGTTGCATGTGTTTTATCCGTATCCTTATCATTATGTCACACGCGCATATGGACTATGCCTAATTAGTAGTGAAATAACATTGCAGTATAAGTTTGCATTAAACAGCAAGGCTGTTTGCGTTAGGACATGCAGAAATACATAGTTTTGCGTGTCTAAACGATACTGGATCCCTTAGGAAGAGTTCATGAATTTTATCTGGTGATAGTGTATATGGAAAGAAAAAGTTAAGAATATATGTAAGTATTTATGTATACTGTTAACATTAAATCTAAGTTTTCTGACTTACTAAATATAGAGTGGCCAGAAGCCAGTTACACGGTTCCTAAAATGTACACTAAAATAAGGTTAACTGACTCTAGGCTCTTTCCTTATAATCTTTCTTTTTTACAATATCCACGCTAAGCTCCTGTTTTTATATGACCTGGCCCGTCATCAGAGTGAAGGATGATTGTGTGAAGTATTATGTTATGAGCAAAACTTACAGCAATTATCATAAAGACAGAAAAAGTTACTCTGCTTAAAGGTACTAATAATTGATGCATGCAATAAGTAAATATATAATTTTATACAGACAAGCTAAAGGAATGTTAATAAAGTGCACACTAACAGCTTTACATTCAGAGCATTTTCCATACCAAAATTCAGAATGTTGATGAGTGGGCTGTAAACGTGTGTATACATTACGGTTAGCGTGTTCTTTCTTTTGCCAGTGTGTAGCCATCATTGCATGCCAGCATGTCTGACCAACATAACATTTTTAAACGACTAACAGTGAGTTATTCTACTATATTCTAATATTTTTTGCTTAAACAGTTAATACAGCACATGAGTAGACATAGCTAATACAGTCAAACAGTTTTAAATCTGATCAAATATAATAAACTACAGATGTGAAGGCGCCAGGGTAGACATTCTTGTAATCTACAATTCCTTTCTGTCAGAATGCATTGTAGATTACAAGGTTCAGGTTTATATTCAACATTATAACGTGACTTAATATTCAAGATGTTTTTATTTTATATTCACAAGTGGGCTTCTAGCTATAGTAACACCATTTTTTACAAAAGCTACTAAGAAGACATAATAAATACAAGATATATTTCGCGGCGGCGGCGACGGTAATTATGTGATCAATGCCTCGGCAACAGCTGTAGCACCTAAGCGGTAGCTACTAAGAAGACATAATAAATACAAGATATATAAAGTAAATAACACAAAACGTGTGACTGGGATATCACAAAGGAAAGGTATCCTCCCAGGATGTCTTATTCCTTGTAAAAAGAAATTGGCACCCCCTGTCAGCATCGCTACCACAACTGTCGAAAGCACTGGGCCGCACGGTACTGCTTGCATTGAAAGTGGGAGAATCCGTGATTAATTTCGTTGCTGCACGAGGACTTAACAGTATCAATGCTACAGTGACAATTTCGTTTATCGAAAACATTAATATGAAACAAAGCATAAAAATGTCACTGTCACATAATTTACTTAATATCAATTGAAATCGGCACGAAATAACTTAGACCGTGGGAAATACACTACAGAGTCATTATTTTATCATTTCACGCAACCATATTCATATTGCTCTCCCCCCAGTTATTTCTGTGTAGCCAATTATACATACAGGTAGATGTTTCAAAACTAAACTCGTAATTCAGCCTCGTATAACACAATCTCATGTGGATCGCTGTCAGGCTAGGCCTAAGTGTCTCTCTCTCCACCTCGTCGTACAACTACCACTGTCGCACGTATGACTCAGACTCATCTGAACGATCATTTTTCGGCTGCATTCAAACTGAACTCTCATGCACTATCTAGACGCAAGTCACAAATTAATGAAGTTTCAGTTACTGCTTTGTGCATTATCAGGGCTTGTGTTTAGTCTAAACCTTCTTCTTCATTGGCCGTATGGCGTGTTCCAATTACGAATGAGCTTCTGAAACTGTGGAACTTAACACAGAAAATTCGTAGGATTATTTGAACTGGGTATCGGCTCATATTAAGACCTCTCTCTATACAGTACAAAACAGAGGCAAAGATGAGCATGTAGTTGGTTTCGAACACACGATACTAGAGTTCGAGCCGTCGAAGACAGTACACATCATTTGAAAATAGTGAAACTAAAATTTTTTCTGTTTAATTCGTGATTTGGTACTGGTTGGTCCTTCCTGTTGCACACTTTAGGAGCTTAACACGACACACTGCCACTTTGAATTAAAAAAGGGGCCTGTGCTGTGAGAAAACAGGGTTAGGGCAGGGCCGTCTTAGACCTGTCCTGTACAAATTAAACTGTGTGATGACATATTAAGTAGGAGGATATATACGGGCAGTGTTACAGTCGTAGTAAAATTACATTCATGACTGTGTGCTTGCACATATGCACACAACCATTTGCTTTTCAGAATGTAGGAAACAAGGTTGGAGAGGAAGGGTACATACAGGTTGTTTGTGGGGAAACCTGAGGGAAAGAGACTACTCAGAAGATCTAGGCGTAGATGGGAGGATACTACTAAAATGGATCTTAAAGAATTGGGATTGGGGATGGAATGCATTGATCTGGCGTAGGATAGGGACAGGTGGTAATGAACCTTCAGGTCCCATAAAATGCAGGTAATTTCTTGACTTGTTGAGGAGCTGTTAGCTTTTCAAGAAGGGCTCTGCTCCATGGAGTTATTCGGCAGTAAACAAGCTCATAATTTGTGCAAGGTTTGGTACAAGAATGTGTCGCATTTACCTGGCGCCTTTCGAGACATATTAACATACTGATGTAATAAATGTCGTGACAGCATTTCTACAGTTAAATAAACCACTTAGAAGTTTTTATGCATAAAATTACATCATTTGTTTTAGTAGACGGTGACAGTTACATTGGAAAACTTTTCAAATTCTGACTGTGTGACAAGCAAATCACCTTATTTTATAAAATACTGCACTTTAAAATTTTACATATTGAATATTAATATACGTAATATAGGACGCAAATGCAGTGGAAATAATGTAGTGGCATATCACATGAAACGATGCTGCAGTTAGCTTTGGCTGCCTTGCTTCGTTATTACAAAAATAATTCTTTTTAAGCGGGTTCATTTTATGCAAAACTGGCCTAAAAGGCGAGAAGAAGCAAATAATTAATTCCTGTCTCTAAACCAAAACGACTGTTACTAACTCTTGAGATGTTTGCACTTTTGCACTGAACTGCGGCCGATTAGGAGGTGCGTTGACCGTCAGGAACACGCACATTCCACTGCAGTGATATTAGATACGAGACTGATGGTGCACGTTGTTTCCTGTTTATTGCATTCTATTACTTGTTTTGACCACTATGGATTTCCAAAGTAATACGGCGCTGTATTGCAGAAGCATAGATTAAGTCTAAAAATCTGCGACAAAGATGCGTCATTAAATTGGTACATAGACAAGTTAAAGAAAAATGATCTTTTGAAAGCTGGTTATGCTTCCGTCATCAATACAACTGTGTAACTTACTATTAAATGGAGCAATGTCTACACCCAGGGATAAAGATGCACAATAAGATGTACAATAGATCGTAGTGTAATGGTCTGTTCTCGCCGGGCCCTTTAATTTTGGTTTTGTGTTAGAAATAATAGTATGCTACTCACGGGAAGAACATATGCTGAGGATTTTCGAGACCTGGGAGATGAGGAACATACTTCTAGGAGGGGGGCAGGAACAGGAGGCTGGGAAGAGTTGCATAAAGAGGAGCTTCACTATTTTACTCCTCACCAAACATTAGGATGAACAAAAACAGGAGTGTGGGATGGGCAGGACATGGGGCATGTATGGGGAGAAAAGAAATGCCTACAGGGTTTTATGGGGAAACCTGAAGGAAAGAGACCACGTGTAAGAACGAGGTTCAGATTGGAGGATAATATTATAATGAATCTTAAAGAAATTGGATGACGTGGGATGGACTGGGTTTATCTGATTCAGGATAGGGACAAGTGATGGGTTCCTATGAACACGGTAACGAACCTTCAAGTTTCGTAAATTTCGGATAATTTCTTGAGTAGCTGAGAACTGCACTTCGGGTAATTTCTTGAGTGGCTGAGGAAATGTCAGCTCCTCAGAAGGGACTGTGTTGCATGGAGTTACGGAGTTAGTTAGGGTCAATGTTAAATCAAAGTTTTTTATGTTGTGTCCTCTCATGAATAAGAGCTGACTGTCCTTAATCAGTGCGCAGGAATCCATTCAGTTGATGTGTGATTTACGTAATTAATTACACAGTGCACTTCAGTCAAACATAATTATTGGAAACATAGTAATTAGCCACACACACAAATGAGAACATACATAAAAATAGACCATCCAGCGAAATTTACGAACATGTGCGTAGGTTGAAAGTTACAGCGAATTTTCAAGTTTTGTGTGTTATTTCATATGCCCATTTTAACATGCATACTTCGAATCTGGACGTCACCGTGCACCATCTTTCTGCATTTCACACAATAACAGTGCTTTGCATCAGTACTAATGGTAACAGGATACCAGTGTATGTAGACTGACAGTTATGCAGAATAACCTTGACATTAATAGAAAACACGTACATTTACTTAATCGGTATGTTTAGACACAGCTAGAGGACACTTCATATGCATTAATTTATTTAGCTATAATGTTCTATATCAAATCTTGAATAATGAGTTATCTGTACACTGTTTCCGCAAATACTGATTTATATCACAGTGTGTGCTGTATTCACGGGGTTCTAAAGCAGCCCACAAAATACATACTCTCCTACAGTCGATTAAAAAGTTTTAATTACACATCTTGACATTAATAAATAGGTCTATGTGAGGTTTTCGCATTTCACCGATAGTACCATTACGAAGCCCATTTACATAACACTTATTATTTTAAATTGTTTGCAATAATTTGAGGAATGTTATTTCTAAGCCGTACTCACAGTACAATACTTCAAGAGATATCTGAGATACCAATTCTGTCAAATCGTCACAACTTCTAAGTAATATACAGCTCAGTGATCATCATACAAACTTCCTATATATTCTGTACCTTATTTTAAATGCCATTAGTATGTAATAAAATTGGATATAATAGACTTATTAAGGTTCTGTTTTTAGTCTTAACATCAAAAACATTAACGAGGACTTAGCAAGTCCTATAAAAATACTGTTTATTTCTCAGACGGGATAGTGGCTTGTACAAAAACGCATTTAACGTTATCACATAATTGTTAGTACATCAAGTTTCTTTGTGCGTGTGCATTTATGTGCCAATTCGTCATGAAATTACAGAACAGTTAGCATCAATGACGGCTCCCGTTCACGAATCAACCAGTCGACATTTATGACTTTCCCACATGCCAGACATGTTCCCAGATATAAATTCTGGCTTTCCAGTGACAGAATTCTCCCTGTGCAGGATTCTAGTTGAGTCGACCACGAGTAGGAGCTGTATCTGCATTTTTGACATCGATGTGACAATCCGGCGAAACACACGCTGCATTGCGCGGTTTTCCAAGGTGGCACTGCTTCTTACTTAATAATAGCCACAAATTTTGAACAACAATCAAATGATAGAAATTCACACGTGAAAATAACTTTTGGAGAAGTACAATAAAATTGCTTAATATCAGTGGTATTTTGAAAAGTAACATCACAGACAACGTCAAAGATTCGTATACGTGTGTACAGTTTCTCTGTCACTGAAAATTCAGTAATATTGCAGGCAATGAACGCAGCAAAAGAAAACCATGAGAAGTGGAACATGATGTCTTTTTGCCTGCATCATACAATACATCCGTGTAGCCCGAACCATATAAATTTGCCGCAATATGCGCAACAGAAAGTTCCAAGTTAAGAGGCAGAGCAGTGAAGTGAGAAGGTACTAGCCATCATAAACACACGATATCTGAAACAATATTTACGTGTGCCAATGTAATTGACAGCTAGGATCACAATGCATGTAGAAAGGTCTGTATTCAAGCAGCAAGCTTTGCCATGTGAGATTTGAGGTGCTGACGGCATTGACTGGAGAATACATCTGCTGGGACGTGGGCCCTTACGTAACCTGGTAGAAATTCATCAATCTTTCCACAGAGTCTACTGCCTCCATTTTCAGGAAGACGGACGCATTATGTTTCTTCCAGAAGTTGATAGGTGTCATGAAGTTGCACGCAGTAACTTCCTCCGAAATTGTGATAAATTTTCAACAGAATGCATGACATCACATCCCAGAACATTGCATTCTTCAGGAAGATTAACTGCTTGCAAACAGAGAGAGACACAGCGACCACGTCTGCCACACAGTTTGTCTCTAGTCTGCTTACTAATGACACCATTTAAATGCACTCTTTGCAGGACCCAACTTCTGAGATTGTCTAGAGGTGGTAACTGCGCACTGTGATCAGAGAATGGCAATATCGCTGCCACGTTGTCATAGATGGAGGAGGACCTTCTGGGAATTTGTACTTCTAAGTTCTGTGCACAGTACTTGGACAAAGAGAACACTATGTAGCAACTATAATGTTAGAAGCTCGGGAAAAGTGAAGTGACGTGGACTGTTTAACTTTAATGTTCTGTGTCGCGGCATATTTATTTGGTACAGCTTATACTTGTGTTGGGATGTCACTAACTTTTTCCTAGGGAACAAAACTGTCACAATAAACTTCAAGTTGATGGACCTAATGTGGCTCAGTAAACAGAGCCGCCACTGAATCGTGCACATTACTTATGGGTAGACTAGTAGGTCACACACCTTACAGGTATTACAAATATACGACTGCACAACGTTTAAATATTACGGTATCCTTAAACTACGAAGTTAAATGGATGGCGCGCATAGGCTTTATCAAGCGACGAAACAACAATTAGATAGCTATGTGTCATCGTCAAGTAAATTAAATATTTGTACCGAGAGTATTTAAGGCATCACAAGTAGATAGTAAATCAGATTTGCAGGACAGTATAATTTGAAAGTAGCTTGGGGAAAAAATATGTATGCACACACACATATAATTCAACAGGCTGAAAAATTCTATAAGATGACACCTGGACTTGCTAGAATATAGGAACACTGCGGCTATTGTGCTCCTCCTTATTATGAACACACCAATGAAAAGTTACAGTGCTTGACTGCTGGGTTAATACACGGACGTACATTGTTTGTTTGTAGTAGTAACGGACAAGAAGATTCTAAAGAATAAGATAATCTTGACCAAATACAGAATCTGAATGAATGTTTCATTAACACACAGAAATTTTAGGCCTGTCTGTATTCAGTTTTGACCAAGATTTCTCTTCCTCTTTCACACTCAGAATCAAAACCCGTCTGACACAAATGATTAGCAATTACTAAATAGTACACCACGAGTCTTTTACTTGTGGGAACATGGGATAACATATCCCACAAAATCGAGGCATTATCAGATTCGCGAATCACAGTTCTTTTACAAATCCAATTATTCAATAGTATCAGTGAAGGGAGATTTAAGTTTTTTGAGACGTTACGTCGTATCTACTGGTAAAAAGTTACCGGCGTTTCGAAGGGTGATAGTGCCTACGTCTTCAGGGTTAAGCAGACCAAGGGGCGTGACGGCTTGACCCTCCTGGCACCTCTGTAACTGTTTTGTCAGCTGATACGGCGTAACACTGCAGAAGACTTGAACCCTCAGCAACACCCCTGCGAGAACCTCAAATCTCCCGTGGTCTCACTTAGTTGAGTAACAACTTTATAACACTTTTTAATTTAACAGATTAAATGAATCAGCTTAGCTATAATTTTACAGACACTGAGAAGTGAAAATATTACATTTTATGAACTTGTTTCCTTATAGTGTGATTTGCCTTTACGACTTCTATAACTCGAAACACCTTTTAAAAAGAGAGAGAGGTCAAAGCTAGAGCATTTTCAGATGTTGGCATAATCCAAGATAATCGTAGTGCAAGAAACACGTGTCAATTCGCTTACTTTCGTAGCGAAGGTAACAAGGTGCTCAATACCAGCGCAGAATGGGTAAATGAAAGCTATTTCTGAACCTCCCAGATATGCCTTATATTGTTCTAACGAATAGAATCATTGCAAGCTTTGGGAAAATGGGGTCTACCAATGCCTTTGTTGAAGTTTCATTTGCCAGCAGTCTTCTCACAATCAGATGTTGTAGCTGAAGAATATAGTGTTAGTTCAACTTAATTTTCAGGTTGTGTTTTCATTACATTGTCCTCAACTGGGTTACATTCTCCATGTTACCTGAGCTGTTCACGGACCCCATTTTATTTTATTTTATTTTATTTTATTTTATTTTATTTTTCGGAGTTTATACCATTGCAGTAGAAGAGGGATCTGCAGCCTTTTCGGTTGTGGATGTTCTTTCGTTTAACGTTTTCACTGGCTTCTAATTACCTGTTTTGACAATGTGAATATTCTCCGAACAGCAGCTTGTTTTACTGATGTTAGTTCAGCTGAATATTCTCTGATCAACATTCTTTACTGACGTTTGATTTTCTGAATATTCGCTACAGATTGTATTGTATGTGGAACTGCGTTTTTCAACCTGCGCTTCTGTATAGTGTGCAATATGCAGTATCTGTAGTTAGCGAGAAGAGAAATAATTTAGGTAATCACGTCGAATCGGTGTGTTAGCACACATAATCAGCGTCATAAATATATTTTAATTTCTGAAAATTCCAAATTAACTCTAATGCAATATACCAGTGAACAATATACAGGGCTGCAAGATCAATGATCGATCGGTCGGTCACGACCGACTTGCTTCGAAATTGCGTGTGTATTCGGACTGGGATCAGCTCGGACCTCTGCTCAAGGATAGTGGTCTAGGATCTAAGAAGGCATAATTACGGTGTCTTCGAGCTTTCCTTAGTTTCTTCAGCCACTTCGCCCTTAACACAGCACTTTACACTTTGACGCATTTAATAAGCTGTCCATGTCACTCGACGCTGCGTATTTATTATTTTTGTGTTAGGGATTTTTTGTATTGCTATGGACATTTCTTCTGCTATGTAGGTAAAAATATTGGTGATGTTTAGGAATGTTATAATTTTGAGTAGAACTATCAGTGTTAGTGTCTACTCAATGCTTAAGGCTGATTAACAAATTCGTATCTTGCTGGTTACTGCTTTTAAAATTCAAGGCATGTCAAACTTCGAGGCTCAGAAATTTAATAGCCTTCATCAATCCTCTCAAAACATTCAGGAATTCAAACATTATGAAAAATGCACTCGCTTTGGTAAAGGTTTCTTCTCAGTGTATCATTCAAGTGGACCGGTGAAGAGCTCATCCAAGGAGGGCAGATGTGGATCCTGTTCCGGGGCCAGCTGCTCTCATGCCATCTGCTCATACTTGGCCTTGTTGATGTTCTTTGCCAGACAGCAGGCCAGAATCACTCCCACAAGTGGGAAGAAGGCCACCCCCACTGCTGATCCTCCCACCAAGCCTATGTTCCCATTCAAGAAATCCACCACCTTGATGAAGCAACCCTGCAACATAATCAGACAGTTGTACGTTTTTTTTTGTTCATCGATTATGCAGGCCATGTGCAAGTGAATACAATGTCTTAGCTGCTACAAATCAGAGATGTCTGGGATTGGTGCTACTGGATAGTGTAATTTAAGATAGAAGGTCATTAATTTGTTTGGCAGATATCATTTACCATTTCTTGTTGACCAGTTTATCACACAGAACTTCACTGGCTCAGTGAGCTTGGTACGTCCGCGACGTCGCAGAGAGGTTGTTCTGTCTGTACAGAGTCGTCGACAATCACGGGCAAGTAGAAAATTGGTTTCGTATCAGTGGGCACATGACTTCGCAGAATAACAGGTACTGATCTACGAAAAATTTCCTTTTAATCCACGAAAGTGCCATTACACGGCATTAAGGGTGGTGTGTTGTGGGCTTTGAGTGAAACTATGATTGTGGCCCATTTTTTTTCTGAGACCATAAATTCACTGTGATATATCACATGTATTCTGACAAATTTCTGAAACGCCTCAGGCAATTTTGGGCATTGTTTACGGAGTGTTTTGGTGCCGGAATAATAACTATAATAAGTAAAAATATTGTATTAACTGCAAAGCGTTGAACTAAAACGCGTGAACCCCGACTCAGGGCGAATTAGAACAGTGGCGAGCTCTGTGCTGCATGCCGCCACGCAAGATGATCTGTGGTGTGTAGAACGGTATTTGTGAAGTACGGAAGCTGTACTCTCTGTGCGACTTGGCGTCCTTTCTTCGTTCACAATTTTGGTGTCTGGAGAGCCTGAAGTACATTATAGGAGTCAGGATCAAAACGAAGAGAGAAAAAAGGCAGAAGATAGGAAGGGAGGGAGGGAGGAAGGAAGGAAGGAAGGAAGGAAGGAAGGACGGAAGGAAGGAAGGAAGGAAGGAAGGAAGGAAGGAAGGAAGGAAGGAAGGAAGGAAGGAAGGAAGGAAGCAAAGAAAAGAAAAACAGAAATAAATGAAAACGGGGGAAGAAATATAGAAAAATAAGACGGCACTAGAGGAAGAAGAGCATAATAATGAAAGGAGCAAAAAACACTGGACGAAAGTAAGTTTAAAGACAGATTGGGTAGGAAAAAATTAAGAAGCGGAAGACAATAAGAAAAGCATAATCTAATAGGAAGCAGCACGAAGTAAGAAGCAAATCAAGGAAAAACAAAAAAGAGCGAAGATATCAGTGAGTTACAATTTTGGAGACCTGCAGTTCATAGTAGGTCTAATTACTGAGTGTCCTGTGGCTTGTGAGGGACACTATAAGCAGCTCACAAACTGTGCTACAGACAGAAAACCTGCATAAATAGTTGACGGAAATTAGTATTGTCAATGAACATGTGTATCGCTACGACAATACGCGACGGAGCAGCATCAAGCGTGGCCGGAAATATTATATGCAGTATTTGTCGCCTTTATTGACGTGCTGTCGTACAGACGGACTTGTCACATTGTGTGCATATCGCAGTTAAAATATAGTGACTCAAGATAATCCCGCCGTTAATAAGAAGTTCGGAGAAGAACATTTGCTTTCCTTCATATACTTACTTAGGCAGAGTAGCAGAATTCATAAATTATGATACTTAAACTTAGCAACATGTGTCTGTGTATGTTTTTGGCTAGTGTGCATTCTCGTCACCTCATAAATGGCACATACAACTGACAGTTTGACGCTATTGTCATGTTTGTAATTTTTGATATGCGAGAATTTTACGCTAAAAGGATGTTTAAATGTGTGCTTTGTTTGTAGAATAAGTGTCCTTCTGTCCTATGAATGCTGCGTGTTCTTCCTGAATCATCTCCTTAATTTATTTACTTGAGAAATAGTAGGTAGCGGTACAGATTATATTTGATAAAATCAATATACATGCATAGGCTTACAGTTACTTCTTCGTATATCGTGGCTGTAAAAGACGTATTTGTGTATGGATATATATATAGACACACATAAAACATGCACACATGTCCAGCTGAATACGGAACCCGCTGATAGCTGCGCTGATGCACTACGACTGTTGGCGCCGCCTGCTCTGCAGCATCCAGTTTCCACGACTTGAAAGGTACTCTGTGCTTATAGGTGTACATAGTCATAGACAGGTTCCGCTTAACACAGGACCTACTTTGTGAACACACAGTACTGCATCATACAGACGCCAAGCAGTGTCCGTGATCCGAATCAAAAGTCAGAAATGCGTACGAGGCGCACATAATGTGCTGTGTGTTCTGTTACCGAGTACACTAGTGGTGCCCATGTATCATATTTCTTACCTATGTCCGATGTACTAATGTTTTTGCATAAATTTCGTTGACAGTCCGTCCTATTTCTTACCCAATTTTTTATAGAAATATTCTTCGCCAGTTAAATTTTGGGCATTGAATACCAGGCGCGCACCCGGCGATTCTTCGTGGGGGTGCGGGGTGGGGGAGGTCGGCTGACCCTGAGGCTATGTACCATGTATAATTTATGTTACAGAAATCATGTTGTAAGTACAACATAACAGTGCCTGCAGCTGCATTTATATACTTAACGTATGTAACTGGGTGTTCCATGACTCAACCACAGTGTCCTATCTTCGTGTTTTTTTTTAAATTTTATTAATTTATTTTTCAAAATTCGGAAGTACTAGTCATCAGCCGATTTCTGTGGCGGATTTCGGCTGAAGGGGAAATCACGTAAAACTTTTGATATCATAATATCTACAAAATGTGTTTTCTAATATCGGTTTTGGGGGTTTTGGGGGGACTGCAGTCCGGCAGCCCCCCTGGGTGCGCCGTTGTACAGTACGGAAAACAACACGTATATGAATATGAAGCAGATAAATAGACTTTTCTTTCCCATCTGCACGTTACACGTCGTCCTTTTTTTAGTAGTGAAGCATACATTGGGGAACAGACATTTCCCGAAAAAGACATGTTTACACTTAGTTGAGATTCCGGTTCATGCAGGTTTTACGGTATGAAAAAATTATTATACACCTGGAACTACTGAACAGGTGGGCTGGCATAATTGTAACGTGCTGCATTCTGGAGTCGAGTGAACGAAGTCGCTGTTCTGTTAATGGCCAGTTTCGCTCGTTATTTCACGGTGTGGACCTTTAGACATGTTATTAAAAGTTAAGGAGAGCAATTTCGAGAAACCTGA
>BLKM01000502.1:0-22875 GCA_013340265.1 Coptotermes formosanus | reverse complement strand
GAGAATTCAAACATCAGTTTTCTTTAAAATAATCTCTCTGTAGGTACGTAATTTTCAGGTAACTGTGGTTACAAATCAACACTGCCAAATGAAACTTCTCGCCCGAATCAATACATGCATGTAAAGACACACACGGGTGTTGGAACGCTCCACGTTACAGTTAGACGTTACACAAATACACTGTTGTTATTCCCTGCCACATCGCACGAACTTCACCTCCAAAATTTGCGGCAGATGCAAACATAACGAACATGTGGACGTGTTTCAATACTCCGTCACTAGATGATTCAAAGTATAATATGCGTCTGATGGTGAGGAAAATGTTTCGCTGAAAATATGTGGACATGTGAGTACACTTGTTTTATACATTAGAAAAAGTATTATTATTATTATTATTATTATTATTATTATTATTATTATTATTATTCGCAGATANTTATTATTATTATTATTATTATTATTATTATTATTATTATTATTATTATTCGCAGATAAGTTTCCTGAAACTGCTAGAATGTCGACTGGAAAACTTGTTGGCTCAACCCAGATACTCAGAAAACGAATTCACAATAGCATGTACTTCGGTAAACAGGAAAGGAATCAGCAGCTAGGTGCCGATATGAATACTGATTGTTGTGATGTTTTGTGGTTTATTTTGTCAGCTGCATTGGTCTAGGCCAACTTTCGACTGACACGATCATTGTGTATGGTAAATCGGGCAGTGCAATGTTCTAAGATGATCGTGGCCTCATTTATTCTGTAGTTTGTCTTACGACAGGTCCATTGCGTCTTACAAAGCGAGTTCTCCACAGAGTACCATCCAGTGCTTCCTCTTTCAAATTCCAGTATCGTCTCTTTTCCTTAAGGTCATCCAGTGGCTGCTTACGTCTTCGTCCTCGTCTTTCCGTCACTTGTATTCTTTCCCCTATCTTTCCTTCAATAATGTGTTTTATAAGGCAGTTCCTGCGGAAGATGTGACCAATCCAGTTAACACCCCTTCTTTTTAATTTTTGTACGATATTCCTCTCCTCCTTGACTCTTCATAGTACTTCTTCATTTCTCACACGATCGGTCCAACTGATCTCCTCTATTCTTTTCCAGTACCACATTTCAAATCTTTCCAGGTGTTTCCTACTCACTTTCCGAAGTGACCAAGTTTCAGCATCATGTGACGCTATGCTCCAAATATAGCGATCGTGGCCTAGCATTCACTTGGACAGGTGAGGGATGCTACAAAAACGTCAGTTATTGTAGCCGGTCTTGATTGAGACTCGAACCTGGGAAATCCTGTAGGCTTAACCACTGCATTGTCACAACTGTTGATCAGTATGGATTTTTTTATTTATAACATGAAAAGTATGTGTGAGATAACCAAAAGGAACCGACTGTGGCAAAGATGAATGTACTGCGAAGTAGAGATACTTTTACCGTACGACAGATTCTAGGTTCTTGGGGTCTGCAAAACAGGCCTAATTTAATTTCAACAAAACTGCCGTATACTAATTTGTCAACAAACAGAAATAACGCATTCCGGAAATACAGTTCACCCCAGGCGACAAAGATTAGTTGAAATGACAAGGATTCAGCTGGCGAGATTTCAGGTTATCACGGCTGTGTTGTTACGCCGTATGGACTGGTAAATATTTACCGACGTTTCGTAGTAGCGTGCTTCTTCCACTTTCAGGGCCCAGCAGACCAACTGTCCAGCATTGGAATTCCAAATCTTGAAGACGAAACGTCAGTATGTGTCAGTCCGCATGCTGTAACATCCCACATACCTAAATCTTTCAGATCCGTGCTTCTCCCACACCATGAAAACTGAGAACGTGAAAGAACTTTTGACGTTTTCCTCGTGTCGTTTTCATGTACGCAGAATAACTTATCAAAGATAATGCGTTTTATCATATCGTGAATTCACAGTCCTGTTTCCTCTTAATGGCGTCATTTCCCCTTCCAGTATCGCAGCTCGCAGCAAAAACACGCTACAGTCTTGAGTTTCAGTTAAAGTAAATTTACAATGAAGCGTTTTTATTTGAGCCTAATTATACTTCTTTAATTAACACGCTATGCATGCAATTACAGAGCAACTTCCTTTTTTTAAGGAAGAAACAAATGGCTGGACTCCATTTTCCGGCTGAGAATAGGGACAAGTGCCGTCTTCTGTAAAACTGAACTTCAGGTTTCATAACAAGCGGGGAGAGACTTCACTGCCTAAATGACTACTGCCTTCTCAAGAAGAACTCTGTTTCATGGCCTTAAGCAAACGGAAAACAAATACAAGAATAAGTAAAAGGTGAAGGTGCCCCATGGCCGAGGCACCACACGCTACAGCTGGGGTTCCCAAACGTTGGGTCGCGACCCACCGTCGGGTCTCCAAGACTTTTTGATGGGTTGCGTTGTAAAAGGCAGAACATACAAATTTATTGATGTTATTTTTCTGCTTGTAAGTGTATGTTTATTCACACAGCAGTCACTAAAATATAATACTAGTATATTTACAAAAGATGTGTCTAATTTGTCCCTAATTCACGAACCACATAGGTCGTCGGACGGAATTATTTTGAAATAGTCAGTCGCGAACAAAAACATCTTTAGGAATTGTTGTTCTATAGCACATAAGGGGGTGGAGATAAAGCTCCACACATTCTTAACACTGGCACTACGTAATGGCATGTAATCAGCTTCACTCTCCGGCCGCTATGGCTCAATGAACAGGAGTCTGAGTGGGCCCCAGTGCCGGAAAGTATGTGCCGGAAACCCCAATCAGCCAGCCTGCAGCCAGTAATATCAGCAACAAACCTACTCGAGCCCAGTAAAATTAAAGGCAACTTCCACAGATTTAACCACATATTTAACTACGTAGAAACCACTGATTATGGACTGCAGTGAGAGAGCAATAAAACATCGCAGCATTCAGAAACACCGTAGCCTTACCGAAACACGTGCCGTTCAAATTACCCATTCTGGCCTGAGAAAAAAACACATAAATTCCTTGGTATGAAAAGATTAATTGCGATAAGTTTAAAAATAACAGCTCGTTAATGTATAACTTTCCAACTCCAGTGAACTAACCTATTTACTCCACGTAGCTGGAAGTTTGAGAATCTGACGGTCCTTCGGCTGACCAAGAAACTGTTCGCCTTGGACGATACCCGGTGGTTCACTGCAGTACTCACAATAGTCCAACACTCGATGCCATCATGAGCCAGTTGAATCGACGCCGAACATTCACGTCCTCTTTCTGGAAGATCAATGATGTGGCGTCAATTACTTTCGTGCACAAGATCTAAACTGGGCGATGTGGAGTCAGCAATTACGTACATACCGTACGTACGTACACACATACATATATACATACATACATAATACATACATACATACACACACATACATACATACATAATACATACATACAAACATACATACACATACATACATACATACATACATACATACATACATACATAGAACGGAGTGCCCGTTGTGTTGTATAATATTTCACAGTATTATTTATCACCATCAACACAACTACTTGTGTTTTTATCAGATCAAGTTACAGGGCTACATGTTACGACCACGAAGTGTTGATCTCGCTCTAAGCATACAGAAATGAACTTGAAACTGTAATTTTATATAACATAACAGCCCGAAGATGACCACTTTGTGGTCGACAATCTTGATCTGAAAAAAAAAAAACATTGATAAATAGTTGTGTTGATGGTGATTCAAGGCTACTTTGGAGTCAGCAGTTACTCTATCAACTGAAATTGCTCGTAATGTGCACATGATGCCATCAGACCCTTGTAGTTGCCGCTACTTAAGTAATGCGGTCACCGAGTCAGCGATTTTTCCATATGACAAGAACCCAATTCGCTGAGGTAACGTCCACGCTCGAGGAACAGACTGACGCGCGTCTGCGTACCTTGTCTCGTCGAACCATCGTCATTAGACACCACGGGCATCACCAGCCAGCTGTCCGTTTGGCTGCTCTGATATATCAGAAGCAGTGGTGCAGCTAGGATTTTTGGGGCCCTGTGCAAAACATACCGTTTGGCCCTGTCCTACCCATGATGTACATGGCCACTTTTATCTACAAAAGCTCATAAACAGACAGTTTTAAAATAAATAAAGTTGTTGACTTGAACCTTGTCTCTTGCTGAAGTTCTCGCAAATATGCTCGGATTCGTCTGAATAGTGGGTGGTGTTCAATTGTTGCAAAAACAATTATTTGTTGCGATCGGCTCGTGGGTCCCTATGTTTTGCACAGCCTAGTCTTTCTTGCTTCGTGGTAACTATGCGCCTGGTCAGAGGTAAGCTCTGGCTTTGCCAGTAACTATTGCCGAGTTTGGATTATTCATGTTACGAAGGCTAAGGCTCGCTTCTAGGGGAAGAACAGTGCTGAGACCAAAGAGGAGTTAAACGGTCACAAAGACAACTGGCTCCAACGCGTTCTTGACTTATGTATATAAATTTAATACAGTGCACACGGTGAGTATTTCCCTAGGTATGAGCATATCCCCCGTTTTTCCCTGGACCTACCTACCTACACACACACACACACACACACACACACACACACACAAGACTTTAGGCAAACGAAATGTGCGGTGGCGACGGAAGCTCCCCGATGGAAAATGGCACAGAGAAAATACGTTAGGCCATGGCCTCTACATCACGGTCAAACTCTTAACTAAGTAACCAGGATGTGGCAATCCGTTTTAGTACTATCTTTGCACAATTATTAATTCCAGTGTACTGCAATAACAAAATGGGTATTGCATTGCGCCTACCCTGCCCAGCACTTGTAATGTCTCTCTCAGCCTACTTAGGTTCCTTAAGAAGGAAAATGGTTATAGCGCGTTTGCTAGGATACAGGTGCAGGAACACAAACTGTTTGGTGCAATGTACAAACTATTCTGTGCGGATACGAGAGTACCGTATTTGAAAAACGACGCTGTCGGCACATACGAGGCGCGTCTCATGAATCTCGATTCCGTGAATGAGGACCGACATAACCTTACAGAGCCCAGTAGCAGACGACGTATATGTGTCACCTGACTGCAGCATTATGAAACTCCTCGTTCTGCCAACAGAATGTATTTGTTTGTTCTGTACAATACAGAAAGAACAAACATGATCACTCCCTGGACTCCATTAGTTGATTGGTCTTTGTAATTGAGACGGAGTTTGTTCTCCGTGAGGTAGAAACTGAATTTTTAAATACGATCTACGCGAGTGCCAGTCCTCAAGGCCGTGCCATGACTCAGGCGGTCAGTTACCGACCTCTCAGCCTGGCTGTCCGGATCGAGCCCGGGCCAGTCCACGTTAGATTTGTGGTGGACAAAGTTACATCACGACAGAGTTCTCTCTAAGCACTTAAATTTAACCTCGTCAGTATCATTCCACCAACGCTCCATACTACCTGTATACTGAAAACTGCTCTTAACAGAATGACAAAACAGCAAAGCGGTGGGACCTGCCGACAAGAGTAATGCTCTTTCGGGAATCCGAGAGCTTCAAGAAATAAAACTGCGTTCACTAATTTTTGTGTCCTGAAACGTAGAAGCTACCTTAGAGATACATTATCACCTCGAGACAAACAACAAGAAGAATAGTAACAAATGGATGTGTCGCAGGCAGCCGACATTATAAGCGTCGTATCAGAGCAAAGAGTGTCTAAGTGCTTTGTGTGAAGATGAGACGCTGCAGTCGTGACGGAAATAGCACTGCTAGTATACACCTGTCTACTGTCTGTTGCAAAGCAGTCACAAACCGCACTACACCAAGTGCAGGCGAAGGCATTCTGCATTATGTTCCCAATCGGCTACAGTTATTGAATTATATACCGCGTTTCATGCTAGTCAACAGGTGCTTCGGCATTCATTTGTACCATCTGACAGTAGTTCACACGTTATGGACTAATGACATGCAAAGTTCATATGTACTGTCTCTTAACGTCTATACTTTTTCGTGACATGTAAAACTTATTTCTCCTCAGTATGGAAAGGTACGAGTTTAATTTTTGTTTTCCAATGGCGCAGCAGCCCCTAGTGGGCCAGGGCCTTCGCATTATCGAGGCTTCACGGTCACACTTATATACGTACACCACAATCGGTAGGACTCCTCTGGACGAGTGATAAGCCTGAAGCAGTGACCTCTGCCTGACAACACACAACACTCATAAGAGACAGACATCCATGCTGCCGGCGGGATTCAAACCCGCAACCCCAGCAAGCGAGCGGCCGCAGACCCACGCCCTTGGCCGCGCGGCCAGTGGGACCGGCACGAGTTTGTTTGATTGTATTCTGTATACAACACTACAATTTAATTGCATTATAATTCTGATAGGCCAAAACCCTTCCTGATATTATAATAGCAAGTATTTGTACATTAAATCGACTTTGACCTTATTGGCTCACAGGATAACTTGCAGTGGCTGTAACTTCCCCACTGTCTAATAGCTCTGCCCGCCCAATCACTTAGCACTTCTGGTGTATTCTGTTTGCCAACAGCTCACTGGGATCGCCATTCTGGCCGTAGGCATATGGATGGTCGTGGAGCTCTACAAATACATGGAACTGTCAACCGAATTCTCTGCCACGGCACCGTATATTCTCATTGGCACTGGGGCCCTCATCATCCTCGTGGGGTCCCTCGCCTGCTGCTGCACCGTCAAGGGGCAACCGGTGCTTCTCTACATTGTAAGTAACACGACTGTTACATTTGTTGTCCTGGGGCTCCGAGAAAAAAGAAATGTCTTATTAAGAAGCTTTAACCAGGGCTGTGGATTCGGTACACAAAAGCAACGACTCCGACTCCGACTCCGACTCCTACTCCTCGATTTTTAACACTCCGACTCCGACTCCTTCATAAAAGCTCAATACGTATTAATAACGGTAAACCTATAAGACATTTCATCACCACCATGTGAATCTTCGGGCTACTTTTTAGACTTATAACCTATATTTAAGTGTAAGTCTAATGGTTACTGTAGCTATCAGGGCTCTGGAGTTGGAGCATCTAGTTAAGATTTTAGACTGAGGTCGGAGTCGGAGTCTGTACATTTTTACCGACTCAGACTCAGACTCTGACTCCACGACTCCTTACCCTCGAAATTATGATAGTACATTATAGCACATAGCTGTACTGTGTAGATGGAAGTAGCAGGTTCGTTTGAAATGTAAGTAACCGACCCACCAGACTACACGGCATAACATCACAGCATAAAGTAATCTTAGGATTTCAAGTCAATGTGATATTGGATACGAACGTTACGCGTGTTGGATAAAGCAGATACTTCTGCGTCATGTTGTAGTTTTAATCACTGCCATATGTTTCAGTCTGAGATAGAGGCTTCATTGATATTACAATCACACAACATACACAATAGGCGTTTCGACAGGATCATGTGATCGTCTAGTGTGCTGGCGACGTTATCATCAATGTAATGCACTAACCTGACAACTATCTAAAAGGTTACAACTAAAGTTTGTTATGATTGAATCAAATCAAATCAAATCAAAACAAATTTATTAGTTGAGTTTCAAATACATTTCTTTGGATGTGACTGGCAACACCAGGTTGTTATGAACTTCACAAATGCAGCAATTTGCAATGGTTTCTGGTAATATATTTTCCATACGGAAAAGATGTCCCAGTTACGACTGGGGTCGTCTGGCACGTGACTCTCTGTTGCCCGAGAGACAGTTACCACAATTTCACAGGAACCTCCTGCTCAATCTCCAGCTGTTCACTAAGAGGTGAATATTGAGCAACAGGTTGCTCAATATTCACCGACGTCAGAAACGCAAACCTCATGCACACGCAGAAGATGTCCTGTGTCCAGATCAACACAGGTCTGAGAAAGCACGTAAAGGCGAAGCTGACGATTAAGAATTCTGGGTTGTTACACCGTGTGGACTGGTAAACAGTTACCGACGTTTCGAAGGACCGTAGCGCCTTCATCTGCAAGGCTAAGTACTCAACCTGTGTACGAACCGAAACGGCGATAAAACCCACAATACATAAACTATCTTCAGGAACCCGCTATCAGAACCCCAAATCTCACGAAGATAAAGTCGTCCCTGTGCCCTCTGCGCAGCATGACTGCACTACAAACTGGACGTGTAGCGCCATTCATTCGTAACCTCTGTACTGGCTAAAGGTGAGTAATCAGTTTCACATTCCGGCCGCTTTATCCCTATGGAAAGAGCCCGTACCCATCGAAGAAACGGATAGATGGATCCCACAGCCGGTCTGGACACTTTCGAGAAAAGTAAAATCTCTATCCCTGTCAGGAATCGAAGAATGAGCCTTCCCTGATAACATATGCGTAACTTGGCTAGTAACACCGGGGGGCGGGGCAAAACTGACCATGGGTATTAGGAACTTTATTTTACAAAGGAGTCAAATTTGAAAGAGGGGAAAATTGGTACCATAAAATGCAAGCTTTTCGTTTTCTTTTTTCTGTCTATTTTTTGTTTGCCATTATTCAATCCAGTAACCAAATAAACTATTCCTAGGTTGAAAAAATATTGGGGGGGGGCATTTGGCCCCCCCCCTTGCCCCGTCCCCAAGTTACGCTTGTGCCTGATGACATTAAAAGACTGGTCCTAATGGAGAAGCAGTGTTTGTTGAGAGTTAGAAAATGTATCTGTAAATAGTACTTGGATGAAATTCGGGCTCGAAAAGTTCATTCACGACCACCAACCAATCTTCTTCGACGCCATAAAACCGACGCAGTCGAAATAACGCTGATTATTCCAAAGAACGGATCACAACCGAACACTACAAGTGGCACAAGTGTAATCTCTTAATGTCGCGGAGAAGTCGTTAAGTACGACGCTGTGGTACCACCACAGACAGCGCTGCCGCCTCGAATTTCGTCACAGCAATTAGTGTAATCTGTTCGCGACTGATCTTTAACTACATACAGAATAGTTTCATCTGAGATGTGTTGTCCTGTTAATCGGTAGAGAGGCACCAACATTCCCCAGGAACGTGCTGTTTCCATTTTCTGGATAAAAGGGTAAGAGTTCACTCTTCTATCCTGAAAATGGCGGCATCACGTTCCTGCGAAACGGTATTCTATACATGATGGTGAATCTTGCGCCTCTTAGGATTTGAATCTAGAACACGCCCTCTGTACTGACTGGGCTGTTACCCGACAACACACAACATCTAATGCTCTCTTCGTTCTAAGCTGTGAAGTCGAACGATAAAAATGTTCCCTCAGCGCGACGCGCCTTCCTACGTTACTCAAGTGCAACGTATTTGCTTTTGAGAGTCGTACACAGGAACGAGTAGTTTTGTGGTGTCACTACGCTCATTTCCTTTAAACAGGCCGAATTCTTCTAATACTAGCCACGTGCCCGACATATTACTGGCTGCCATAACATTCACATGGACCATTTGGTTCTACTATGATGTATTATATGCTCGATGCTCAGTTGTTTCCTCGGCCTCAGCGCGAACTTCACAAGGAGCCAGGGCGTCAGTCACTCACACCAAGGTACTATTTGTAAGGAGACGTGTATAAACTAAAATATGCTTCCAAAAGGCTTCCTCACGATCAAAACAACATCTCGAGTCGCGTCCTTAAGAAAGAGTAAGACTGATTTTGTCAACTACGTACTATCACATGCACATCCATGATAAGAACACCCTGTCACCATGACATTGCGCGTCTTCAGGTCACGGACGGAGGAGACGGCCTCCAGGCATGGTGAGTAGCTGCGAGTATACTGAATAAGCGGTCAAGGGACGGCCAACAGCTTGGCGGGTGGGCGAGGGGCTAACAACTCCCAGCCGTAACAACTGAACATACTACAAAATGGGATAGAGATCTTCGGACTGTCGCACGCACATATTCCTCTGCCACCACGTCCAGAACGCGTCTGGGGTTCCCAGAGTTCTATTTCATGAATATGGAGCTTCTCCCTCCACACACCACATACACCTTCGTGGTAAAGGTAAAAAAGGTGAAGATCACGCTGGAACAGACCATAAAAGCCTAGTTGGGGAGTAGAGGTATAGCTCCACTCTTTCTTTAACCTCGGCGCTAGATGAGAGTGGGTGGTCAACGCCACGCCTCGGCCGCTTTACACCTGGGAAAGAGACCAGGTAGCTATCACACAGGAGGCTGGGTGGGCCCCAGGGCCGGTCTGGACGGGTGCGGAAAATCTGGCCGCTACCGGGATTTTTTTAATGTTTCATTTTATTTCCCGCAATAAAGTAAATACACATACGACACAAAATCTTGCAAACAAGAGGCACTGGTCTAAGCAACCAATATGATACGTTCTACTTGAAGCCCAGGTTCTTCATAAATGTTCAACATAAAATGATCACTTTATTTCCACTGATCATCAGCCTGGCCACTTAACAGAACCTCAAAATGTTAAAGTGACAATAAACATTATCCGAAGACATATCACAACAAGTTTGGAATCAACACCGCACGATTGCATATCTCCTCACTACTTTGCTCGTCTCGGCCCCGGATTAGTCCAGCACGTCGAGATAATTACCATACACCTTGAGTTTTTGTCTCCACTGGTACGTCCTCCACCGTGAGCGCCGCAAAGAGTCGATGTAGTTCTTCAAATCCAGCGTCGGGTGTTCTCGCAGCCTGAATGACGGGGTTCCAATTTCCAGCAGGGGCAGGGATTCACCCTGACAACCACAAAATCTGTCGAACTTTCTGGCCTACGCGTGGCCGAACTCAGGCATAAGCGCAGACCTGACCGTTTCACATACGTTCAATGAAGTATAAAATACGTTAAAAGTTACCTCCAGGCCTCTGTATGATTTCATGGTGCTGAGTGCAGAGAAACAACGGCAAATAGTACTTCGTATTTGTCTTATGTGGTCTTGCAACCCGGGCAGTATAGTAAATAGACTGAACACGGTGATCGAGGTTCGATCTCAGGCAGAGGCAACGTCCAGACCAGGGCTTGGAACCAACCACCCACCAAGCCTGTCCAGTGAGTACTGGAAGAGTTTCCCCAAGGCAAAGTAGCAGAGAAGCAAAGGTGGCTATCTACGGCCGAGATTAATATTGCATGGAGCTATACCTCCGCTCCGACATGCATTCATGATGTGGCGCGTAAGTCAGCACAGGAACAAGTTTCAGCTTTACCTTCACGCGAGCTTCCAGTGTTTCAACTCAGTTTTTTCCCCCGCCAGAAATTGTTTAGTTACGCAGTGATTTGTTCTTGAAACGTCAAAATACAAAGTAATAACCACAAAACAAAACATCGCTTCGTTAAACAAGAAAGCATCAAAACTCTCCGGCTATACAATTCAAAAGGTCCTATGTAATATCAAAGCGTTTCAAAGCCCTGTGCGCCATCCTTCTTACTTTATAAACGTAGAATAAGAGGAAAAGTACGACCTATAACCTTTCATATATGTTCGTTTCACTGCTCTTGTATTTTCACGATGTGTGTTTGGATGTGGAAAAACACAGACATTTCTGTAATATGGCTAGGGAACGCTATATACACAGGAGGTCAGGCAGGCTTCATGCCAGTGGCGGAAAAAGTGCTGTCCCCTGTCCCTATCATTCCACAAGTGCTCCATACTCATATTCCGTACATTTAGGCCTACAACCGACGCCACACAATCTTAGCAATTGTGAGCGTCGCTAAATAAACACATCCCACTTCTCACAATCTATACCAGAAGTCTGGAACACGTGACCCGCCAGTTCACTTCATGCAGTTCTCTCACTGACCTTTGATTAAGGAATGTAGCCCAGCTCAGTGTGAAGGCATTTTTTTCAATTTAAAAAATTAGGCATTTTTTTCGTCACTGGACGAAGGCTCAGACATGTTTACTATCCATGGATGGTGGTACCGTACAACACACGTTATGTGAGGTGACAATATCGTGAAGTTTTACATAAAATAACTGTAATATATTTAAATTTTGTTATTAGACATCTTTTAAGTACTCTTAATGGTAAGTTCAATTTTAAAGAAAATAGGCCTACTTAACATCTTTAATGCTTAAAATGATGGGTGATATACCTAAATTTCAGAACTATCCGTTTGGCCCCTTACGATTTGAGTTTGAAAGTGGTGAGTTAACGCCTTGGAGACAGAAACTCGTGTAAATTATTCATAACAAGTCACTTCTTATCTCACACAGAACAAGTTCCGTCTGTACTATAAAGACCAGCAACTTAATGCTGCTTAGGGAAACAATGGGTGTTGACTGTGAGAATCATACCGAACACGTAAACAAGTACCACGCATTTTAAATGGCGGGCAGTGGATGGACGTGAGTGATCAGTTGTATCGCTACAAGTCCCCCCCCCCTTGCATAAACAGCACGCCATACCCATTGCTTAGAAGGCTGGAAGGACTGGAGAAAACAGAAAACCCTCCCTTCCGGCCGGGAATCAAACCTCGAACTCCCAGCCATTCAGTCGGTGGCCTACCCATTACACTAAGATCTCCTCTGCTCAGAGTAACAAAGAAGCTGATGAAAACATTCTCTCACCAGCAGCTGTTATTTGTCGACATCAAGCGGCATGTTGTTGAAGTACCAATCAAATTATTGTTCAGTGCAAGATCGGAGGTTCTCACAGCGCCACTGCTGAAGAATCGAGTCTTCTGGTATGTGACACTGCGTCGTTCGGCGACTACTTCCTGGCGTTCCTGAACTGCTTGACCCCGAAGATGAAGGCACTAAGATCCTTCAAAACGTCAGGAATGACTCGCTTATCGACACAACTTCACGTCCGAGAAGTCTGAATATTTAACCATTATTAATTTTGTTTCAGTATGGAGCCTTCCTCATGGTAATCTTCCTGCTAGAAATCAGCGCCGGGGTGTCCATCTACGCTTATCGCGACAAGCTCCTGGAGGGATTCGGCAAGGGACTGAACCAGAGTCTCGCCAGCTACACTACTGACAAAGAGAAGGCCAGCGACTTTGACCTCATGCAGTCCACGGTGAGTTTTGAGACACACGGAGGCACTGGTATCGGGATAGACAACACCTCCGTTTTTAGGACTTTGTAAATTCAAGGCAGTGAAGATCACATTGGTGGCTTGAAAAGAGGCCCACGTAACATCATTGTACAGCAAAACGTGGCCAATATGGGGCTTCAGTTAGCACTTCAACTGCTGGCGGCTGTGGTACCAGGTCGGCCTTTACGAAAAGTACCACAGCTGAAAACATGTGACACGTCTTGCCTCCCCCCCCCCCCCGCGCGCGCGCGCGCGCACACACACACACACACACACACACACACACATGGAGTAAACACATAAATGGTAATTTGGTACTGTCAGAAGTAAATCTGGCCCTTATAGGATTAAATCAAGCCTGTCTTTATGACAAATATTTATTAGATTCCGTAAATAGAGGCGAAACAAATGTAAATGTAAGTGTAAATCTAATACAAGGTAATTCTTAAATGTCCAAATGGAAAGGAAGGGGGGAGAAAATCTAATTGAAAGATGGGGTGACCTTGAGCTGAATGAAGCAACATGACACGGAAGCTTATGGGAGGGTCCAGACACAGGTCCGCGCAACAGATAGAGGTGAGTGGTGAGCTTCACGCCCTGACCGCTTTACCGTCGGAGAAGGAATGCTGCCTGGGCCTCCAGGATGCGGCAAAGAAGAGATCATCCCCCAGCTGTGCCTCGGTCTTGCAAGTGGTGTCTTTCGACTATAATATTACATAACGTCATCGCTCGCTTTCGCGGTTTCGCACTTCGCAGTTTCGCGAATTCGCAGGGTCGCCCCGCCCCCAATAAAGAACTATTAATTCCCTGCAATTCCCATACATAACATTAAGTGTGCATAAAAGTAAATTGTCTTCCATTTTGCATTTTAATTGTCTCATGGTTAAACGACTCAAAGGGATTGAAGCATAGAAATGTACATTAAAATAAATTATCCTAAAAAATTAAAAATACTAAAACATTGTTTCGTGGGGGCGGTCAACTATTCGCGGCTTTTCGCTTTTATGGAGGGGTCTTGTAACTTGACCCCCGCGGAAAGCGAGGGATGACTGTATGCTTTACGTTAAGGAAATCTTAGATGTTTATCTCGACCGCTGGGAGTCGTAAGAAGAGCGCGCCATTGAATTCCTTGAAAACAAGGGAGCTTAAAGAGTTCTTTTTGTAGCTGCTAGCTTGAGTGTGGTTCTGAATACCCAGACATAATAGCGACAGTTAAAGACGACGTGCCCAGTAGTTTACATGCAGTAGATAGGTTGAGTGGAAAGTTAAATGGAAGTCTAGCCCAGGGATCGCAAACTCCAGTAGTACACGAACCGCACGAATGATTTTGAAATTTACGGCAGAGTATGCGCCATTTTAAGCAGTAAAGGGAGTAAGTATTTTCATTACAATTAAACAGTCCACTACGAACACTTCACACACCATTACTGAACGTAAGTCTTCATTGCATTGTTACCTCTCTTTACGTAGGCTAGTTTATACGTTACCATCCAGGGACAGGTAAATTTTTGAGCCTTTAGGACCGTGATAAAAACAGACATTTTAAATAAAAAACACTGGAGAATGAGACGGGCCGCAGTCTATAACTGGAGTAAGACCAGTGAGAAGGCCCTATAAAACGAAGTGGCGGGCCGCGTGTTTGACGCCCCTAGTCACTCGAGGGTTGCAAACACAGTAAAAAACATACCTAAGCGGGCTGAAGGTATTCGTATCTTTGCTTGAAGATGGTGTAATACCGCGTACCGGCATGAAATTCAGCGTCACCCTGTCCTAACAGTAACTAGGCCTATAAATTTTGTGTGGCGACAGTGCTGTACATTCTAAAAATACCACCTTAATAAAGGTTGAATATTTTGCGAGGCTCCGATAATGATTGGCATTAATGTCTTCCAATCTCGAAGTCTGCAATGTATCCATATTGGTATTAGAGATAGCAGGAAAGTTTGAAGAACGAGGGTGGTATGACCTTAGATAAAAATGTTCATTTGAAGTTTCACGAAAATCCGCCGGTTAGTTGAAACATACAAACGACAGCTTGGCCGACCCTAAATTAGGTTTGATTCCCGATAGAACAACGATTTGCGTCTTCTCCACAGCATCCAGGCCGACTCTGGGGCCCACCCAGCTCCCTTTTCAATGGGTACCGAGGGCTACTTTCTTGGGGGTAAGGTGGCCAGAGTGTGAAGCTAACAATTCGTCTGTGTCTAGTGCCGAGATTAATAATGTGTGGAGTTACACTTATATTTCCCCATGTGTCGTCATGATGTGCGCAGGGACAGTTTTACCATTATCTGCACGTCACCGATAGAATCAAATGGTTCAGCCAGTTCTGGTGTATAAATTATTTTCGGTACGGCTAATGAGATATTTGTTATTGTAATATTTAACTGCAAAAACAGAATTCCGCTGCAATGTTCTGTATTATTTTAATTTCAACATTAATGAGAAAAATCGTTGGGGTATATAATTAGCTTTGAAATCCACAGACTAATCCAATTAACATTTGCAACCCACCACTTGCCTAAGGGAACGCATACGCTTTCTCTTCTCCCCTTTGTGTTCATTTATTAAAATTGGTCCACTGAAATTACCGCGAGGTAGTTATCAGCGGGTTGCAAGCCCCTGCTGGGAGAGCACCATGCCTTGCAATACTATACGCTGGGTTGCGTGAGAAAAAGGCGAGCCGCTGGGTTCTTGTTAATTCGTTAAAACTAAATCACTAACACACAGCCCCCGTCCCAAGGGGAGGGGGGAAGGGAGTACCGAGGCACGAAGTTTCCCTCTCACCTCCATCCAGTTCCAACATTACGAATTCCTACGCTCCCACAGGTGTCTTAATGGTGTGGTGCTGAACTGAGTGGGGGAAGAGTTTAATCCACCCTTTGAATTTACCTTTGTGTGCACTGAATGTGAAATCAGTCAACAGTAAAACGTTGCGAGTATTTACGTGCTAGCCCACATGGGGTGGTCATCACATAAGCAGTCTGGCGGAGCTAACAGCACCCTCACTACATCGCACTGTGATGTGCCGTAATGTTACACATGGCCTCGGGACTCATCCGACTCATGGTCCGTGGGGGGCGTCTGTGAAAACGGCAATGAAAAATAATGTAATTCTGGGGTTTATTTTTAAGAAACACTCCTGATGATGGAAAAACCAGCCGGAAATGTATCTGGAAATTATATATATGAAAGTTCATAATAGCTGCATACGCATATTGGTATTTCGTAACACTTGTGTACGAACATGTGTTGACTGTGAAAGTCTTTGGTAAATACATGAAGCTTACGTTCCAACGGTAATGAAACGTTCAGCTCCATAAAATGGCCGTGAATTTCTTTACCAGCTGAGCGCCTGTCAGCGTATTAAGAGGTACCCTGTACTGTGAAGTTGTTAGCCCAGATCTGCGCCATTCTGGAATATTACGCTAGCGTTGAGTGGTAGTTCTGTACCGACGTTTCGGGACAACCTATCGGTCCCATCTTCAAGGGTCAAGAAATCCAAGCCTTCTTGGCCCTTGAAGATGGGACCGATAAGTTGTACCCAAACGTCTGCACAGGACTACGACTCAACGCTGCGTAACATCCCAGAAGAGCGCAGATCTCACCTACATCGCGGCGGAAGCCTGAAATCATCCAAGTAATTAGCTTCTGAGTACTCTTTCCTATTGTCAGTATAGTAATAGAAAATTCTTTTACCTCAGTTGCACTGCTGCGGAAATCAGACGTACGAAGACTGGTACGACTCTCCCTACGAAAAGGTGCCGGCGTCATGCTGCAAGCAAGAGGGCTGTAAAACGGACGACCCAAGTGCCATCTACACGCAGGTACGTGACCGAATACTTCGAGACACTCATCTAAAGGAATGTCTCTGGTTCTCAAAACCGTATTGCCGAAGATTCAAGCTGTCTGCGATGTTACGCCGTGTGGGCTGGTAAATACCCTATTAGATAGGTTACTGTTTACCAGTCGACACAAGGTCTAACCCAAGAAGACTTGTCTAAACGTTAGGGTGAATGAGCTGATTGAGCGATTCCTATCCAGTATATACGTAGCTATGCTGTCGTGGATCCGCACACTGACGGGGCGTCATGCCCTGGTGACAGGGACACAATGAACATGGACCCATATCATTTCTTAGCCCACTTCCATTTCTTAAAGAGAGAAGGGTCACGACGTAACCAGTCAGTAGCCCGTGTGTGTGTGTGTGTCGCATTCCAACTTTTGAAGCACTTGACAGATTGTCACCAAACTTGGTATAAACATTATTCCACTGGACTTCGTACTTTCTAATCTCTTAAATCAGTTACAAAGTCCACCGGGTGCGAGAACTAAAATATCGATAAATTAATATGCAATAATAATAATAATAATAATAATAATAGTTCAGTTATTTACTTATTTACGTGGTGACTCCACAGTGTAATGGCCTATTATAAAAATACCGCCAAGTATACGCAGATAATATATTAACAAAATAGAGAAAAGATCAAAGCCCAAACCAAAGGCAAAGCATATGCAAAGGATTAAAATTAAATTAAATTAACGTCAAAGTTGAAAAGCAAAGCATGAAGAAATGAAGCCGGTTATAAAGACATCGATTTATATGCGACATCTCGTCTATAACGTCAAATATTCTGTGGTACCAATTAATTCGTCGCTGTTAATCATAACATTATGCACCTCGGTTAAAACAACACTCGTTTACAAAGACACGAAATACTCAGTCCCTTTCATGGCGTTATAAACGATTTCGACTGTACGTAACCATAATGAATTCATAAAAAACCTGTGACACGGATAGTTTAATAATTCAGTTCAGCTCAGTTCTAGCCTAAGAGCCAATTACGAAATCAGCACTAGCGCAGACCGGGTTTAGTTGGCACACTTTTCACTTCTTAATTTTTTACAATTTTCATACAAATGGTACAAAAAATAAAATGGTACTGGTGGCACGTATCATTCTTAGACTATGCAAGAAAATATAATGAAGAAGTTATATCAATAACTAATCCAAGAAGAAGGAACTTCTTCAAACCTCTGCACGTGTGCCAACTTGCCTCATGTATGGGGTAGGTTGGCACATAGTTGAGCCTGATTTATTATTATTATTAAAAATATTCCAGGGCGGCATGAACGACGGTAAAATGTTTAACTGTTAACAACATAATGAAACTGATTTACAGTCCGTACAAAACTAAGGGCAAACATTACAAATTACATTGGAAAATGAAATGCGGTACAGATATATATGTCCACATAACTTCAGAAATTTTCATCTGATACATCCGACTTGCAGTTGGGTCAAATATAGCCCCAGGAAACGCCAGAAGTGCATTTTTCATGGGCCCACACTTGGCACTGGGTGCATTGAACCCATACTTCCCCCGCTACACTACTTCCGTGTGTGTCCATGGAAACCAAACAAAATGTTTCCCCACCATTTTCGTCTGAGCAGCCTGAATTTTCCTCACTATTTTCCTCTTCTTCTTAGAATCTCTTTCAGGGTGATCAAAAGGCGCCTCTTGCTTCCCTACTGATATGTTTTTCCTTTTGTCACTTGTCTCGATTTCTGCGTATCTCGCACGGATGCTTTCACCGGCGTATGAGTCAGGATTGCTATATATCTTTTGTTTCCAGTAGCGTTTGTTTTTGCTTTCCTGTCTGCAGCATTAGGAAAAGGACGGACAAATCCAGGGGTCAAGGACCTGCTTGAGGAAAGATTTGTTTCGGCAGGTGTTGTTTTGGAAGGACCTGGTTCGGGAGAATCACTTCCTGAAGGGTCTGGTCCTGAAGTCTCATCATGTTTAATGTTTCCATTACTGCAATCTGATGCTGCAGTGTCTGTGGCTGGAGCTGGTCTGTCTTACATAGGAGGGCAGAAACTCCTCATCAACAAAGATATCTCTGTCGTAGGGAAAAATTCCACTGGCCAGGAATCCAGCCTTGATATTTACAGGAGTAGCTCTAAAGTTGAGAGACATGTTGATAAGTCCAGGTCAATCGCAAATCGTCATGGTTTTTCCTGCGTGGTTTGTGATCCATGCTCACACGCATGATTGACATATGTTTAGTGGCCCACAGACACTCCTATAAAGGGGCTGCAGCTTGTGACTAAAATGAGGTGGGAAGGAGAGAACTGTCACGCCGTCTTCCTTACAGCAATCGAGTGCAACAACTGACAAATGCGAATCATGACTCTCCAAAGAGAACTACTGATCGTTCTCTTCAAGATTTCACATGGGGAAAAAAAATGTTTCACAAACTTCACAAATTATTCTGCCTTCATCCATCCAGGACGACTACCATCACCCTGAATCCCTGCAGCAGCACCATTCAAGAAATGGGCACGAAACTTCACTCTAGGGAAAACAGAACACGGCGGCACTGTGTTTCCTGCCGCTGACACGTCCAGGTCTGAAGTTGCTAATTTTCCAGGTTCAGCGGACATCAGTGTCCCTGTGTGTTTGCAACCACGGCGCGCAATATCTCTGTCAGATATCTGCACCGTCTTTATGCCCGTTTCGTCCATGTTCCGTATGTCGCCCGAACCAAGCCGCAGACGACCAAACACTTCTTTCAGATTTATAAAAAGAAGCGTTGACATCAGTCTTGCTAAACTTGAAGCTCTGCTGATGCTTGTTGCCTCAGGTTTGCGCAGTGAATGAGTCTTATGCCTTTTCAAGAACTTTGCAAACCATTCTGTGTCTGCCATTTTTGTATCCCTCCAACCTTCGAGGATCTTTACATTTAAGGCCATTGCGTACTCAACTGAAAACTTCCTCACCTCCCTTGCAGACAAGCCATAGTAGATGTCTGATGCCCTTTACAATGATTTCTCTGAGTTTTCTTAAGCAGCATCAGTGAACATACGCGCAGAAATTACACTTATCCTATTTGTAAAAATTAATGAGAAATATGGTGGAAGATATAAGAACATTTTACTTTATGTAGCGACCCATTTATCAAAAATAAAACTATGGAACACTTTTGGTTTATTTCCCTGTTCACTTATACCATACAGCAGAAACACACGTGAAATCAACGGCGAGTTTTCTTGTAAAAGTTTAATTTATATTAAGCGGTTAAGGGACTAATGTCACTACTAATTATTATTACTATTACTACTGCAATAAAATTAATAAAGTAATTAATTATAATTTAATTTATATGATTTACATTATATTTCAAGCACGGAAGAACGTCAATGAGAAGATTTAAACTGCTCCTTTGTCGCTGATAATATTTCTAAGAAACACACAAGACTTCCGTTCTACAAAATTATGGCTGAAACACACTTTCACTTATTATTATCACAAAGTTCTTAAAATGAAACAGCCAGGGGAATGGTTGCGCTTACCACTTCGTATTTTTCTCACGCCTCCCGTCATCATATGTGAAATTTTAAAACACAGGATCCTTCCATGCGATATAGGCTTAATCCTAAATATTGTTCATAAAATTTAACTAAGCGTGCGAAATTCACTAAATAACTCATAAAAATTGCCCCTCATTTTGATAATGGAGCATAAATTACTGCGTCCGAAAAGTTTGCAGGCCACAGTCATGGGTTCGGCGAGCCGCTGTTTTCTGCTGTAAGACCTGTACTGCCCAAAAGGAAAGTACAAAGTTTCAGACCAACGCAAACATTAGCACATACAGTGCATCAAGACGATGCCTTCTCTCACGTACGGTATATAGCTGGATGGATTCCAGCTGGCTGACATCTGCAGACGTAACATAACTCCACAAAACAGACAACAAAATCAAATAATAATAATAATAATAATAATAATAATAATAATAAGCGAACTTCAAGGACACAATAGCAGAATTAAGGAATAATTAAAATTCCAGCTCTAATACTGCGAGAATTATTTGAAGAAAAAGGGGCGAAGAGTGCATCAGTGATCTGATGGATGGTCGAACGCAACACGTTTGTGAGTAATTGCACTAGCGTACAGACTTTATTCGGAAGATGCCCGTCCTGATCTTGGCCGGGAAACAGGTTACACTGACTGAGGTTTGTTGTGGTTTTCTTCAGTCTCGCGAGGCGTATCCCGCCATAGTACCTCGAATGGACCACGACCCGCTTTTCAAAACCCCCTTCACAATTCGTCCTTCGCCAATCATCCTTTCAGCGACGCTATATAGTATGACACAATGACAGCGTCGTAAAATAAACCTCCTTCCTCCACAAAAACCGACGAATGATTTAAACTGTGCCGTGATGGCGCAGCTGCATCCTCAGTACATATAAATGCGGACAGTAACCAATGAAGTGTTACGCGTGTCATTGAGACAAGGACTGAACAGCATCGATATAAATATGCAAATCTTGCGATATGTTCTGCTCCTGACGGTGATATCTGGCTGTGAATTCAGAGGTCTGGATCACAGTACACTGCCAGCTATATGTACAGATCTACATGGTATTACGGCATATTGTGGGTGCGCAGCAAGTACAATGATATTGTTAGAACTCACATGTGCTGGATATTCTCGTCAGAGCTTGGCTTCTGGCAGGCCGATTAAGGAGAGTTGTCTGAAACAAAAGACAGCAATGATAAGTCTGAGGATCTCACAGCGCTACCAATGGAATGCTCTGTCGTGTAGACTGGTAAGTGGTTACTGACATTTTGCAGGAGCGTACAGCCTTTAGATTCGGGTTCCATTGCCTTGGGCCGATGATCCAGAGGACGGAGCCAACACGCTTCTCTGAGATGTCGATAACTCTTACCAGACAACAAGGTGTAACACCCCAGATGACAAGTACATTCAACAGGCAACAAGTTACTGTCATGGAATGCATATGTAATTTGATGCTTTTTAAATGCGGTGAAGAAAATGAAATGCAGCACTTAATCCCACAATTGCACAGTTAACAACAAACAACCATTTGTGACTTTACAGTGTGCCTCATACATGTTTCGGCCTTAGCATGGCCGTCATCAGGGAGGTCTCCAAAAAAGGAATACAATAAAGGATGATTCTGTTACATATGTGTATATGTGGAGTCAGGATACAGTGTTTTCAATTACAGTTGTTTAAAATGTTGAAAATGTAGACTAGTTACAAATATATTTCGTGTAAGTGTTATACATTTCATGTGAATTTCAGTCCACTTTGCAGACAAGCATTTATATGAATAGGAGTTATCCCTATTTTATCAGTAAGTGCTTACACCATGGTATATCACTGTGTACTCATGTAAGAGGCACACTGTAAAGTGACAAATGATTGTTTATTAATTGTGAAATTGCTGGATTAAGTGCTGTTTCATCGGTATAGTGTACGGAACCTGGAAAACCTTAGAAAGAAATGCATACGTGGTTTTCTTTAGAAACCCTGAAGGAAAAAGGCCGTCTGGAAAACCTAGACCTACTGCGATGATAAGATTAAAAGGGATGTTAAAGAAAACAGGATAGGTGGGCGTGGACTGAATTCACATGGTTCAGGAGAGGAACAAATGGCAGACTCTTATGAACACGGTAGTGCGCCTTCAGATAGGGTGAAAGCGGAGAATTTATTGACGAGCGGAGAACCTATTACCTTGTCACGAAAGACTGCCGCAAGCAATTTTCCCTCTAAACTGCGCGGGTGTGCAGTAACTGAAATGCTCCCGCGCACATGGAACTGTTGCCGAGCAGCTGGAATTTTTCAATTTTCATTGTAAATATTCTTATTATGCATATTACAAAAAACTTTCAAAGTGCCGCGCAGTCGTCAGGTCGTGTAAAAGTTTTCTGCTCAAAGCAGTAGCAGGTCCGCGCAGCTGTAAAAGAAAGATTAGAGAGGACGTTGGCCGCAAGGGGTTAGTTAGCTGCTGATAAGGATACAGTTCAAAAACTTTTAACCAGAAAGTTTGTATTATAAGGACCGATGGAACTGAAATG
>BLKM01000501.1:2769415-2808016 GCA_013340265.1 Coptotermes formosanus | reverse complement strand
AGTAGTAGTAGTAGTAGTAGTAGTAGTAGTAGTAGCAGCAGCAGCAGCAGTAGCAGCAGCAGCAGCAGCACGATCACATGAGCCCAGAAATATAACCAGCTGCAGGGTTACCATACATCCTGTTTTTGAGACATGAATTTTATGTCTGTGTGGATTCTTTCAAAGGTGTTACTGTGTGGGTCTTTGGCCAACGATCTTGCCACAGTGAAAAATAATACAGATGTGTTATGGCTGATGGGCAAAGATGAAGTGCTCTTCCATGGAGTCGTATATACAAAGCAGAAGATTCAAATTCGCATGAAAAATGCACTCCAATCCTAATGTTATTAATTCTTGCCCCTTTAGTTTTTATTTCATGTTTCCTAGTGTTTTCCACCAGTATTACTGCAATGTTCCTCATTTTGTAATGTCTTCTAGTCAAGTTAGCATTGGTATCACTACTAAGGACAGTGAAAAATGAGGACTTACACATTTGAGGAGAAGCAGGGAATAAGAGCAGTGGGAGGAGGAAAAAATTCACAAAGACCAATGAAAATTGTACTTGGCAGTTTAGTAAATACTAATGCACAGATCATCTGATTGCAACTTTTTGAAAAACACGTGCATTTTAACCTCTGAAAGAACACTATTATGTGTACATAACACTATAAATAGGATGAGTTTTGGGTCAGATCTGAAGACATTAGTGCTGTTCTCCTGCTATGTCAGTGTCATAAAACATGTCTTACTCATTATGAAACCTAAGTCATCATATTTAAATGCTCATCCACTGTCACTTGTCAGGCTCCCAGTTGAGAAGCTCATAACAACACTGGCAGAAGGTAGACACAAGCTGTTATTAATGACTGCCATGTTGTTTGCCACATAAGTCAAACCAGGATGTTGTATTAATGCATTCCTTCTCAGACTCTTTCCTTTTATCTGTCACTGTCATCTATATTGTTAACTATGACCAGGAACATGAATCAAGGCATTTGTTGCTTCATCAGGAGTTCCTACTTTCAAAGAAAATCAGTTCAACTGTAAAATAAGTTTGGCCATAAATAATATTTAACAATATATCATGTGAAGTGTTTCTGGCATGTCAGGGTTAGTTTAAGGAAAGTAACAATTAATGTAAAATATCCTGTTTTTTGCCCCAAATAATACGGTAACTCTTATACTCATTTACTGTTTCCCTGCCCTTAGAAGAGACCTGTGTCTTCTGTGCATATCCTTTTGTCAGGAAAGTAAACTGACGTTTGAATAACAATGCCTTATTATTCACACAGGTACACAAGCCCAAAGTCTCAGTTGGTTATAACAGCACTACTGACATCTGTGGAGGTGGTGATCAATGTGTCATGGCTCATGTATGAACCGCCTTCTGTCACGCACTCATTCCCAACCCGGGAGTCTCGCCTACTTATCTGTGAAGGGCTAAACAACTACTCATACATGGTGGGACTTATCTACCCCTTTTTCCTAATAGGTAATGCCTTTTTGCAAGCACCAAATGGTCTTTAATCAGAAGGGTGGAAATCACTGGCAAATCGTGCTCCAGACATCAGGTCTAGTGGTCTAGTAAAAGGATATGCAATGCCTTCCAGTTGCTCTTCCTTTAGACCTGACTTCCAGATCAGGATTTGCTGCTGGTAGTGGTAATGATCTGTCTGAGTTTCAAAGAAAGGTTTCCCCAAACCTGATAAAGTAACCATAGTGATTCCAAGACATATAAGCATTTTATATAGATTGCAAAAATCATTTACAACATATTATCTCACACTGGTTGTAACTGATTTAAACCATTACAGAAAATGGGCCTGACAACCAAATATAAACCTCAGCAATAATGTGGGCTCTAAATGGTAAATTCTGCAATTTTGCTTCCATAGGTCATATTATGCAAAATTAGCACTGACTAGAGTATAATAATTGTAGATTTCAATTCTCTTCTGTTTACTTTAATTGATTGAAATAAGAAAACCAAATGTTTCTTTGAAAACAAAGCAGAAAATCAAGCGCAGCAACAGCAGTTCACTGAGATAACAGGTAATGCCCATACTTGATAGGTGAACAGATCTAAAGTAGTAAATGAATGGGGGGGGGGGATTTTTGCCACCATATACTTCATTGCGACATTTGTCATTTAGGGTTCAGCCATCCACCTGGGCCCCTCAGTGAAATTTCTTGAAGTTAACCTTCAAGTAACAGTAGGAATGTGAATGTTAACAAGCATGATATTCTGTTTCTGCAGGTTTATGTACTGCATATGCTGTGAAGACACGGAAATGTCCTGGTGGCTTCAATGAAACACGGCATATAGCCTTCACTAACTACACTGCGATCATCATCTGGCTTGCATTTGTACCACTTTACCTTGCTTCAACCAGTAACTCCATCAGGGTTGTCACACTGGCAATATCACTATCCCTCAGGTATTGCAGTCTCACAAAACAGTAAAATTCTGCATTGTTAAAGAATGAAATGTATTCATGGTTTGGGAATGGATAGGATACAAGAAGAGAGTTACGGAGGCTAGACAGCAGCATAATCATAGTCAGCTAGCTGATACAAAACACATGAAATAATGACATTTTCATGAAGAACATGATGTTAGGAAGCTTGTTCACTTGTAACCACAGGTCTACGGTGCTCATGTCCTAAGTGTCACCTGTCTTAAGTGCCACTAGATGGGGATGTAAATGTTCTTATTTCTTCCAGTGGACTGGTACAGTTGGGCTGCCTCTTCTTTCCCAAGCTGTATATTGTGCTCTTCAAACCAGAAAAGAACACAAAAGAAGTTGTCATGTCCCAGCATCGCAGTTCTTCTTATTTGGCCACTCCAACGCCTACAAATGCAACACCTGTTCCAGTTGTTGTCAGTGGTATGTGCCCACATCTACTGCTGTGCTAAGCTCTAGTTCATGAGATACTGCCACATTACTGGAAATTAGGAGAGCAGAAAATTTTTGTCCAGGGCTCATATCACATTCTTCATTAAAAGTTATATGTATATTCTGATCTTGAGACAACTGGGCAACATTCATTAATTACAGCATTGCCATTAAATAACATTTTCTGTTCCTCCTCCTTTTTTGTTATCATCATCATTCCTGTACTGCATCCATACTTCTTCCTGTATCTTTTCCTTTTACATTTTCAACTTAATTTACTTATTCATAATGAATTTGTTATGAATATTCAGTCTACTTATGGCAGTATTTTTCTGTTTTACTCCTTAAAGGATACATACATTTACTCTGGGAAGGGTAACTTCATTGAAGTTTATAATTTTTTTGCATATATTTGTTTTGCACTAAAACTTTATTTTAGTGGCTTCAGTCTTATTAATATCCCCTGTATATTTGATCTCTCTGCATATAATACCACATGCAAATCATGTCTTGGTGTGAGTAAGTTATGGTTGCCATTGCCACTGTATTCTCGATGAGATACCTGCTGAAGCAGAAGAAAGAGTTTTGTATCAAGCGTGGTTGCATACACTGAGGCAGAGAAGCAGTTCTGCAACAAGGATATAATACAACAGAAGATACAGATGGCAGCAATCCGATAGATTAGAATAATGCTTGGTTTACTCTAAGAATAAAGTAACAATTGATGACAGAGGCCATGGATTAATAGGTGAATATTATGGCAACCCATTGTATGATGGGTTACAGGGTGCCTTCTCTGTGAGTTACTCACTGTGGATGAGGAAAAAGTTGACCGCCATGCATGGTTGCCATGGTTACTGGGTGTAAATGCCTAATGGTGGAGACAAGACGATTACGCGGCTAAGAAAAAAATATTTGTAAGGTATTACCATATTTTGGTGTAATGTATAAAAATTGAAAGGTACATTAAAAGTAGTAATATTTAAGTGGTCATATTCAGTGAGTCAAGCTTGGTGAATATAAAAACATTGTGCAAATATTAAAAGGAAAAATGACAAAGAGTAATATCCAAATAACGATTTGGAGTGCATTTAGTAGGTTTGTTATTGTTTGTGTAAGCACGTCATTGATAAAAAGGGATTAAAATATTTCTCATCTACTAAAGACTTATGCTAATGATGAAGAAAAGATCAACCACACTTGTCAAAGTGACAGTATATAGCATGTTGATATTTGCGGATTTCAGATGCAAGATCCGCTGAAATGGACATGAAATGCAGAAAGAAAGAGAAACTGATTACAGTGTACCATGTTAATAAATCATCATGAACCAAGAAATAAAGATAAAAGAGACTTGGAATGGGGCATGAATACATACATACATATATTTCATTTACATTTCATCAATCCAATATCAGCCCATCGGCTGCTGGATATGAAACATGTCATAATATCACTAATATTAACATCAATGACAGGCACAGACAAGAAACACAAACAACAGTATCACAGTATGACATCACACAGTACAAGCAATACAATACAATACAAAAATGCAAAAAATATATAAAAGTAAAAGGTAAAAAGTAAAAAGGTAAGACAATTCCAATTTTTGCCAGTTCAAAATACACTACAACAAAGCATTTATCATCACCAAGCACTTCTAATGAATCTTCTAATGGTGGTGGGGGAGGGGGGGAAGGTACAAGAAGATACTGTTCAATGATTTTTTGAATTGCACCTCATCGTATTGGAATTGCCTGATACATACAGGTAATTTACTAAAAACCTTTATGGCAGAATACCTAATGCCCTTGGAGTACACAAATGATTCCCTTCCCTAATATTTACACAATGTAATGCTAGATTTGTTTGAAAATATATACAAACATGGTACTGTTAATATTTCTTTTGACAATAATTTAAAAATTCATCCACTGAATAAAGCGCATTATGTATTAAAATTTCTTTCAGCCCTTCTACAAACATTGTTCCATCCTCTAGTAAATCAACTAAAAACTTTGGTAAACTATTAAAGATTTTAACACTCATATAATGTACTCCTTTTTGCCTTACTGATAAGCGTGATTGGAGTACATGAAGATTTCCTCTATTCCTCGTTAGCATATTATGAACTGTACAACTAAAGGTAAAGAACTCCAAGTTGTTCTTCACAAAAGTCATCAATGATAATATATACTGTGATGCAAGAGTTAAAATATTTAATTCTTTAAAAACTGGCCTGCATGAATTTCTGTGATTTATTCCCACCATTATTCTTAAAGTCCTTTTTTGTAAAAGGAAAACTTTCTTAGCTTCTGCTGAGTTACCCCAAAAAAATAATCCCATACTTCATGATTGAGTGAAAGTATGCAAGGTATATCATCCTCAGTGTTTCAATATTACTGCAAGACTGCATATTTCTGATTGCAAAGCATGCATTACCAAGTTTAGGTAATATTTGTTCAACATGCACTTTCCAGTTCATAAGCTTATCAATTTCTATTCCCAAAAATTTAATATTCTTTACATCGTGCAAGTGCTGATTTTTGCATTGTAATTGGAATAACACATTATTTTGAGAAGTAGTTTCAAATTTTAAGATTTTAGTTTTTGTTAGGTTTAAAGAGAGTCCATTATTCGCAAACCAATATTTTAGCGTATTCAAGGCCTTGTCAGATTTTACTTGAAGCTCATGTGTGTTATTGCCAGATATTAACACACTTGTGTCATCCGCATATAATGTTATTTTATAGTCGGTATTCATTCCCAATGGTAAATCATTAATATATATTAAGAACAGCAAGGGACCCAACACAGAGCCCTGAGGCACTCCATATTTCACAATTTCCCAATCTGAATATACTCTTCCTTTCTCACTATGACATATCTCAACTCTTTGTTTCCTCTGTTCAAGGTAGGACTTGAACCACCTTAATATTTCTCCACGAACACCATAGATGACCAATTTATCCAACAGAATATCATGAATCACACAGTCAAATGCTTTTGTTAGATCACAAAATATGCCTAGTATTTGACTATGTTCATCCAAGGTTTTTAGAATGTGATTAGTTACAGTATAAGTCGCCATTTCCGTATTTCGATCCTTCCTAAAACCATACTGTTCAGGCGCAATTATCTTATTTACTTGTACATGTTGGTATAACCTGGCATACATTACTCTTTCAAAAATTTTTGAGAAGGTTGTTAACAAGGATATTGGTCTGTAGTTTGAAATGTCAGTTCTCTCTCCCATTTTGTATATAGGTCTCACTAAAGCATATTTCAACCTTTCAGGATATATACTCTGTTCGGAAGACTCATTAATGATATGACTAAGTGGTTTGCTTATCACATCCATACAGTTTTTTAATATTCTACTTGAAATACCATCATAACCTGTGGAATTTTTTGTTTTTAGTGTTTTAATAATATACTTTATTTCAGACTCAGTTGTGGGTATATTAGAACAGCCCATCACATGCCTGACATATGGCTAGCAGTAGCATTATTTGCATAATTTATGAAAGTAGTCTGAGTTAATAAAATTCCGTTTTATAATGTTTGTTGATTTTCCTTTCAGTGTCCTTTGAACAGTTCACCACATAGCCTGAAATATATGTAACTTATTTCATATCATTATTGCACTATAGGTACCTAATATACTAGCCTAAGACTTAAAATATGTTGATGGGAATGCAGAATTCCCCACCAGAATTTTGGTATATACCTACAAATATCAGGACCAGACCATCATTTGGTCACTTCAGCTTGATGATGCAGACAGCCAGGCCCTTCAACATGTTGGTAAACCATGCCATCACAACATCAACTTTTCAACCACAAATGGAAATATGATTAGCTGCAAACTGCTGTTAAAATCCAAAAACTTGTATAATTTGCAAATCCTTTTGTCATTTTCAGTTCTGAATGGCATCACATGATTTGTCAAAGGAATGAAAATAATTAAGAAACACGTGATGAAAATGCACAATCAAGATTGTTTACTGTGAATTGATACTGTTGTGTTTTTCAGCGGGAGGCATGCATTATGTGCAGAACAGTACAGATGTGACAGCCAGTGCAGGGTCAGTGGTGGCAGAGCTGAACAAAAAGGCCCAGCAACAAAAGCTTAGGCCTCAGTATAGTCCACAAGGGGCACGTACGTGTAAGTTTGAAATCTGCACATGTACTTTACAGGAGGGTATATCAAAGTATAGTCAAGCAAAATGTCAGTATGTTAATATTAAATCCCGCCACTGGAAACGCTCCCATGCCAGTCAAATCCTGTTCGCAGTTTCACAACCTATTGCTGTAAGATACATTTAAAAGTTTCCCATTCTATTATCATCTTCTGAGTCACGGGTTCTCAAACTTTCTTGCTGGCATACCACTACATGAAATTTAACGGTTTCAATATACCACCAATATTTTCTTTTCCTTTATAAAAATAAAGTGATATTCGAAAGACTAAATGATAGGCGGGATGAGTTATATAATCTTGCCAGCAGTGCTGCATATTAGCAAATATATGTGGCCTATGTTTCATTTCTTTTTTGAAATTTTTATTCTCTTTTATATTTCAATATTTTATTAAGGCTGTGTACCAGTACACGTTGATATTCGTACAAGTAGTGATACACATTCCATATGGTACACATAGTTTGAGGAACCATATTCTGAACGGTCATTTTACATAAATTTTCCTTACCAACATTTTCTGTACATTTCTTGTTACCCCACGACAAATCAAGTGAAATAAGCCTTGATTTTTAGACCCTAAAAATATCATGTCACGTCACAAAATTCGTCATCAATGTGTTAGTGTTTCATAAGCCCTTTGTTGAACCTTAACAATACAAAAGTATTCAAATGATAAATGGCCCTTCATTGCAGGGAGAGGAAGACCATTACCAACTCCAGTGGGACAAAACTCCCCAGTACATAACCAGTCATCTGCAAGCTCAATCAGAGAAGAGGACTCAATTGATATATCTGAGCAGACAAGCACCAAATCAAGTCCAGCGTGAAGGATGGGAGAAGGTATTTTTTAACCTGCGAGAACCCTCATATAAGGAAGGACAAGGGGAGGAAATGGCTACTGATGCAACTGGGTGCTGAGATGTAGTACCTTGAATCCTTGCTCTGTAGCATTTATTTTGTAAAAGTAACTTGTTTACAGACACTTCTGAAAGACTGTGCATTTCACTTCTGCAAACTCAAGTAAAGATGCTGCACACTTTATGTTAAAAGACTCTCATATTTTGGAAAGTATCAAATCCTTAAGAGTTTTGTTTTTTTCCACAATACAAGTGTGTCTTGTAAAGTTTCAAAAGTGACTTGCACCATTTGTGAAGTCAACAGCTGACTTGGATTTGCTTCTTTTAAGCAAACAATTAAGAAATCAACATTAGACAGACTTCCTAAGAACCTATGTGTATAACCTCAGAAACAATAACTACAGCACAGCCATGATCCATCAAACATGACATATTTGTGTGTTACCTTATGAAAAAGTACAAGCAGTTCCATTCACATAAATGTAAATATTGCTATTAGTGTTGCTTCATGGTGTAATTTAATCCTGTGTATCTTGTTACCCAACAGGTGGGCCACAATTCAGTATTGAATTGAATCAAGTCTGGGTCTCTCAGACTACTCCCACTTTTTAGTAAAACATGTCAAATTGATGTGAAATTTGAGGGCAGACTACAGCAGTGCTCAAGACTAATCTTGCTAATAGGAAAGAAAATCAATTTCCAGATTGTAGGATTATTTCAGACTACCTCCATTTGCTCACTGAGAGCAAGATGCTCTCTTGGGCTGCTCATACAGGTGTTCTTTGCTATAAAATGAAATTATGCAAATTTCAAATGTCAAGTCTCACTAATTTTGTACTTCTCAAACATTGTTTTTTTTTTGTATTCCAGTATATCACATGTGTAAAACTATTTATTGTTATATTCCAAGTTTCTTTTCAGAAGTATTTTTTAATTTGATGAATATTTAGTCAGAATACTACATATTTGCTGAATACTGCATTTGTGGGTTTAGGTATTAGATGAATAGCACTGAAAGTTTAATTTACTATTCCTTCACTTCTCACTTTATACAGCTGAGATTAAATTAATTCTCATATTGGACTAGATAAAGAAATGGGTTATATAAACATTCCTTCCAAAAATTAAAAATAACTGTATTATTGTTATTTGTCGGTTGTTCATCCCTTTTCATGGTATGTTATTCCCTCCCAACAAGTAATAATTATGAAGGCATAATAGTTCCCATCCTAAAAAAATTAAATTGGGAAAGACTTATATACTACAAACTTTTGGCTGAAGTTTATCCAAATTTTAAATACTTGGCAAGCTAAATATTAACTCATGTAGGCCTTCAAGGTATGTGGCAACTATGATTGACTTAAATGGTTAGCAACTGTGTTCTGTCTTCCTTTTTATGGAGCTTTTTCTATACATAACTCTACATCGTAATAGTGGTTAACAGATGGTCAAGAAACTGGACATCGTAAGGTCACACTATGAAAATTATGAGAATTTCCGTGTAAGACTCATCCATATTCCACTTTACTCCAGCAAGACCTTCTGAAAAGAAACATTTTTGTGCTGATCATATTATAATAATCCAAAATAGGTAATTAGGTAGTAGGAATCATGAGTCCGTTGTGTCTAAATTCAGTACCTAACTTAGCCATTTCCCCAGTGTTACAGGAAACATGTAATTTTTATAAATTTAAATCTGTGTATTCATAACCATAAGCAGTGTCAAAACCAGAATTTTAAATTCAAGAGCAGACTGTGCACAAAAGGCTGTTAATCTGAATGTTGTGACAGAAAATTCAGATTATTTAAGGCAACCATATTTTAAGTATAAGTAAGTCCCCAAAAATCCTAATGTTCAGTGGGTCAGTTGTTTCATGAGTTTCATGTTCTGATGGATAATGGTTACAGTGGCTAAATAAGGTGCATGGGAATGAACCCACCACCTTCTATTATTAAGCCAGAATGGTGACTTCTGTGTTGATACACCAGTAAGATAAATAATACTCCATTCAGTATTCCATTTTTGTGTATACTAGTCACTACTGCAAGAAGTTACCAACACACAGTGGAAGTTTTTGAATTTCAGGTACCTGCAATTAAGTGGTAAATTGCATTAACACTTTGTTGCAGCAGTTTATTCTGGTGTAGCAGTATGTTTAATGCTTAAAGAAATAGTAATATTGAAGCCAGTACAACATTCAGATATCCTCCTAAGGATTCAGAAAATAGATATTTGCTGACAGAAATGCAAGGTGCATTTGAAAATTGCATAATACAAAGTGATAAAACACTTAATGAAAATTTAACATTCTGATGTTGACAGCAAACGTAGTTCCTGACTTCCTTCATGATATATTAAGCATACTGTAGTTTTAAAAAAAACTGTTTGCACTAAATTACTCTGGGGCTTTTCACATGTATCATTAAGATGTTTTACTATGTATCTGCAGAAACTTCTGCTGCCTGCAAGGACATATTGGGAGTTTGTACAGTACAAGCACAAGTGAACAAATTGCTCTTTCAGATGGCGAGAGCTAACCCTGTGGTTTCTAAACCCCCCAGTTTTTCAGAAACATTCTCCTTGTGGACTTCATCCACCGTCTAATGTGTAACTAAAGCACAATATTTGAGTGTCGGCTCTGCTTCCGTCCTCAGGTGATGGGGAGTGGGAAATGCACCTAGTCTGATGAATCTCTTAGAAGGAATTATTCTTGATCGGTGGGTCCAGCAACTGAGCCAGCCTCTGTGTTTGTGTTGCAGGCCTACATTAGAAAACAGACAAAGTCCAAAAGAAGTGTTTCTGAATGTTGTACATTAATGCTACAATGCTATACAGTGGATCTACGTCTGTTAAAACCTTGGTATAAAATGACAGCTACATACACGACCAAAAAAAACAGTGACAGGTACAGCTAACACGAGTAACATAACGTTAATGAAAGAGCCAAAGAACGATTTGCTTGGAGCTTTGACACTGTAGCTTCAGCTTAGATGTCTCTAGAAGGCGGAGTAGACAGTTCAGTTGTTGGACCTTAATGCACACTGCAGAAAGCACCAACATTTCTGCATACTGCATATCTTTATATTTGTTTATTGCAGATATGAATCCACTTTTGCAAAGATTTTGTTCAAGGGGCTATTTTGGACATACTGTTATATATGACATTATTTGAACTTAAGGTACAATTGTGACTACATGAGAATGACACAGTCCAAAGGAGAAGTCAGGTAGACCACTGCAGATGTGTAGGAGAAGAACTACCCATGTAGTATATAAAAATTCAGTTCCTGGAAGTTCAGATGCCATGGTAGCTCAACTACAGCAAAATTTGTTTAATCCATCATCTGATAATCCAGAAATCAAGAACTTAGGGCAGTAGAGTTACTGTCTGATAATCTGGCATGTGTCTGGTCCCTGTGCGCTGGATTAACAGAATTTTGCTGTACATCATTTAGCAAGCAGAGCCGTGAATATGTTAATTCATATCTGAGCAGGTGACAGGTCACCATGTGTTGTCCTGTTCATTTTTATGTGTGAATACAGGTGTGGTCCTGTACGGTGATATTTGTCATGTTCCTTGGTGTAACAGGGTTACCTTGAATCTCTGTTGTAATTAAAATATTTTATTAGTGTTATATAAAAATTCATTATAAATGTAGTAACTGACATTTTAAATTCTTGCACCAAAAATAACAGCATCTGAGATGGGACAAAGGAGGAAACTTGGTTCTCGTGTGTTAATTTCAGTTTAGAGCAGTATGAACAGTACGACGCAAACATTACATGCATAGGGAGAGGAGAGGTCTGTTAATGAAGAAGCAGGATGGCATATACTACGTATTATCCTCAACTTCATCCATTGACCCAGCCATTTCCCATTTATATCTCTCTTTCATTTCAAAGCTTGTGATAATTAAGAGACATTTGCATGATTAAGAATGTTGGTGGGACACATGAGAAAGGTGCTGTTTCTGAGGGTTTATAACAGCAAGTGTAGTCCAAATCACTGATTTGTGATTACAAGAGGAATTCTGCAGTTAGTATAACATTATTAGAATTTTTAAAATTATGTTCACAGACGTTCCTTAGGCAATGAATAGTTTGGCCATGTTGTATCATATGTCATTTTTGTCGACAGTTTAAGAGACAAGGGATGTGAAGTTACAAGTCGATCCAATGAGAAAACTAATAGGTCAGATTTTACTTTCCATTGCTTTTGCCTGCTTGTTTAATTCCATTTCTTCATTAGTGGTATCCACTCCACCTTATTTTTTAAGAAACATCACCACCACCACCTTAAGAAACACCACCACTGCCATCGCCGCTGCCACCTCCTCCTCCATCTCTCCTACGGCTCTTCAGCCTTGTGTGCTGGCCATGGCCTCACCTGTTTTTTGTCCTCCAGTCACTATTATGTCTTGCCACTGCACGCCTATTTTCTCTGTTGAGCAATTTGGCAGCAGTCTCCTGCACTTCGTCTTCCCATCTACCCCTCGGCTTTACAGCAGGCCTTCTTCCTCCAAAACTTCTTTTCAGGATTCTTTGTGGGACTCGTTTTTTTAACACAACTACCCCAGCCCATTGTAATCTTTTAAAATGCATGTATGTTATCAGGTCAGTGTCTTTATGCAATCTGTACAGTTCTTTACTGTACTGTATTCTTCCGACGCCATCAACTTGCACTGATCTAGATATTCTCCAAAGGACGTTTCTTTCAAAGGAACCCATAATTAAGAAACATTTCTGTGATATGTTATACTTGTGCATGTGTGTAAAGTGTTCACCGTTTCTTTTCCAGTGCTTCCAGTATCTCCGATTGAAATCCTATTCGTTGTACTTTTTAGGTGCATGCACAAAATTGCAAAAAGTGTCTATTAGCTTCGTCATGTGCGTCTGTGTGTCTGTCTGCATGGAACAACTCGGATCCCACTGGATGGATTTTCATGATATTTGAATATTTTTCAAAAATCTGTCAAGAAAATTCAAGTTTCATTAAAATGTAACAAGAATAACAGGCACTTTACATGAAGACCTGTGTACATTTATGATATCTCTCAATCCTTATTATAATGAGAAATGTTTCAGACAAAAGTTGTAGAGAAAATCAAAACACACATTTTATGTTCAATAATATTTTTCCAAAAATCGTGCCGTTTTTGAGATAATGTGGAAAAGCGTGGTACAGCCAGACAGGCCACAGACGACAGTGCAGTAAGGAGCAGAAAAGATGCATTAATAGACACACACAGACCCATCATATTTAATACTTATTGCTTTCCCATAGCAACCAATGGTTATGTGAACATGTGTCAGTGTTATGTTGTGCATACATTGCCTCTCTTGTTCACTACACAGAGCAACAAGGTTATGAAAGTTGGTAAACAGACAATAATTCCGAATGACATTCAAACCAGTACGGGCCTATATCATGCACACTAATAACCGAACTGTTGCATTTGCTTATTCGATTACTTTTTAAGTTCTATTTTTGAGACGCAATAAAAGGGGCCAACAGCTGTATGAAGTGATGTGTGGTCCTGAACAAAGTGGAAAAAAATGTTACAAGGCCGAATGCGATTACATCGGGAAATATTGCCGAAGGAAGTGGTCAGAGGCAGCGATCAACGTATGACAAAGAAGATGAACGTTCTGGATTGCAGTGTCTTCGAAGACGCAGTCGTAAGTGTCAAATAGTCAAGAAGACGAAATCGAGGAATGCACATGGATGCTGGTTGTGTTGCACTTAAGTGATTTGGCTGGCGGCAAAACCACGAACACGAATTCCAGTCCTCTCGAGAATCGCCAGACATGTACGTACTTCGCACACCTGCCAGCAGCGCAGACAGTGAAATGAATTACAATGCAGCCGGGCTTGCAGTGCAGCAGCGTCGAACCAGCTTACGCAGAGTGTGCATTCCCTTTTGTTTTCACACAACAGCATGCAGTACAAAGCAATGGAAGGCTGTTCAGCTTGGAAGTACGAAAAATGTGGCGAGCTATGGATTTATTTAACGGAAGTTTTTACATGACCTTGGGAATATGGGTTCGTTGGATTCGCAGAACAAATCTTACCTACTTGATCCTGTCAAGGATTTTCGTAGTTGCTACTAGAGATCTGCACAGGCCCGATGGCCAGGTAGCACAGATGGTATTCGGATTTGGGTCGGGCCTGGTAGCACATGCGATGTTCGGATTTGGGTCGGGCCTGGTAGCACATGTGATGTTCGGATTTGGGTCGGGTCTGGTAGCACATGCGATGTTGGGATTTGGGTTGGGCCTGGTAGCACATGCGATGTTCGGATTTGGGTCGGGTCTGGTAGCACATGTGATGTTCGGATTTGGGTCGGGTCTGGTAGCACATGCGATGTTCGGATTTGGGTCGGGTCTGGTAGCACATGTGATGTTCGGATTTGGGTCGGGCCGGTAGGGCAGATGGTATTCGCCCGGCTAGCACATCAATATATTCCGAGCTTGGACACGTCGGGCCAAACTGTCTTCGGGCCGGACCGGATAAAATTCTTAATTTCGGTCCGTGCAGACATCTGTTCTACCCCCCCCCCCCCCACCATGAACGTGATAACAAGAAATACACAAGCGTCCAAGATTCTTCCAATAGGGGGCCATATGATCAGAAATCCTTATATGTCAGTGTCTCATTTACAGCACTTTACCGCAGTGAAAGCGGTTAGAATTTTGCATTCACGTCGAGAGGTCACAAGTCCCTATCTCGGTGCGGATATAATCTGCTCTTATGATGAGGTTTGTCGTACATTTTCGCATCCCTTCCCGTTCCAAGGTATTCATCACAGTCTCAACACCATTAGACGCTGTACACTATCCAGCTGAAATCCGTTGAATGAAGAAAGGCTTCAATTTGCCGCCAGCGTTTTAATATGCGATCAGATTAAGGCGGTTGTCTTTAACCCTTTAAAGCCTAGCGGTAACTTTACATACGACCAGGTTTAACATTAAAAAATTCTACGTGGTGCCCACATTGCGTTTATGTGTTTTGTACGGATCTCAGAACAAACAGCAACTTCTGCCTTATAAAACATTAAGAGATTGGTTTTTATAACCGAAGTGGAGAGTGTTTACAGCGCGGTACGCCCGGAGTCCTTATATAAAACAGATACGCTTCGCCTTTAAAGGGTTAACACGTACTACAAAGTGTTTGCGAATGTCACTACACTGCAACAAACCGCTACATCATTCTCCTGTTTTCTGTCTTCATTTGCCGCGATCTAGTGGCTCATAGAACGTGCTGCCTCGACGCCCTGGCACGGCCAACTTCCTGCGTACCGCTTGATTGACGGTCGGCAGCTGAAGAACCCGTCGCACTGGATGGCCGGTCCTCTGGGAGGAGAAACAGGAATTCTGAACTGCCTGCCTTAAAATAGTCTCCGCCGCAATCTGTGGTTCTCAGCACGAGGCAGACCCACGAAATGTTGCCGGTCATAGCAATGTTCACTATTCACTCTTCTACTCGAGATTTTCCAAAATAACTGAACGACCCCGAAGTCCCCTCAAGGCAACGGCCTACAGCCTTGTGTTAGGACGTCAGCAGCTTGTTACGCTAGGAATATGAGCGAAGAGAAAGATGTAAATTACGGTCACTTGACAAGGATTGCCAGTACCTGACACACAGAGTGATCATGGTAAATAATTTTCGTTTAAAATATTTGCTTTAATTTCTGATCGTCGTTGTCATAGGATCATTATTAAAATTATTAATATTATTATGCATTTTTGCGACTTATTCGTCAAAATAAGTTCACTACGGATTAGGCTAATAATACGGCAAGTCTCTGTTTATCTGGGGCATGTAATGGCGGGGGGGGGGGGGGATGTTGCGGTGGCGTGTCACTGAAGCAACCCACACGGCATTTGAGTTCCGTCTGCCCCGTCAGACGGCCTGAGAAGTGCCGACTTCCGACCGCCAACAGCTGAGTGCCGTTTATTACCACGAAGCACACTTGACACAATTCATCAGCCTGTACAACCTTAATGCCCCGGGGGTTCATGATAGAACACCCCGAGGGGCGATTGTCGTGGTTGTTGTTGTTGTTGTTGTTGTCGTCGCCAGAACCGGAGCTGGTGGTTAGGACCCACGCATCCAATCCCCCTTGCAGGGGTCTTATCATGGGCTTCAGGATCACTAAGGCCTCACCGGCTGATGAACTGCGTTAGATGTGTCTCTGGCTGTGAAAATATTAAAAGACAATATGGTCCAATACAGGAAAATGCACAGTAGAGAATCCGCTATCATAATAGAATCTATGGTTTATATAAAGACATAAACGTGGTAACACATATTAAAATTACAAGAATAGAATGGGCTGCAAGCATCTGCAGGATGGATGGATCAAGAACACCACGGAAAATCGTGGCTGGAAAAATATATCTTAGGATACCAGTGGGAGAGCCACAGGACTGGTGGTTAAACAGTGACCAGAAACGGCAGAATACTACTGGGGAAAACAAGATCGAATGAGATTAGCCTGGGGAAGAAAAATTGAGGAGGTTAGCCCCACAAATTCGGCTGTCATGCCGTATTATTATTATTATTATTATTATTATTATTATTATTATTATTACGCTATTGGCGGTCATGAGTTCCACTTCACAGGCTGTTCACTAAAATTAATTACTGATTACGGACGGGGTGACGATTTTTGGTGGCAGCACGGCTGTGCGTTCCATTGCAAGGTCAACCACCAGAGTCGGAATCCATGTCGCCATCATTTCCTCTAAGAGTCTCCTGTGGAAACCCGGTTCAAGCCTCGGCATGAGTGGGAAGGAGTTGACCGGATACCAGTAGTTGGATAAGATCATCAGAGAAAACACAGTCCTACTCTCTCACGCGGACGGGAAAGCTGTGCATACTCTATATGCCGACTGAGGGGGCAGGACCTCAACCCGCATCAGTTGCATGTGGTAAGTTCTTAAAGGCCCGCCAGAACGAAACACGTGCGTGCGTGCGTGCGCGTGTGTGTGTGTAAATAAACATTTTAGTACTCTCAGAGCTAAGTTCAGGTATGTAACAACGTTTCAGAGTTTCCACGGAAACCAAATATGTCCGTAGAATAGATCTGAACCTGTCCGCACTTCAAAACAAGCGCTCGGTTGGTGAACGGACCACTGTTCCTAACACACGGTAGGGCATATCGCCGAGAGGGATTCGCGTCCGCGACCTGTTTCAGTTTCTCAACACTGTGCCCCGCCATGAATGGGGGATCGGCACACCGCACACCGACAGCAGAATATAGGACTGAACACACTAAGAAACAAACAGCAATAACATACAGACAGATGGAACTGAAGAAACAAAGAAAAGAAAGAAACATAATTACGTAAGCCCACAACGTTCCGTTAAAATACCGGGGCTGTGCAGTCGGTACACAAAAGCTCCAACTCCGAATCCTCGATTTTTCAAACTCCGACTCTGACTCCTTCACAAAAGCTCAATATGTATTAATAACGGTAAACCTATAAGACATTTCATCGCCACCACGTGAATCACCAGGCTACTTTTTTTACTTATAACCTATATTTAAGTATAAATCTAATGCTTACTGTAGCTATCGGGGCTCTGGAGTTGGAGTATCTAGTTAAGATCTTAGACTGAGGTCGGAGTCGGAGTCGGTACATTTTTACCAACTCCGACTCCACCTAAAAATTCCTTCCGACTCCGAAGCCCTGTAAAATAATATCTACGCTGCTTTACGAAAACATAATGTAAATAATAAGCAATTTGAAGTGTTACTATCTTCTAAGACGTGAGGTCCCGTGGTTGGTATCATCAAACGTTTCAGAGGAACTACTGCGTCCATCTTCAGGGCAGAAGATGGAGGCAGCAGGTTCCTCCGAAACACTGCGAGGCTTGCTAAGCATCAGCAGAAAAGTACCAGGACTTTTTGTGCCGTTTGGAAACTTTACAATTGCCACAGCATCGTTTAATAACCAGTAATCCTAATAAATGGGCCTAAATCGATCATTACACCAGCACAGACAAACAGGTTCGTACGTTATTTAATGACAATACAGTTGAAATGGTTTGTGCAACCAGACGTTCATTTGAATTTTAACCAGCAGTTGGCAGAAATATAATTTCAGAATGAGAGTCGGGAGATTCTTCACAGCAGAGGACTCGGAGTCAAACTGACACGACAGTGTCTGACCACCTGTCGCCGCTGTGAGTGATGAGTGTTTCTGGTGGCTTGGCAAGGGACAGTCAAACAACCAGCGTTGTTGTGTAAACCACATTTCATCACGCCATGTTTCTGGGACAGGTAGTAGTGTGCATGTTACGTATATACGATGACAAGCGCTGACTAAACACTCTTCACGGTTTATTTTGAAAATTTTCCAACTGAATAAGCAAATATCACATTCTTCACTCAGCCACTTTGCTCGCCCCTCGCATTAAAACGTCATCATTTTCTTCATTATGGTACATCTGCTTTAAACAACATTGTAAATTATGAACTACGTAATTTAAGCCAATATGGGCACGGACTAAATGGAGCTGGAGAAACACACTTACACACAAATACGGTTTCCAATAAGAAGTGGTTTTCAACTTGTGGTCCGCAAACACACCTTGCATGGGTTCAAAGTTTAAAGCATTTGTACAGTATGAATAATAGCAGGCTGCATCTTGTACGATTTACTGTCTGGAACAGGTTCGCACCCACAATTTTTCCTTGGGGGGAGGGGGTGTGCTGACCCTGAGGCTGTATATAATTTATTTTTGATTTCAAAAATTAGGTTATAAAATCATGTTGTAAGTACAACATAACACTCTCTGCAACTGTATTTATACACATACGAATATAACTGCATGTTCCATGACTCAATCACATTGTCCTAGCTTCTCGTTTTTTTCGAATTTTATTAATTTATTTGTCAAATTCTAATGGACTAGTCACTGGCAGTTTTCAGTGGCTCATTTGGGCTGAAAGGGAGGTGACGTAAAACCTAGGTATCATATCTACAAAATCTGTGTTCTTTTAAATTTCGGTTTCGGAGGGTTTGGGGGGGGGGGGCTGCAGCCCGGCAGCCCCACGCTTGGGTGCGCCTCTGTTCTGGAAATTTTCTTTATTTTTGACAGGTTGTTCCGTCAAAGACACACTATCTTTAAATAAATTTGGCAACAGCACTCTGCTCATTCAGCTAGCGTCTCGCAGATTTTAAATCCTCCACAAAGTGGATTACATAATCAAAAAAAAAAAAAGTTAAAACCCCGAGCAACAGAGGATTCATCATAGCAGTAAGTTTGACCACAATAATGATTTTGCCTTCCCTTCTGGTGCCGAAACATAAACACAGGACCTGAGGTGGTTATCTCTGCATTCACCTCATGGTTGCACCTTCTTACGACTCAAATTTTATTTAAGTGTCTTTGTGTTTCCGCATAACAAATTAACAGCGTCAGCACACACCAGCAACTGATACGTCCGTCAATTCCAAAACTGCGTTTCCTTGAAACCTCACAATGGCGTGTTCTAAGGTAAACTCTATAAAGCATTTCCACATCTCAGTTTTCAGGCCTTTCTGCTGACGTCACGTCAACAGCAGCGGTTACAAGGTGTCGGAATATCAGTTTGTGAAACCGGGATAGCGTAGTCAGTGTAGTGACTAGGCTACGGGTTGAACGTCCGACGGACCGTGGTTCGATTTCTGGTACGGACAGGACATTTGTCTCTTCTCCGATCTGTCCAGACCTGCTCTCGGGGTCAACACGCCTCCCGTTTAATTGGGTACCGGGGGCGTTCTCCCCAGGATAAAGCGGCCGGGCCGTGAAGCTGACCACTCAGTCATTTAACGCCGAGATTAGAAATCAGTGACGCAAGAAGTCTGCTCCTCCCACACGCCTTCATGATGTGCCCAGGTATAAATTTACTTTAGCTTTGTACGAGAGGTCTTCGGGTTCGGTCGGTCACCTTGAATATTACCAACCAACCAACCAACCAACCAACCAACCAACCCACCAACACACCACTCCTCTCCGCCATACGTGCCACACGCCCCCCCCCCCAATATATAGACCACTTTACATATATCTACACGACAATAAAGACAGCGATGGTGGCGTATTTCAATGTAGTACGTCTGTGTTCGCGTGTGAAACACAATGGAGGTCCTCCGTCAGAAGTCCGTGTTCAGGTGGGGATTCGAAACGGGCAACTCCCGAACCCGTCAGAAGCAAATGGTTCAGTTACAGTAGATGTTCACGGTAGAGGGGAACTGATGTTCAACTAAACATAGATTCTGTCCTTCACAAAAGGCAGGTCTTAAATTCTATACTAATGAAGTACCCAATATGCAGTCAGAATTGTCTGCTGTGAGGTTAACGACTTTCCACTAAACACAAAGCCAATAACACGCTGGGTTAGTTAGAAAGGCTCGACGGCATATGTCACTTTAAATGAATGAAAAATAAGATGGTTAAGTACGCATATGCGTGGTCAAAGCTCACTCAGACTGTTGAAAGAATCACATTTTGCACCTTTTCTCTGACTTCATATAAATGTCAACTCACCCGCATACTGGACCTCACGGTATTGTGCAGAAATCAGCAAACCTCCACACAGCTCCCGGCAGCCTCACAACACTCGGAAAACTTCTCCACTCCTTTCGAAATTGGGCAAAGTTGCTGCCCGTTCCAATCAACACGATTCGACGACACAAGAGAAAAGCGCGTTTAACCTAGTATGACTCATTACTGGGCACTACAGAAGATGACACCACCAGTCTCCCACGTCACGAACCAATAGACGAACGGAATGCACTTGAAAATCACTGCAGGTGCTTCCATCTACAGACTTTTTTTGAAAACTCCCAATTTCAAAATAGAAACTGTTCTGAATTTAGTCGCAAAGTTAATAGTTAAGTATAAATCATCATGGGTTACACTGTTGACGCAAATTCCGGTCTTTTACAGTGTGCAGCGTTACGTTATTCACAAAGGACACGCAACAAGAAATGAAGTTTCTCGGCTATACCATAAAGCCGCATACCTCTTGCATATTTATTCATCACCATACATAAGCAAACTTTACCTTGAGCAACCATTAGAACCATTTCACGATTTCCGAACGTTCATGTGGCCCATTAATTCACATCCAGTCACCAAGTGAAATGTAACGGGAACTGAAGATTCGAGTCTTCTGGGATGTTTGGCCGTGTTGGCCGGTAAGCAGTTACCAACGTTACGAAGAAGCGTTGGACCTTTATCTTCAGGGTCAAGCGTCACCTGGATCAGGACGGAGACACGTGACGAGCTCTTGTGACCACAGTAAAGAACCTTCGAATTCCATAAAATACGGAGAAATTCATGACTAGCTGCGAGGACTCTTGTCCACTGAGTTAACCTTTTAAAGCCTTGCGGTAACTTTACGTACCACCAGGTTTAACATTAAAAAATTCTACGTGGTGCCCACATTGCGTTTATGTGTTTTGTACGTATCTCAGAACAAACAGCAACTTTTGCCTTATAAAACATTAAGAGACTGGTTTTTATAACCGAAGTGGAGTGTTTACAGCGCGGTACGCACTGAGTCCTTATATAAAACAGATAGGCTTCGTCTTTAAAGGGTTAACCTTTTAAAGCCTAGCGGTAACTTCACATACCACCAGGTTTAGCATTAAAAAATTCTACGTGGTGCCCACATTGCGTTTATGTGTTTTGTACGGATCTCAGAACAAACAGCAACTTTTGCCTTATAAAACATTAAGAGACTGGTTTTTATAACCGAAGTGGAGAGTGTTTACAACGCGGTACGCACTGAGTCCTTGTATAAAACAGATACGCTTCGTCTTTAAAGGGTTAATATGCATTTAGGCAATATCTGAACACCTATACCCAACTTAATTACGCATTAGTAAACGAATGTAATTTTCAAAGTACAAAAACTGTTACTTGCAGAGTAGCAGTATGTTCTGTATTCCTAATAAAACTGTGTAAATTCATTTAAATGTTGCAGTAAACAGGCACAATGAATTGACCAGTGCCGACGAGAAGTGGGGCGGAAGGAAACGGGTACAAAGTACCGGGGCCTGGCGGTCCGGATGGGAGCCCGGGACCCCAATAAGGTGCAAATATTTTGACTTTTAACCGGTACGCTCTTGCTGCTTGGGGGGGGGGGGGGCGGCGAAAACATCGTTTCAACGGCGCCCGAATCAGTTCTCGGCGCCCCTCGAATTGACAATTATATTCAGTTTTCAGTTTTAGTCTAAACTGAAGTTACAAAGATCTGAAAGCAGTAGTATGGCCAGAAATCAAAGTAAAACCTTGATTTCTAGCAGGAAAAATGTCGATTTTCCAGCAGGACTACCCTGGTGGTTGTATGTACATTATCGCAACTGTCTCGAGACCGCTGTTAACCTTTAGATGAAACAACAGCAGCACGTTGTGGCGGTGAAAATAATGACGTGATGCCATAGCACACTGCTGAAATCAGGGAACCGTATCAATGAAATGGTACAAAACCAGCAAAAGCGAACACACATTCGCATTATGTAACTACGCTCCCCCTACAAATCTGGTCAAACATAGTTTAGAATCATTCTAGGTAAGGCAGGCTTAGTGGATGGGAATTTTGTGTTCGGGTATCTGCAAGTACTCCTCGCTATATGCTCAAAAACTCCTGTTTCATTTAAATACTACCAACTAACTTAGACTTATTTCAATCAATAGCGCTCGTTTTAACGCGAACTGTTTGCTGGCCTACACAGAAGGACGGAAAGAGAGGGAGTAGACTACTGTGAGGGTGGCGAAAGGAAATTCGAGACAAAAAGGGAAAATTTGGCCCAGCCGCAGATCCTCTTACATGGCACTCTACAACGTGCAGAAGAAACCTTCTCCATCCGGCACGCACAACAGAATAGCTGAAATAGGCTGACGCTTAATGTAGCAGATTTCGAGTGTTGCAATCCCCCCCCCCCCCCCGCCCAAATGTCACATACATCGAGGAGTACTTGTATTCCAAATGAGGACGAAGAAACATGGCAAAGTGTCATTAAATGTACATATATCTTACTTGCACACTAATATCACGATCACAACACCAATCGTTCCACGTTCGACATGTCTGCCTCAATAATACTCACACAGTCTATCTTATTCGATGAACTAGTGTTATCAATCAAGGCCCCCCATAGTACAACCAGCGCCCTTCGTTTTGGTGCTGAAGTTTAAACGGCTCGCCATCAGATCACAGAGATCAGACAAGGGATCTTAGCATAAAACACTTTTTTTTGTCACACAACTAGCCCTTCTTTTACACCAGGGCTGTGGAGTCGGTAGACAAAAGCTCCGACTCCTACCCCGCGATTTTTAAAACTCCGCCTCCTTCATAAAAGCTCAATATGTATTAATAACGGTAAACCTATAAGACATTTCATCACCACCACCTGAATCATCAGGCTACTTTTTTTACTTATAACCTATATTTAAGTACAAGTCTAATGCTTACTGTAGCTATCAGGGCTCTGGAGTTGGAGTATCTAGTTAAGATTTTAGACTGAGGTCGGAGTCGGTACATTTTTACCGACTCCGACTCCACCTAAAAATTCCTTCCGACTCCGACTCGGACTCCACAGCCCTGTTTTACACCTCACTTGTTTTACGCCTTTTTGCTTTAATGCCCCTTGCCAAGGTACATCCTCTCATTTTCGGTTCAACACCCTTTCGCTGGCTGCGTACTATCACGCTAACCCTACCTATTCCATTATTTCTTTTGGGACCATCATTTTTTTACTTACGCCAACTTTTTCAGGAACACAACTTGGGTGTAAAACAAGGGCTTGGTGTATGCAAGTTTAATTGGTTCTGATCAGAAATCACACAATAAAAACAAAATCTGCTGGACGGAATACTGATAATGGATGGCATATACTAATTCACAGGGTGTCTATTTTGTCATCACAAATACGCAGGAACCGCCGAGAACCTTTCCTCTACTTCTGGTCACAAAAGAGGGCCTTGATATACAGCGCACACATGCGGACACTACTTACAGTTACCTTTAAACACGCGTGCGCCACACACATAACAAATTCTCACAACCAGTACATTCTTTCGTGTTAACGACGTGAAACAAGACAACTGAAATATATGTGTACAAAACACACACTTGAACAACATTTATGTGCAAATAACGAGCAAGTCTGTAGAAGACAGTGCGGCAGCTGTCCTCCAACACGAAGTGTGGGTACATATGCAGACTGTGTGGAACTAAGACCTTGCAATTGTACAGAAATTATCAGCAAAACTGGCCAAGCCAATATTTAATGTTCAAAGATTACGTAGAACTCATAGGCCCTTTCAAAATTAACGGAGAACATTCTATACGGTGAAACATCATTAATACAGGAAAAAGCATGAGTGATGATCATTAAATACTCATTATACAGTACCACGTAGTGAATGACTGGCTTAATCGGCCGTCTACTAAATTCAACTTTATTTTTTTCACGGGATGTTCCATAATTACTGAAAGTTATCTGAATTCCACACTTCAGATCTCCCAACTCAAAGAACCAACTCATTATTTTCTCAGCTTTTAAAACCACTTTGTTCGGTCCTTCCTTTGAATCCCAATTTCGTGAGTAGATTATTAAACGTTTTACAGTACTTACAAGAGCGACTTCAGGATGTCACAATGTGTGTGCGTGCGTGCGAGAAGCAATTTGTTTATGCACGACGACAGAATAATGGCAGCAGCCAGACGCGAACGTCGTCTCTCGCAGCAGTATTTTCAGTCGGCCATGAGGAACCTGATACCGCGCGACAGCGAAGTGAACAACCAAAATATGGTTTATTCGTAACTACACTGCCCAGTGACGTGAACGAAGTCAGTATTCATAGGAGGCAGTGGCACCAATGTTTATAATAACAAAATTACTTCTATTATAAATAGCTATGACTTTCCCATATCACTTCTATACCCGAAATTAACTTTTACAATAACCTAATTATTTTTTCGGGTTATTAAGCTCATTAGCATTATATCGCTTATGTCGATAGATTAACGTTTGTAGTTACGTAAATATTCCTTTACATTAACTGGTTGTTTAGACATACTGATGTTACATCGGCTGCACCAACCACAACATTAACTTTCACACACAGTGGTTAGTAACAGAGGTGCCGGCCACATCCTTAGATATTTAATGGCATGTTCTTAGTCAGCAGTACACACTGCCCAAAGTTAATTAATAACAACATTCAGGGACTCATGATATTTATTTATAATTTAAACTGAACTCGCCCATAAAATCTCAATCAGGCTCAATTGATAGGAATTTTCCTTGACATGCGCTGGAATGATAATAATGCGATGCGGTACTTTGCATCGTTTTCACAGAGATATCTGGGTTATTTCCAACTGTCTGTGGCCACGGGTTATTGTTCTTGTTGTCTTTAATATCATTATCATTTCCTGTGGAGGTGGTAGTAACTGTTTTGATGGAGCTGGCGAAAGCATGTTCGGCTTTCGTTTGAATCAGTTATGACACTCGAAACTAAATCCAGTGAGCAGATCAACGTGAGTCTGCAACCACATAAACAGCATTTTTCGTCTCTCGCTCTTGAAACAATTTTAATTATTATTAGTGCTCACAGAAAGGGATGCTACATAACGCAGCGTAGAAGGGCAGGATTCCCCTTCACTACGCACAGTACTTTAGTGGAGGCAGATGTCAAACACATCACCGTTTAAATATATTTGTAAAAATAATGGTAAAATTCACCCTATAACAGGCCGCGAAGTACAGAGGAGGGTGTAGAGGTATGGCTCTGTTCTTTCTTTAACCTTGGCGCTAGATGGGGGAGGGTTGGGAACGCCATGCCCCGACCGATTTATTTCCGGGAAAGACACCCGGTGCGGGAGGCTGGGTGGACCGCAGGGCCTGTCTGGACGACTGAAATACATTAGTATTTTGTAAAATAATGCCGTTATGATAAAACTGCATTTATAACATCATGCGCTTAGTTCCATAACGTCTCCATTGCTGTAATGCATCCAACTACGTACTACTGTAGATAATAAACCAGACAGAAGTACATCTCCCACTCACTAGAAGTAACCTGAAGTGTAAGAAATTCGGCGACACTATAAATATTGGAGCTGGAATCTCATTGAAATAAATCCTATTATGAAATAACACCGCAATTAAATATGTTTCTAAGTAAAATAATTTGTTATAATTTTATAATCCATCTATAAACGTCGGCAATGTATTATATAGCTGGCTACTTCGATCCTTCAATTATTGTTCACATAAAACATTTTGGCCTTGAAGAGCTAGTAATGCTGAAGTCGACTCCCGTGAAAGTCCCAGCAGCTGATGTGGCGACGCTAGCACCATCATTCACCACAACTGAAACAGTGGAACATCCGAATCAATCAGGCAACTGGAATGTGTGAAACTGTGCTATACATCTCATTAGCCGATTAAAACAACTGTCATACATCAAGCATAGCCTTCAACGAACAGCGGCAATCGCATCGGCGGGCAGGTTCTTTGGCGGCGGTCGTACAACGAGCAGCTGTTTAATGCGGAAACACAACAGGCGGTGGCCAGTTAGCAATGGCGTGATAAAGGTGAAAAAACGCAGAGATTTGTTCCATGACGTCATGAAACTCACGAATTATAAAACATAACAACATACGAAAGCAGAAGGGCCATTTCTTCTCGGAATCGACGCTGTGTCGTTGGGTATGTAATTCCCGACGTTTCGAAAGATCGTGGTGCCTTCAAAACGCCAGAAACTACACACCCGACAACACAACAACCATAAATCTTGTATATAAAGGCTGTAAGTCTCGTGAGGGGGCAGCTCAGTTCTTTCGTTAGCGAACGTGGCCTGTCCATCACAAATGCGTTCTGCTGTATAATCACATCATTCATCATAAGATGATCTCTGCTTCTCGCATCAGAAGGTTTGCTGCATGCACGCACGTCAGGAAGGTGCAGATGACTTCAGCCAAGTGTCTCCGCATTGCGACCAAACGCATCTTCGATACGTTTGCAAGAAACAAATTCACGAGGATTTCGGAGTTCCAAATTTCGCCGACCACACCAGAGCACAAACCGAGAGTTTCGACTCAGGTTAGCTGGTGTGGGGAGGCCCTCTGTTCAGCAACTCGGAAGGGTCACGTGCTGACCAAGTGCTGACTAAATTCGCCTGATGTTACTTCAGGGCCAGTGAAGTCAGCACGCTAGATGAGGCAGCCCCTACAAAGGCGGCCAATACGACACAATGAATTGAGCCCACCACTCTTCGGATTCCCTAACTGAAGCTGTCCGCAATTTTCCTCAGTTGCAAGGCGAATACCGAGGTATAATTCAAGACGGGTTACGGCCTGTATCTCGCATGGCCCAGTCACAGAGGTCTCACAAAAAGGGCTGTTCCCCAGGCCTCAAATACCTTCCGGTGACGCGACCAAGCCACTTTTGGGTTCCAACCCCAGAAAGCCACCCAACCAAACTTACTCCCCCCTCCCATGGGCATATTGCCACTCTCATTGCAGGTACTCGGTGTGACCACGTTAGCGTTAGCAAAATCACAAAATAGTAGTATGGTTTCTGTACCACAAGCCCGGCGATGCGTCCAGCGTACGGCAAAACAAACCAAGCGACGTCGACTTGTAAAAAGACTTCAACATGTCTGCGTCGGTGCGAGTTTACTTTCTGAGCACTGATAGCTTCAGTTCCTGCGGGGCTGAGGCACTGTACCGTCCTCCATGTCATGGTCAATGGCCCATCTAGAGCGAACACACACCTCAGAACAGCTCTTATCCACGACCAGCACGGACCAGCTATTCGGGAATCGGCAAGCGGCCGCGCGAAGCTCGACATTTCAGAGAATGAAACTAGTTAAAAAAGAGGAAACCCCAACTTCTTAACGATCTCGGCCGACGCGTGCCCATCTGCCGCCAGAATTAAACTTCACTGACCCGAACATATGAACAGACTTCCCTTCTGGCTCCACATTTCTTCAGGCTTGTTAACACAGAAAATAAGTTTAAAAGTACAGCGTTTACCTTCTGGCCAGTAAGAATAACGCATTGCATCTGCAGCAGCGACGGCGGCAGCGGCTGCGGCGTCATGTCGGCTACAGGGGGAAAATCCAGATCCGAAACCAGGACCGGTAGTAGCGGCTCCTGCCAGGCAACAAATGTTGCGTTACTCCTACCGTACCATAAACTAACACAGTACTTCTCTTGGTTCGGAACACATGCTCCAGTCCTTTCATAAATATGAAATATCATGCAACAAGACCCAGCGCGTGCTTTGCGACGCATTTCGCTAGTTATGTCATTTTTCTCAGTGTACTGAGCCACGTGTCTTTCATTCAGCTCCGAATTGTTACGACTCTATTTCTGTGCAGGACAACTGAGAGTCGTGTTGTTTCTCACCTAGGCCGGCGGCGTTGAGCGTCTGGCTGTAGCCATTCATTGTGGCCGAGATCTGCATGGATTGCACTGGCTGCAGCTGCAACAATATACAGTCGCACTACTACCGCAATAAGAAATATCAATTGCAAATATGCATATACTGTAACATCTAGAAGACTATACTTATAAATAACATACGTCTGTATGTGTATCCATTCTTGGTGGCCTCCACTGACTGCAGTCGAACAGAAATGCAGTCACACTAGTATCTCAACAAAAAACATGGATTGTGTAAGTTGGAAGACCTCAAATAACATGATTACAAATAATGTTTAACAAGTAACCCTGAAGAGCATGATCAGAAACAACAATAGTCAACAGGTGTAGGCCAATCTGATAAACAAGTGCTCGTCTACACTGTGCTGTGCAACAGGGTACAGGGGTAATGTTGTGACTAATTAATTTTAGATGAAAGTCAACTTAACTCCAGTGGTGATATGCTTTCAACACAAACATCACCTAAATATCAGTAGCCTACTAATGCACATTGATAAAGTGAATCGTTAAATCCTCTGCTAGCGGCAGGAACTTTTTGTCAACATCTACAGTGGTTTAAGGCCTCCTGCCCAAATACCAGACCAGCACATTACCACTTTCTCCCACATCTTTTCAAATTCATTACTCCCTGTCATCAGTTATTTGACGCCATACAGTCGGAGTCACTGGCAGTGTCGTTACGTAAATTACAAATGACACACTATCATTATACACTATGCCATATGCACCGTGATTATGGTACCTGTGACTGAAGCTGGCTGTAAGGATTGAAGCTCTGTGTGTGCGCCGTAGGGTTGGGGGCACCACGTGTCTGGCATGGAGGGTACGGTGACTGCAGCGGCCACGCGGTGCTAGAACGAAATGTTGTGTAAAAATCCTCAATCCATTCACTATTAACTGGCCCTACACAACTGCTCGTAAGTTATGAAGGAAAGTGTTGAAGTAAGGATGGGAAATAGTAATAACAAAATTTAATTTGAAGGTTAAATCATCAACACAATGCAAGCCCGCTCTTGCAGGAAGTCATATCCACGTGTGCGGTTTTCACGATATGACGTTGTTCAACTTCAAGACAGCATAGAAGTTTAAGCAGTCTACACCTCCTCGCTTTTACAAGTATATTCGCATCGTCACAATTTAAAAACCCCGTACTACTTGCTCAAACCATACAGCGAAACATATAAAATAATTATATCCCTACCCTACACGTTCCGGCTCCAGATCTATCACGGGGGGTTCCCCCGAAAGATTTATGCATTTGATAATCCAATATACCGTGTATGTAACGCGCGCGTGCGCGTCTAAACATTGGGCAACGGTATAAGGCTCTAGAACCGAAACATGTTGTAGTGGTTATTATTATTATTATTATTATTATTATTATTATTATTATTATTATTATTATTATTATTATTATTATTATTATTAGTCTGGTCTCTTTCTACCTACTCAATGTATGCATAGAGGGTTATCACTGCACCTGCTCTCTCGCTTACACACACACACACACACACACACACACACACACACACACACAAAATTGTAGGACTCCTCTAGACGAGGGATCGGTCCGTCGCAGAGACCTCTACCTGACACCACAAAACATTCACACAAGACAGACATCCATGCCCCCGGTGGGATTCGAACCGCAATCCCCGTAAGCGAGCAGTCGCAGGCCCACGCCTTAGAGTACGCGGCCAGTGGGATCGGTGAACCGAAATATACTGGGTATTAAAAAAAATCAGTTTACGTACTTCGTTGTATTCTTGGCCTGTCATTCACAAAATATGTGCAGGCAGCACAAAGATCATGCCGGTGCAACTGATCACAACACCCACCGTCCGATTCCCTCCGGCAGGCGACAGTGTTACAATGCACTTACCTTGGGTCGTACCGCGTGTACGGTGGTGGATAAGCCGACGGCGTTCCGAACAGGTTGCGTGTTCCCAGAGGCAACTGGTGGTGGTGGTGGTGGTGGGCTGCTGAGCGAAACCCTGAGGTGTCTCTGAACAGGGGCTTCGCGTAGGGCGTCGCGGTGCGGTACCGCTTCATGCGGCGCCGACGACGGTAGTTACCGGTCTCAAACATATCCCCAGACTCCGGATCTGTGGAATACACAACTGCTTGATGTCTTTCATTAATAGTTTTTGACGCTGAGTCTATTCATCGCGTGCTTCCTACAGCGACTTCGCTCTGACTGTTGAACAGAAATGGAACTTCCGTCTGTAACAGCTTTCATGTGCAGCACAGGGAAGATGGGAGGATATTAAAATGGAGCATCAACTATGGAATGTGGGCGTCAGGGCTGGATTCAATTGGCTCAGGACAGGAAGCAGCAGGAGTGGGAGCCAAGTAACTTCTGGCTTACATAAATGACGGGGACTTTATTAATCAACTATCAGCTCGTAACCATGCAACAAATCACGTCTATGAAAAAAAAATATGTATACTTAGTACTGAAGACCCTGTGTTCTCACTAATTCGTATGCTAAAAATCCCTCTTACAGCAAATTCCGACATGAATGTGTCCGAAAATCACTGTTTCTAAACTACACACAGAAACACAACATTTCTGCTTCTTGATTTTATAACTGCCGATCCCAGTGGCCGCGCGGTCTAAGGCGTAGGTCTGCGGCCGAGCGCTTGGTGGGATCGTGGGTTCGAATCCCATCGGGCGCATGGATGTTTGTCTCTTGTGAGTGTTTGTGTTGTCAGGTAGAGGTCTCTGCGACGGGCCGATCCCTCGTCCAGAGGAGTCCTACTGCCTGTGGTGTGTGTGTGTGTGTGTGAGTGTGATCAAGCAAAAATAAACAACCTCGACACCTGCTGTGGGTAGGTAGAAGAGGTAAGGACTACGATTGTATTACTGTCTTACTACATGTTTCGGCCGTACACGGCGACCATCATCAGTTACGACTACACAACTACAAAGGAAAACAAGTGTTAAGGCGGAGACCTCCTCTTTTACATCAAAATGGATAATACTTCCGTAAACTATAAGATATAGTTAACATTTTTTTCCTTGACAGTTGAGGTATACGTATCTGATGATTGCTGCCCTGTACGACCGAAACATGTCGTAAGACAACAACAAAAATAACGAAGCAGAATGTTGTAGTGTTTGTCGGTGTAGCTTAGAAATAGTGATATATACACGCACAACGGGGTGGGCAACCAAAAAAAATGTATCCGTAAATATCCTGATATCGATGTTCGTAGCAAGTCCGACGATTAGTAAAAAGGTTTCGTAATACGGGGTCAGTGTGGGGCATAAAGAACAGTAGGAGACGAGTGTCTTGGCATGAGAATAATGCTGAAACACACCCTTAATATCAGCAATCGTCACGCGGCACAGGAACTGGAAGAAAATACCCGTCGAGTCACGTCAAATATCACACAGTCAATAAATGCTTTGTTAAATATTTCTCTGCACACTGGTGGGGCCGGGGGGGGGGGGGGCGGCATCATTTAGACCATCGTCTGGTATTTCAGGTAAGAACAATCAGTATGTTATCGAGAACCTGTGAGAAACACTCGTAGTGACCAGTTAATACAGCAACAAACGCTCGCAATTTTCGTACTGTCGAGCTGAGTTTGTTGAAGGAAACTACGACGGGCTAATGCAGCCTCGTACATGTACTAAAAGCCCTGTACAGCAACATGTCCACCGCGCCGTGGTCCAGGCGGGTAATCGCTGGCCTGGAACAACAGGTTGAATCCCAGGCCGGACCACATGGGAATTGTGGTAGAAGTGGCACTGGGACAGGCTTTTCTCCAAGCACTTCCGTCTTTCTGTCAGTGTAGGTCCATCAATGCTCCCTATTCATTCACCACCTATCTTATATGGTGTCAATAAATGACTGCGTCTCTTAAAATATGCAGACCTACAACCCCAGTGAAAGCATACCTAACTTCCAGTAGCTTCCTTTGTGTCCACCGCCGTCCTCTCGCGGTACCCTGATGAAACAGTCGTTAAGAGAAAGATTGTGGCGGATCGAGTTTTGCCAGTTCTTCTTAGTGCGTTCGAAGTACGGGAATTTGGTCTTGATGTATGCATAGATTTCCGCCAATGTCGCCTTCCCGTGGGCACTGTTTTGTATTGCCATTGTTATCAGGGCTACGTATGAAAATGGAGGTTTCGGATCCGAGTCGGCGTCGGTTGTCGAATTCGTCGCCGTCGTTGAGGCGGTCGTGGAACCCTGCTGTGTTTGGGAGGCAGACACAGCGGTGCCGTTGGAACCACCAGCAACGCCCGCACTGCTGCCTGTGCTATCATAACACACACACATACTTAGTGCATGGCCCTGCGTATTCTTTCCTTCATCCCCCACTCTCTTGCCTGATCTGCCAACGTCATACAACTCGCAACAGCAACATAAGGCTCCCCATCTCGGTTTGGGAGAAATCAATTTACTTAAAAGTAAAAGGTAAAAATCACCCCATGACATGCCTGTGCACACACCGAGTGCAGGCGGAGGTTAGGTTTGATTTGATTTGGTTTGGTTTGATTGGGTTTGGCTTGCTTTAGTTTAGTTTAGTTTAGTTTACTGGTTGAGCCGGTATGACTCATGTGGTGCTGCGCCTGCTAACATGGACGCGGCGGTATAGCCGCAATTTATTCGCAGCCTCGGCGCTACAAGGTGATGGTTGGTCAGCACCACGCCCCAGCCGCTTTACCCCCGGGGAAGACCCGTTACATTCTGCAGGAGGTCGGGTTGGCCTCGAAGCCGGTTTGGACGGGCACGGAAAGTCTCCCCCTCACCGGGATTACATCCAACATCTGAACTGTAGCAAGTCTACGCTATCCCGGCTACCAATTATAACTAAGGGTTAACATTTATTGCACCTATAGGCGTATGAAACAAAATTTGACTAAATTCACCCAACAGTGTTTACTGTTATAACAGACCATTCCTAGGGATTAACATGTGGGTTGGCAGTGCATCATATTTATTTATGTGTGGTGTAACTTTTCAGATCACAACAAAACGAGTGGTCGAATTCGCCGCAGACCAACCATAAATGAAATTTACCTAGGAGGTAAACCCACCCCAAAATTTGGAACTTGAAAATGGTAATGCGGTAGCCTAGTAAGCAGGTTTAAATCTGAGGCAATGAATGACGCTGAAGCAGACACTCTCTGTGAGTCGGCCACTCCACTGCGGAATTAATCTGTAAACACAAAGTGAATAGTATTACAGTGACACGCAGTGCCTGGTAATTGAGTGTATCTTTACCCTTTTAAAGCCTAGCGGTAACTTTACGTACTGCCAGGTTTAACATTAAAAAATTCTACGTTCTGCCCACATTACGTTTGTGTGTTTTGTACGGATCTCAGAACAAACAGCAACTTTTGCTTTAAAAAACATTAAGAGACTGGTTTTTATAACCGAAGTGGAGAGTGTTTCCAGTGCGGTACGCACTGATTCTTTATAGAAAACAGATAAGCTTCGTCTTTCAAGGGTTAATCAAGTACTGAGCGTAGCGGGAAATAAGAGCTGACTTACAACGACCAGCATGCCGAGTATTGCGTAACATGCCAGCTCTGGAATGTGACGCGTGCCTTAAGTGGTCTCTCATACAGGGCAATTCAGCGCGTGTTCGGGAGGGTTTTCTCTGGAACACATACGCAACGTATGCGTCATGGAGAACATGTCCTGCGTCAACTGCCGTATATAAGAGAACAATGTACAGAAAAGTGAAAAAAATTTCGAGAGACAGTTGCAATGCTCGAGGGAAAGAAAATACGAAAACGTTACGTTGTAACTGAAGTGACGTGCCAAAGTAATCGACCCACAGGTTAACAAAGCTTTTCAAACTACAGCCACATAAAATTATGGTCGTACAGCAAGACTTCGCCCTGCAGTGGGACGCAAGAAGCCGGTACTGCGGGTGGGTCCAAGAATAAGCAGCCAATGGGTTTCCTGATGCGGAACTCTGGTGTGTCTCTCGGCCGAAGCTTGGTTTACGTTAAACGACGATGTAAACAGCCGAAATAACGGACACCGTCTTCCGAGAGTCCCCCGACAGAGTTCACGCTTTAGTTTGCTCAACCCTGAAGTCTGAGTCGCGTGCACTGTGCGCCCAAAATCACAGTGCACGTGTGTAGCAGCAAATACGAATTCTTACGGATACATTCTGTTAATTCTAACATCATTCTTCAGAAAATTGTGGCCTCATATATCTACAGATTTGAATGCGCGATTATTATTTATGGTGGGGGGGGGGGGGTGGGGCGAATGAGTGTTTATGGGAAAACCACACATTAATTGTAAGACCTAAAAGACGGAATTCGAAAGAAAACTGCCGATATTTGAAGACATGAGCCCATTCACGTGTCGAGAAATATTCTCAGCACGATGCGAGGCCATCCTATACAAGTAAACTGGAGGTCAGCGCTTCGAGAATCGTCTATGAAATCAGGTAACCTGAACTGCAAGAGGAACAGAACTGTAAACTCCCAACGGCAGCAGGCCTCGTATGCCATAACGCTCCTGCGACAGTTGCTATGCAGTGGCGACAGACTAAAGATACACTCTGTATTAATCAGCAGACTGGATATAAGGCGTTCATTCTTTTCAGTGGACAAAACACAAAAAAGTGGTTAATAAAGACCTAATTATTCTTGTAAGCATGGTAAACTGTGGTTACATTTATTACTCGAGTGCCTGTACGCCCCGTTATAAATTCGTTCCCATAAACATCAAACAGAAGGCTGTTATCAGTGACAACTGATCTGTGGCATCCACAACAATTTCAGCATATCGACTGGTATGTTAGTAATATCAACTGAAAAGTTAGGGTTGTGGCCCGACGTAAAGGTGAGGGGCACAAGTGAGCTCTTATAACAACATGGGTACAAGACAAACGTTGCTGTTTGGATCACCAATGGGGCAATTTACATATTTCTTAGGATTAAGGGCTATTTGGAGCTCATATGTTAGGAGAATCATCAGATGCACCAGATTTTGTTGGCGACATCCTCCAGATGACGCTGAGTAGCTGCCAAGGCCTGCTGGAGTGTCTGGTGATGACTGAGGTACGTTTCATCCTTGACTGGTGTCAAAGGCGGTGGTGGCTGCCCCGTCTCAGAAGTCTGGTGGTCATAGCCGGCCACTGCGAAGACAAATGCATGTGGTCAGTGTTGCGATACAAGGAAGTTCTGTCAAGTGCTGACACTGTGCAAGTGCTCTTGTTACTGACTACGTTACAGCATAAAGTTGCATGCTGTCACTAGCAGCTGCCAGTGGGTCCTAGCGTAATTACAGTTCAGTTCAAACACAAGTTTTCGCAAAAACCATTGTAATGAGGACTCCGTATTTCTGGGGGATCGACTCCCCCACGTTTCAAATGAACAGACTGCCTTTATGTTCAAAGGTCAAGGTTGGGAATGACGTGGTGACGCTGTGTCATACGCACTCCTCAACCACACTGCTGTGAAAACCTCAAGACTCCCAACGCTTGCGAAGTCATGCTGACACCAGTCTTAACACTTACTGTGAACCGTCCAGAAAACACGCCGCACCTCCATCTAAAAGACCAGGCACTTCCTGATGCTTAGGAGAACAAGTATATTTCTGCATGTACTTGATTAAGTGATCTGTTCTGGAAACAAGCAACCCCCCGATGAACTGCCCCTAAAACGTGTCCTTTTCAGTTAAAGCACGCACCATGCAGTTACAACTGCCCTAATAAGGGACGCAATTCATCTACGACGTTTACCAGCAATCAATTTTACGCACTCCTTGCGTCACGCATGCGTGCTACAGTTTTCACCCGTCACCTCCTTCTCAATGAAAATATTCAAGTATTTTATAATCAGCCTATGTAGAAAACGGAATAGCGTAGTCGGTTTAGGGCTAGTAAATAGGCTACGGTTTGGACAACGGAGGAAACGTGATTCGATTCCCGGCAGGGGCAAGAGATGGTTCTCTTCTCCAAATCATCTAGACAGGTACTTCGGTACATCCAGCCTCCTACCGAATTGGTACAGCGGGAGTTAAAATGAGTGAAGCTGCAGTCACACACCCTCTTTCGCCTCCATGATGTGAGTGGGCATAACTATCTTTATGCCTATACGGTAAACTTCTTCCCTTGAATGAAGACAAATACGGTATAGGACTGTGCATCATATCAGATGTCTGAAATAAATGCGCAGGTCTTAACGAGATCTGACTGTATAGGTGCCATTGTGTCTCAGTTCATTCACAGTCTGCCGTTCCTTCAAGAAACCTGTTAAAATTGCGATTTCAGCTCTATATAAATGTAGTATTTTACTGACAGACGCTGCAAAAGCTCACATCTCAAACCACCGCCAGCACTTTTTTTAAATACAAGTAAAAACCTCATTTGCTGTAGTTCATCAAACTAAAACGCATGGACATCACTCACGGCAAATTGGAAGAGCGGTTATACCTGCTGCCATGCAAAAGAGTACGAATGTGGAGTGATGCGTTGGGCCATCTGAAAAAATATACATGTATGGTCCCCGCTAAACTAAGAAGCTAGACGCTCATTACATGTCAATGACGCAATAAAATGCGTGATTTACTGGAATCATAAAATAACACTGAAACAGTAATGACGGTATGGGCTGACTCAGTCAATGATACGCCTCGTCAATCGCAGACCCATATTTCAAAAGGCCTCGTTCTATAAAATTAATAAATTACGGGTACTAACTGTTGTAGAGATATAGCGTATGTGGAAACTCAGGTAGGCCATTAGAGTTCATTTCATTTCCAGGCAATGACACAACGTAATTCTCCAGGCACGTGGATACCAGTTCTTTAAATAAACAAATTGAAGTAAGAGGGAACACTTATTGAAAACGTACAGAAATAAAGACGATTATAACGCTAATATTTATTAACAGTGATTTTAAATCAACCAAGTGGACAATTAATTCCCTCAAATAATTGAACGACAGAGTGTAACTCATAAACAAAAACTGAGACCGAAAAATAAATGCTGAAAAGTATTCATTCGGGTACGGTTCGATATTTAAGAAGAATTCGTGCCCATATGAACAAATAAAATAACCAGGAAAAAAGGTGTGAGGCGAACGAATTTTTTTTTGGGGGGGGGGGGAGGCTCAAAATACGAATATGTTTTTTGTAGAAGCCAACAGCGTAACTGTCGATTTACCCTCACAGAACTTAACGAAACTAAAACAAAAACCAACGATAATGCTGGAACATTGCAGATTGGTATAACAGAAGCGGAAAAAATAGACAGCAATTTCTGCGTCTCAAACAAAAGAACAAAGTCAGGAAAAGAAAACAGCTCAGAGTGGAAGAGGGACAAAAAATGGTGATGGGGAGAAAGTTGTAACCGCGCGGCCCCCCCGCAAAAGCAGAACGTAAGCAAAACATCCCAGTCTCATGTTACGATTGTTGACGAGACGTGATAGCTTTGTTTATAAAGTGGCCTGAGTATACATGGAGCTACTGCTGCTGCTGCTGCTGCTGCTGCTGCTGCTGCAGCACCGGGATCGATTTCTAGTCACTGCTAATTGAGTATAATTGACAAAGATGAGAGGACAATGGTTTGTAAACACTTTATCCTTGCTGAATCAGTTTCAAACTGAACAGACATAATGTTGCCAATAAACTTATTACTTTATCTACATGAGAAAAAAAAAGATTAAACAACTTCCTGTGAAATATTACACCTATCTGACCTGCTCTCGGTTTGACATTCGATTTACATGAACGAAACAATGACTAAGTTTTCAAACCAGCAGCGAGAAATCCACACCGTAGCTCCATGCGCCACCACATAATGGCCACCGGTTCACACTCTTTTAAAGGGCGAACTCAGTAGCCCCATATGAGTAATACTAACGCCATCACACTAGAAGAAGCTCTTATAAATAACGTCCACAGGCATGCCAATGACAGTACAAACACTCGCTGGCTTGGTCGCCGAGGGTCTGCGGGTTCGAATCTTACTGATACTTAATGAAAAAAGTCACGACAGGAAATGAACATGAAGAAAAACTAGGATAAGGGGCATTACTTTTGGGTAGTGACATGAGATAAGCTAGTATTGAAAACTGCTGAAACGAGAAATCATGCAAAATGTTAATGCAGAAAATATAAAGAAAAGTATCAAAGTCTGAAGATAAATACGTCAGGTTCCTCCGAAACGGTGGTACAAGACATGGTGTCATGCAGGTGCGAATCCTGAACTTTTCG
>BLKM01000501.1:2630973-2769378 GCA_013340265.1 Coptotermes formosanus | reverse complement strand
TATATATATATATATATGTACATACACATATATAATTCACGTTTGATTTTAAAAACTGTTACAAAAATCATATCGTAGGTATAAACGACGTGTAACGCTGTTTGCAACTGCATTTATATGTACACACACGCACAAGTATAACAACTCATGTTCCATGACTCAAGCAGTGTCCATTCTTCTTGCTTTTTTAAATTGTATTAGTTTATTTTTCAAAATTTTAATGTACTAATCAGCCGATTGCAGTGGTTGATTTCGGCTGAAGGGCAAATCACGTAAAACTTTTGATATCATCGTGCCTACAAAATCTGTGTTGTTTAAATTTCGGGTTTTGGGGATCTTGGGGGGGGCTGCAGCCTGGCACCCCCCCCCCTTCGGTGGGCCCTTGGTGTCACATACCACAAAATATCCCAATGTGTACTGCTAGTTATGAAAGATTACCCAGAAGTGGCTCCGAGTATAGTTTCAATGGTGATTTCATTCTTAACGGCGCCGAGTCCTCGCGTTCCAACGTAAGTGCCCGAATTGGGTTCACCGGCGTACTGACCCGCCTGCTGCGGTAGGTCATCAGGACCCGGAGAGATTTACAACAGGGTATATATGTATCAGGTTACCACTACCAGTCCTAGAATAAACGGCATTTGGAGAAACGTTCCACACTCCACACACATATTTACTGCTGTTTCGCACGACAGTAACCAAAACAATATTTACAGCAGTGGGATCTTTGAAAAGAACATAACTGTGGTGGCAATAAATGACCACGAATTAAGAATGTTCAGTCATACAATTTAAATCTTGTATACTGCTAACAGCCAACACACACACACACACAGCGTCACATCCAAACAACATGGCATGAATTTCCACTTCTTCGTCTGCAAATCTGGCACCTAAATACATTACCATACAAAAATATCAAGTGACGGCAATGGTTTCACCATCTAGCAACCCCGTTCCGTATAGCAACCAACATGACAGAGCTACAACTGACCAGAACGAGCACTCACACAGAAACTGTTTTCATCTGTTCATCTTCGCAGTCCGAAGATGCAAGAGGCTCGATCATTATGTGGGGTTTTACTATTTCCCTGAAGCCCCCGAGATAAATCTAGGGCAGCGCCCCAACCCCTTATGCCCACAATTTGTGTGATTCACCACAAAAACTTCCCCATCTATAGACTTATATATTCTACTGTGAATCTTCGGCATCGGCACAAAATTCTTTCACCCACTACCTGTGGTAAGCAAGCAAGTAAGCAACAAACCGATCAACCAACTGTATGAAGCAGAGTCCTTGACAAGCCAACAGTTCACCACCTGGGCATGGAATTCCCCGCACTTCATGGAACCAGAACGTTCATTACCGTATTCACAACATCCTGTCACTTGTTCATATCCTGAGCCAGATAAATCCAGTCCAAGCCATTCCATCCAGTTTCTGTAACATTCGTTTCAATATTCCTGACCCATCTACGCCTAGCCATCAAACTGACTTCTTTCGTTCAGATTTCCCCGCTACGACCGTCGCGGGCTATACATTTCTCTTCCCACTACATGCACTTCAAGCCCCGCCCATCTCGTCCTCTTCGATTTCATCACACTCATAGTATGTGCTGAAAAGTACATCAGAGAGACAGAAAACCAGTCCTGTATGCGCGAACACCTGTCCCCCAGCAAGAAGGAAAAACTGTTTGAAAGCCCGCTCTACAATATGTACTCAAACTGTTTATGACCAGCGCAAACAGAAACGAGAATAACAGGCGTATGCGAATCAGGAGGTTGGAGCAGGTCTACGTATATTTATCAACTGCGCTTTTGCATTTTGCAACCTCTTTGTCCGTAACAGATCTGTCATAACGCACCACGTCAAGAGTGTCGTTACCCATTAGTCCTACAGCAGTAAGTTTCACTAAGTTAAACAGCAAGTTTTTTGAAGGAACAGCCTGTCCTTGAGAGACAGTAACTGATGAGTTTCATGTCAATAAGGGCTGACTGGTACCAAAATTGAATTCCCATCCTGAACAAAGTTAATCGAAATGAGAACAGCTCGTTAGTCAGTAACGGGCCTTCTAAATATGTTTACCTCTCTGCAGAGCACGCTCGCGACTTTAACGCACCTAACCGAAGGACAGTTCTTGTGACCATTATTACCACTATTATTATTATTATTATTATTATTATCATTATTATTATTGCCCATCCCAGCAGCCGCGCGGTCTAAGGCGTAGGTCTACGGCCGAGAGCTTGCTGGGATCGTGGGTTCGAATCCCACGGGGGGCATGGATGTTTGTCTCTTGTGAGTGTTTGTGTGTTGTCAGGTAGAGACCTCTGCAACGGACCGATCCCTCGTCCAGAGGAGTCCTACCGACTGTGGTGTGTGTCTGAGTGTGATCAAGTGAAAATAAACAACCTCGACATCTACTGCAACTAGGTAGAAGAGCTCAGGACTGCGAAACGAGACATTATTATTATTATTATTATTATTATTATTATTATTATCTACGACAGAGAAATACTGATGTAATTCAAGCGGTCTTCTGCAGACGCACTGAACACTCTCTGTCTCAAACAGTGTATACAGTCTGATAGACTCAACAATGTTGATTTATTGCCTATAGAAGAGTTGGACGAACGTTTTTCTTTGCGGACCCCTTTTGGCTTCGAAAAATAACCACAGATCCTCATATCCGTGTTCACGCAAGTATAGAGTATCCGTATGATTATATTTTTATGGCGCAACAGCCCCAGTGGGCCAGGGCCTGTTTTTTATCGAGGTTTCACGATCACACTCAGACACACCACACTCGGTAGGACTCCTCTGGACGAGTGATCAGCCCGATGCAGAGCCCTTTACGTGACAGCACACAACACTTACAAGAAACAGACGGACATCCATGCCCCCGGAGGGATTCGAACCCGCAATCCCAGCAAGCGAGCGGCCGCACACCCACGCCTTAGACCGCACGGCGACTGGGATCGGCGTCCGGATGACAAGCATCCAAAATTAAAATTTATATCTCCGAATGGATTTTAGACAGCTACGAATACATACCAGCACCATACGTAACAATGCATTGCATGATTTGAACTTAACCGGGCTGTCGCGTGTTTCGTGGATACAAGAGGTTTCTTAATTTGCTATTTTAACGATCATAAGAAATAAAAACATCGCCAATTAACCGAGTTCCAAGACTAACTTTAACAAAACATAATTTCGTTAAACATACGTGAACTTCAAAGTAGCTATTACAGAAATGTATCCACGGATCGCTTCGGACACGCGGACTACACTCCCGGAACCACCGGACTAGAGCTATTTTTTGTATTATTAACATTGTTACCAATTGAAAAATTCATTCCAACGCCGTTTATTGCAGCCATGTGGCACCTACTGCTAATGTACCTGATGTTTTCATTTGGCTTCCACGGAAAACAGCGACAAACCGAGAAGTAAACAATGCACTGCTCATTGTGTAGCAATGGTCAGACGCCCTGGTAACGAATACACTGTATAATATGGACTACGTGGCTTCTCGGAAAACGCGCTGCTGTTTTACTGGGCCGTGGATCGGGAAAGGTTGATAACCACAGTTACAAAACAACAGGCTGCTGCAATGTAATATTGTGGACGCACTGCGAATGTATGGCCTACACCACCGTCTGTCAGAGTACGCAACAAACAGCAGGGTGTGTGCAGAAAACTCAGCCAATTGAGCATTGCTAACTGTAGCCGCGTTACTGACGAATGCATTATATGCTTGCGGGGAAGTTTTTCATTGTGTTTATTTTACGTTCAGCTTAGATAATAAGAGTAAAGAAATGCTTAATAACGTAACTACAAAACTATACGGGTGGCTACGTAATGTTTGCTTCCCCACCAGGTATGTAACAACGTAGAAAATGCACATATAACGTAACAATGAAGCGCGTTCGCGTAACTACTGTTGCCGTTGAAAAGTAATAAGTATAAAATATTCTGGATCTGTCTCTGGAGCGTTAGGGCTCGTCCACACCTGCAAACATTGTTTGCAAACTTTAGCAAAACTTAAACAGTCCGCCGACCATATTTGCGGATCGTCGGCAAACAGTCGACGAATTCTGTTTCAAGTCCATATATGCTACTTAAGTTCAAAACATCATGTCGTACAGCGAATGTGTGGCTGGGGTTCGCGCTGCCCACAGGCGCCGACGAAGAAATCGGAGACGATGCTGGACTAGACACCTTCTCAATAAAGGAACTCGATATGGAGAAGATCTTTCGACAGATTTGAAAATAAAAGATGGGACTGGCTTCAGAAATTGTCAGAATGACACCTTCGGATTTTGAAATATCGCTACAAATAATTGGCTCCAGAATATCAAGAACAGAGCCAAAGTATCGAGCGGCGATTCCTTCGTCCATTAGATTAGCTGTTACGCTTAGATATTTAGTGACAGGCGAGTCTTTTACTAAGAACCTTCTTCAGAGAACTTCCGCTTCTCTTGGAATCCACCAATTTCTTGGGTTCTATGCGAAACTGCGTTTTCAACGCCTGTATTTTCTTTTGTACCTCCATCGCAATAACACCGTATTTTGTAGCCACAGTATCATACGCATCAACTTTGCCTTTGCCTTACCTTACTTAACCTAACCTAATGTACCTGCCATCCTCAGGGTGTTAGTCACAAAGGAATATACGATCGTCAGATCAGGTGATACGGTTAAAAGTACACCACCTCACACAACTCACAGTACACGCTGTAACACGACGAAATCCATATTTGATTGATGGAGATGCTTCTGTGCACAGTCCACGTGACCTTAAACAACTATAAACACCAGGAGTGGGGCCGCGGTGGCGCAGTTGGTTGAGGCACTGCGCTACAAACCGGCAGGTCGCGGGTTCGATTCCCGATGGTGTCAGTCGATTTTTCATTTACATAATCCTGTCGGTCGCACTATGGCCCTGGGGTCGACTCAGCCTCTAACAGAAATGAGTACCAGGAATATTTCCTGGGGGGTAAACGCGGCCGGTGCGTAGGGCTGCCGATTGTCTAGAAATCTGGGAGCCTCAACCTCCTGGAACCCTCAGGGCCTGTCCAGGCCTGTAATGGGACTGCTTTACCTTTTTTTAAACACCAGGAGTGACTGTTTTACCACTTTCAATATTTTAACATCGTAGTATCGTAAACTATAATTGTGGAATTTGTATGTTTGGGGTTTTTAATGTCGGAGCTTTTAATCGTATAAGTTGATATGATGATCTTGTAATCCTTTGTGATGAACCCCCTAAGGATGCGACCTTCTTGTCAAAATATATGACGTGGTCTTTAGTATACATTATATATGTATTCTAACTCATGCATTTGTTTGTTATTATGAAGACTGTAATAGGATGCACGGTGTGTATGATACAAATTGTTCTCATCTGTCCACATTCTGAGTATTTGCCTTGCCTGTGGCACACGACGCACTGATGACATGTTTGCAAACTGATCGTGTTCTCCATCTCCAGCGGGAGACAAGAAACACGGCATATTTCTTTCTGGATTGTTTGCGAACATACAGCCAACAATCCACAAACGTTAACTAACCTTGTTTGCAAACTGTTTACAAACACGTTGGCAAACAATTTTGCAGGTGCGGACGAGCCCTTTGTTATCCAGCATGCAAAGTGCATACGCCGTACTGTATTGTCACCTGTGGCCTGTCCGGCTGTACCACACTTCCCCATATTATCTCATAAACAGCACGATTTTCGGGAACAGGTTACTTAAAATAAAATTTCTCATCCCAAGAAGAACGTAGTGGGACCCTGTGATAACTGTAAACATGTCTTCATAACACACAATACTCAAACCAACAAAATGCACCATTATTTGTACATGTCCTACAGTACAATATCTACAAACAGCAGGAGTGTATTTTGTTGGTTTCAGTGCTGTTTTGATGAGCGACAGTGCACGGCATGAACAATATAAAAAATACGTCTTCATGTAAATACCCACTATTCATGTCAGATTCCAATGAAACTTGAATTTCCTCGGCAGTGTTTTTTTTTTTCGAAAAATATTCAAACATCAAACTTCATGAAGATCCGTCTATTGACAGCCGGGTTGATCCATGCGGACGGACGGACAGACATTACGAAGCTAACAGTCGCTTTTCGCAATTTTGCGAAAGCGCCTAAAAACGAAGAAACCCTGAAAAGTAATAGGCAATTTAAGCGTAAAGAAATCACATTCTGAGAAGATCTGTAACCATTAAATCTTACTTAGAATGGTTTAATGTACTAATAATACCCACCAGCTCGCCTTTTAACATCCAGAATGGGCGTGAGATGCGACACGCAGAGCGAACCCGCTCCGCAGTACTCGCAGAACCCCGAAGACCACCTCGTCAATGTGTGCACGCTGACTACTTAGCAGTGACAACCAGAATCTGCAGTACACAACCCCGTCGTCGTCGTCGTCGTCTTCGTCTTCGTCGTCGTCGTCGTCGTCGTCGTCGTCGTCGTCATCATCATCATCATCATCATCATCATCATCATCATCCAGTAGTCTGTCTATTGACAGGTCCAATGCCCCTTCCAAAACGATTCCTCCACGTATTGCGATTTAGAGCTTCCTCCTTCAAATAAGAGTCTCCTCGCCTGTCCTTAAGGTCATCCAGTGGCTTCTGACGTCTTCTGCCTCTTCTTCTTGTCACTTCCATCTCTCCCTTTATCTTTCCTTCAATAACCCGCTGTAGAAGGCAGTTTCTACGCAGTATGTGGCCAATCCAGTTAGCCTTCTGTTTTCTTACTTCATGTACGATATTCCTCTGCTCATTGACTCTAAGTAACACTTCTTCATTTCTCACATGATCGGTCCCACTGATCTCCATCCTTCTCCAGCACCACATTTCAGAACTTTCCTGGTGTTTCTGATCTACTGCCCGAAGTGTCCAAGTTTCAGCACCATACAAAGCTATACTCCAAATGTAGCATTTTACTAGTTTCTTCCTCAAATTTAAATCCAATGTGCTGGTAAAAAGAGCCTTCTTCTTGTTAAATGCAGCTTTACACAAGCCCATTTTACTGGGCACCAAACTGCCGGATCGTACGAAGTACGTCATACACAAACCTGCTGAAATGTCATTCGAGTCTCACACAAAGTATGGTTCATTGACAGGTGTAGAACGGAAGGCAATCAGTCAGATGATCTGACCATCACTATGTCAACAATTACTGAGGTGGCACATAAGCGGACGGAACGACCTCCCGTAGTAACCAGTTCGCTTTATGTGCTCTGTGCAACTACCATGAAATTCCAGTCGCTAGAAAACAAAGCAAGGACCTTCAAACCCTTTGCGGATTATCCGCTAAAATCTGGCCATGTTTACAAGTATAAAATGTGCAGTTGAAATGGTCTCCTTAAACAATCAAACAACGAAGCCTTACTTCACAACGGCACTAACGACTATAAAAATGTTATTTATAACACGTCACTCTAAAAGTAATCACATTAAACTGTGTTACACTTGTTCGGAAGAGGTGTGACCCATGTTCTGTCCTCCTGTCCCACTGTTCGTGCATCAGACTGTCCCACTAATGGGCCATCAGTCGATCTGCGGATGAAATTTCACCTAGATATTAACCCCCATCCCACTTCACCTTAGTTAAAAGTGCGCCCGGGGGTTGTAACCCCGCACCAGCCTGCACTCCCGCTCCGGGCTCTAGGCTAATACAGTGCACACCGGCGGGGAGGGGCGCCCAGCCCAGTACTGTTCCCGAACTAGCTGCAACTATTGTTTTGTTCCTATGCTTGATTGTACGACATGCTCCTTTTTGCAATGTTTACTGAAGCACTTAACTGCTGACCTTACTTCCATTAATTTCACTATCCCCATCCAATTTGATAATTAGTTTTCCACTCAACTTTCACTTTTTGAACCAAATAAGAGTTCCATGCACTTCGCGACACTGCAAGGTACACGGGCGGCGTATGAAACTACACAAAAATATCTGATACTATATTATAACCCTGCCGATCCCAGTAGACGCGCAGTCCAAGGCGTGCGCCTTCGGCCGAACGCTTGCTGGGATCGTGGGTTCGAATCCCACCGTGGGCATGGATGTTTGTCTCTTGTGAGTGTTTGTGTGTTGTCAGGTAGAAGTCCCTGCGTCGGGCTGATCGCTCGTCCAGAGGAGTCCTACCGAGTGTGGTGTGTGAGTGCGATCTACGAACCTCGAAACAGAGGCGGCCTAGGCCCCATTTGGCCTGCTGCGCCACAGGAAAGAAAACATTATAACTTCCGTGTTTATCCTCAGCCTTCATAGCGCTCTAAAGACAAACTAATCCAAATTACGTTTTTAAAGTTCAGTTCCCACCTAAAAGTTGTCTATTATAATCACCTGTACGAAAATGATAGCTGTTTACTGCGCGAATGACAAGACACACTTCAGTACACTCTGGGGGGGGGGAATCCAGTGTATTTGAATGTTGAACGTGGTGTTACATAACACGAACACTGGCCTTACAAGGCTCACGTATGTCTCCTGCACAATTTGTCCGAATTTTTAAAATCGCCATCAATTCGCCCAATCCACATGTGGTCTATTATGGACTCCTGTGGGATTAGCATCAGGGATACATAACACACCCATGTTTAAATGCGAGCTTGTGGGCAAAATGAATGTGGAAGGGCCAAAATTTTGGACCATATGGACTGATGTGTGACTAAAAAATACAATGGGCACATTTCTGTAAATAAAAAAGTCTTTAAAAGATCATGCGAAAGAGCGGCTTCATTTATTTACTTTTTTAAAGAAACTACTACAATACGAATCACTTCCATTAATATTCAGGACACATTCCAATAGATCTAAGAACGCATTTGTAAAACTATGTGGAGGGAATGTTGGATTTTTTTTAACCTTTTAACTACCTGCACACCAAAAAGAACGCAGGAACACACCCCAAGAAATTCATTTTATACGTTTACGCATCAAGAATATATGTTGCATTTTTAAGATACGTGGCTAAATCAGTTTCATTTTTCACAAAACGCCGTTTACTTCATAATTTTATCCTTTTCTGTTCAAATAATACATTTTCCATAAATCATGCGCTAAAATTTAACATTCATCCTGCCAATCAAATGCTGCAGTACGTCAGTTACTGCAGCGTACGTATCACCCGTTACAAAACTCTGAACCCGCATTTTGACCCCGCACTGGATATGTAATTCCCAGAATTAACATGTTATTTCCCAAGCAGGATTGCCTGGCTGGCCTTTGTAGCACAGAAATCTTCTGTTTCAAATATGTTTCCTGTAAGGCCGATCAAGAACGATTGTTACCGGGGCAGCAAAAGTGACGCAACTGCCTTCGCGACAAACCAGTGCATTCCTACAATACTACAAGTAACCCAACGCACAAATTCAGTCCGTCCACAAGTTCGATCCACTGACCCATATTTCTTTTCGTGCACCCTTCGGGGGGGGAGGGGGGACGGCATTCCAGTACACTAGAACCTACATACCATACGGCACGTCACCAACAAGAATTGCCTGACGCATCAGACACGTGACACGAGGGGTCTAGTCGGCGCATTGCTGCCGTTCTGACGTAACATCCTTATGACACCACTATGGCGGGGTTTCACTCTTGTTGCGTTCCTAGGACATACATTTTGGCTTAAGTCTAATCAATTCAGTGTTGCCGTTTAGACACGCAATAATATACCAGCAAAATACAGTAAGGCTAAGTTATCTCTGCTGTGTTGGTGCCATGTGTACCTGCAACTGCAGCCTGTAACAAGCACATTTCCCCTGATAATGCACAAATGGATACGGAGCACTGGCGCAACGAGAACTGACAAAGTCACACGGGAAGTTCTCGGGCAAAAACGTCTCCCAGTGCCAGTCCACACAGACTGCCACGAGAGCTAATTTGAGCCTTTTCTGTTAAGAAACCTGCAAATGACCGCCTTAGCTACGGCATGCGCAAGAATAGTTGTAGAAATTCCGGTGGTACAGAAACGGCTACACAATTCTCTTCCTAGAGGTGAACTGACGTCTTTAGGTCACTTGGCTTCACCAAAACCCTGTAAAAGGGCGCAGGTCTAATAAATGCTCAATTCCCTTCTTCTTCAACCAAAACATAAGCCTGGGATCATTTGCGGACGGAAGTAGCATTGCCAGTTTATTTGTTACGCAAGTCCAAGTAGGCACATTCCATCAGAAATGCACTTCACCATACATCTCAAATCTGCAAGGAAGAAAGAATGGGCGGGTCCCCGGCCCACCAAAAGAAAAGAAATATGTAAGAGAAGCAAAAAATTGTCTAGGAAAGAAGGACGTCGTCTGCTGCGTGGTCTAAATGGAAAGAAAATAATAAAGAGTGTAGTGATAGCATAAAGTACATCGCGTCCAGCGGCCTACCTGCACGCCTTCTGACAGCCAGACAGCACCAACGGGACACAGCAATTAGCTTCAACATAATCACCACCTGTACAGAACTTGTTTGTTTCAAATCATTAAGACAGTTCTTAAAAAATGTAACACCTGTAGTGTAACACACGCCCATATTAGCATAACAGATAAATAATACCGCAAACGCACAGCGTGTGGCAAGTTGGTAAACATGTTGCCCTTAACCGGCAGTAAAAAGCGTACGTGCAGCAGTAGCCATGCTCTCGAGGGCGAACAAAACTGATTTTTAAATCTTGCTGCTATATACAGCAGCCAGCCATAAAGCCTGTCATAAACAGATTTACAGCCACTCACTGCTGTAACGAACCGGGTTCGAGCTCCGTTAGATCGGAAATTCGTGGTAGGTGCATGCAATCCTTGCGACGTCATTCATCTCTCCCCCTTTCCTTATAGTCCACCTCATTTCAGCAACATTCAGTACTACACACAGCTGCACCAACGCTCTGGTAGCACAACCCACGATTTAAAGACTGTAAATACCGACACTGCAACTGAACAGGCTACGGTCCTAACCACAGCACGTCCCTCCACCCTCCACCCTTACAATGCACTTCCTTAGGTTGCGTCTGAAATGTTTACCTCTCGTCTCCTCGGTGTTCCAAGCGCGTTTCCTCAACAAAATTTTGTAACTGATCAGTGTTTCCCATTCCACCTGCACGTCTGGCCCATCATTAATCTCTTCTTTTCATCTACATAACAAATCACAAAATTCTCCCTTTTTAAATAATGCTCAGGTTTAAACAATTTCATGACGAGTGTAGACTAGTACAGACTTAGGTCACGTTCTATCCTCAGGTAAGGGCCAATCATAATTACTGCGCACCAAGGGGTCAAAATCACGGGGAAAAAGTTTAGGGTCAGACAACCGACCTGTCAGGCCTGGTGCATTATCAAACATATTCTTCATTAATATAATGCCTTTTTTACGCGACCTACAGGCCAAGCTCCGTGCTATCTAATCTGCTTACATCTCAGTGGAAGTGCAGTAGCTGTAAGTCCTCCTACTGTGTAAGGCCCAGCTCTGAAATCACAGCCAAACAGTCGGCCTCTGTCGCTCCATACCGGGAAGACGCACGCGTGACATGCTGATCGCGCAGCAAGGCATCTTACACTGCATGACCGTACGCAGTCAGCTTCACGTTTCGGAGAATTTAACCCTGGTGAAAGAACGTCGCGACACATCAGATACGGCTCTGGGTGGGCCCGTCTCGACGTGGCAACAAAGGGAAACAACACGGCTTTGCTGAGAATCTGAAAAATTATTTCCAGTTCGCCGACAAGTCCCCTGAAAAACCATCTATGCTATCACAGTAAGCAATAAAAACAACATAATGAATTATCACAAGGACAACCTGTAAAGTTCCCATGTGCCCACGGTAAGCACGAACACGTCTACAGTTGGCATGTGACGAAGACTACAAACATTCTCACATATTCTTGATGCCAGATGGAGCCCATGGTTGGCTTCCACCGGGTTTCCTCGAGGAAGTCCGAGACATCACTACGGGCAGTATGCGTCTCCGATCTGGCGAAGAGGAGAAACCATCACTCCTTCAGAGTACGGCCAAATCACTGCACGCCCAGGTCACCTGCTGATGTTACTGGGGAAACCTGAGGTTCACAGGGCTGTAAGAAGATCGCGGCCGTCCGGAACGTGCCTCTGTGCAGCCGGATTGACGGGTTCCAAACTGCAGGCTTCACATCCCAAGGACAATGAGCTTCCTGCTGATTGTGGGGGGGGGGGCCGTCCGCGGTTTGAAGGTCCGTGCCTCCATTCTATTAACGCTACAAATAGTCCTGCAAGAGCGGGAGTTGAACCAGCAAACTAACACTGCCAGCGCCTCTGGGACCAGCCTTGCGCGATCTCCCGGTACGGGTTCCAGCGATGCGACCAGAGGACAAGATACGTGATTGGGCACAGTGAAGTGGTAGCTGCAGCACCCACTTGCTACCGCCACGCCTCGTCCCTTCCACTGTCACGCTACGTTAGCATACGTGACGAGGCTCCTACACACGACCACTATTCCGAGCGTAGTATACCGCACTTCAACCCTGCATATGGAGGCAGCATGTTCTTTCGAAACGGTGATACCCACTTACCAGGTAACAACATTGTGTCATGATGCATAAGACCACAATACTAAGTTTCCCCTCTATGGAAACCTCAACGTACATGAGTCGCCACTTAAGTGAAATAAAAACACTTAGTTAGGTCTATAAGAAGCAAACTGTGACCGCAACGTTTTAAAATCTACAAGTATTACTTTTCGGGCCCAACAATATTAATGCCGTTATAAGCGGTTTCTTTCCCGTTGCTTGCCAAACAAATTCAGCAGGCCGCATGCCGCAGTTTCGAATGGCTGTCACCTTTGGCACATACGATTTTCCATACACATCAAGCACAAACGTTTCAACCGTCTGGGTGAGCTGGAACCCGCAGCAGTGGCCCTCAAGTCCGCTGTTTGTGTGGTTAGGAGGTGACGAATTTCATTTTGTCACCAAGGTCATTAAAATAGAAAACATACGGCCAGTTGCGTTTTTATTTTAGTTGACAAGCATACGAGCTACTTTATGGGCTGAGTTCCACCTTTACACAGAGCGAGGAAAGCAGTCAGCAGGCCTTCGGCACAGAAAGAGAGAAAAACCCCTGACAACTCAATTCCAATAGGAAAAAAAGCGCCGTATTTGTTCTTTCAGCTGACTGAAGAGGGGAAAAAACCATAAGAAAAGTTGACAATCGCTTCACACAGTGGTCAGGGTATAGAAAAACTTAGGCCAATTCAGAGATGGAAACAAAAAGTAAAAGTGGCCGATTAGGTGGTATGCAGGGCAGGGTAGGTTACTTTGCCTTACTAGCGAGAAGGCAGAGTCAATAAATTTTTAACCTCGGCAGTAGGTGAAACCATGTGGTCAGCTCCACAGTGCGGCAATTTGGTCCCAGTGAATGAGTCTTCTATAGCCCAACTATCGATCAGAAACAAGGATGTGGCGTCAGAACAAGTCGCTAGCATTGCCAGCAACCGAACACCACTCGTCCGTCTGTCACTTTCTGATCCTTCATACTGTTATCTTCTAGCCTATTCGTCGGTAACGGAATCACCAGAGTACGTCAGTAATGGTAATTAAACGGTTTTTTATTTTACTTTACTGCAAAATTAAAAACTGCCTTAAAATCAAATTTAAATAAATAGTATTTAAATTAGATTTTAATTCCGTGCGTATTCTTGTAAGATTCGAACTCGAGTATCCAAGCAGTCGCTACACAATTCAAGTAAAGTGAAAGACCCTCGGTCCTGTGGGATGTTACGCACAGTAAAATGATAGTTTTTTACCAACGTTTCGGGACAAGATGGGACGGAACATTTGTCCTGTAACGTCGGTAACGAACAACCGTTCTACGCTGCGCAAAATCCCAAAGAGCACAGACCTCATTAACACCCTGGCGGAAGACAAATCACACGTGAGAGATCCTCCTCTGCTTAATAACATTAACACATAATAATTGCAGGCCAGTTTCTTTTTGTCAGAGTTGGCCGGACGTCTTTGGGTGGCTTCATGAATGGGAGGAGAGAACGGGATCTTAGTACCCGAACAGACTTGGAAGATGAATAACAATAAATGTGTTATACTCTGTAGCTAAAATTTATACATGTAATCTGTAACCGTTTATGTTTCATTCGCTTTAGTATCAGAGGTGCAATGTCGCAGCAGTTCAGTCGCACGCCTCTCATATTCCTGATAATCCGGTTTCTTGGCCACAATTAACAGAACTCATTCATATTTCGCAACTAACTTTAACTTCTTCTTCTTCTCCTCCCCCCCCCCAACACTTATACGCCTTTATAAAGCATGACATTTTATGCTTAAACTCACAACCTTGTACTGTACATATCTTACACCAATAAATCTGACGTACAGGAAGTTACAGAAATAAACACGGCGTGTAGTCACTATCCAGTCAACATAAAGAATATATTATTTAATAATTTAAATAAATTCAAATTTATAACAACAAAAACTATGCAAATATATTAAACCAACCTACTGAATTTTTAATTAGATACGGGCTGCCACAAATCTTGCTAGTAACGTCATGCTCATACGCTGAACAGACACGAGGAGTGTTCCTCCGAAACCCGACGGACTGTACAGTACAGTACAGTACAGTACAGTACAACTACAGCTGTGACTGAACTGTGTGTACATGTCCCGAACACGACGGTAATATGCTTTTCCCGAAACGTTGGTACCCATCTACCAGAGCACACGTACGACTACATATGAATCTTCACCGCCGTGACTCAAATCCACTTCCAAACCCTGAAGATGGAGGCAATGTACACCCATATGCCAGACTACAAAGACTACCAAAACATGCACCTTAAGCGTCGTCAAAACAAACGTCGTTTGAAGCGGAAGACAGAAAAAGAAAACTGGCAATAAGAGCAAAGGACAGGAAATTGAAGAAGAAAGGACGGAAGGAAGGAAGGAAGGAAGGAAGGAAGGAAGGAAGGAAGGAATGCCCTCCATCACTTATACAGACCCGTAACACATACACGCTGAAGAAGATGCCGGATGAGCACGGCAAAGCCCATCACCGTAAGTACATCCACACAGGAAGAAACACCAGCCAACCCCACTGGCCGCGCAGTCTAAGGCGTGGGTTTGCGGTCTCTCGCTTGCTGGGATTATGGGTTCGAATCCCACCGGGGGCATGGATGTCTGTCTCTTGTGGGTGTAACGTTGTTTGTTGTAAAATATAGGTCTCTGTGATGGCCCGATCCCTCGTCCACAGGAGTAGTACTGAGAGTGAGTGAGTGAGTGAGTGAGTGAGTGAGTGAGTGAGTGAGTCAGTCAGTCAGTCAGTGAGTGTGTGTGTGTGTGTGTGTGTGTGTGTGTGTGTGTGTGTGTGTGTGTGTGTGTGTGTGTCACTGACTGTGATCAAGTGCAGCAATAACACTCCACACCTACAATGAGTAGGCAGAAAGAGGTCAGCATATGAAAGAAAGGAAGAAGAAACACGATAAAACGGACCATGGATTTTAAACAGCCAAGTCTTCGCTCTGCAGTAGTTACTCTGTTATTTTAGGGACCGCAGGATTCCGCTCATAAATGCGCCTGCTGCATCCGAGATCGGGCGTTTGTCCAAGTACATTAAATAAAAACACATTAAACAGAAGTAAAACTGTACTAGGTTAAATCCTGGGGCATCTGTTTGCCTGTGAGCTGGACGCTAAGTTCCCGAACAGAGTAACTACAACGGATCAGAATCCTCATATCGTATATGCCAGCCCATTTACACTATGTTGATATTGGCGACATTACCCACTGTTTACGTTGCACAGGGCATAACACAAATATTTTACATCCGTACGACAAAATTTGGACCCGAATCTGAAGGATGGCTGTTGACGGCATAATCGCTGTTATGACATCGGTCGAGAAGAGAGACATTTTTCACCACAAGCAGTACAGTTAAAAGCGCAACACGAATAAAAGTTTCGAAACCGAAAGTGGTCTAGGGTGTGCCGTTAAGACAGACAGACAGACAGACAGCGACAGAGGAAGTACGAGAAAGAAACAGAAAAGGAAGGGAAGAGCGAAACCAATAGCAAATAATACACTGAAACAGGCACTTCAGTACAGGGCTTCGCTGTTCTGGGATGTTAGGCGGCGAAGGTTCGTAGTTGGTTACCGATGTTTCGGCACAACCTATCGGTCCCGTTTTCAAGGGACAAGCAGGAACATCCCACAAGAGCGGAGGTCAACTAAAAGACTGCGAAGTATGAAATCTTGCAATTCATTGAACACCAATCTTCTGAAATAAATCGGTAGCCGCACAAAAGAACATAGGCGAAACGATGCGGTGAAAAATGATAGTGCCGGTTAATATGTCGACAGGACGGTACCGACCGACACTGCCGGTTAATATGTCCATAACAGCAGCGACTGATAGTGCTGATTAAGATGCCAACACGACAGTAGCAACCTGTAATGCCGGTGAAGATGTCCATACAAGAGTAGCGACTGATAGTGGCGGGGACAATAGCGACTGGTAGTGCCGGTCAAGATGTCGACAGAACGGTACTAGCGGGTTATTCCACCAATAAAGAACACTTATACATGGCCGGCCAATGTAATAATCCTGATAATTAATATCGTTTTAATGAGATGTCTTACTGCTACGAAATGTTTGGCCCAGATTCGACTCTTGGTACGTACGGCGGTCGGAAATCTTCCCACGAACACTTCAAAACGGACGAGAGTATCGCCCTCCTGCTCCACCACTAATGAGTAAAGCTGCTCTTTCCTGTGGGCAAACTAAAGGCAGGGGGAAAAGAAACTGTGAGGGTCATGAACACTTTATAACATTTTTAATAAATCCCCCCATATTTCTTCGTGGCATGGCTCTTACTCGCAGGTAGGGCCTATACTGACTAGCGGAGCCCGAACCTGCAACACGCACGGCAGGAAGGCGAACCCAGTTAGATGAATTCAGTTATTCTGCAGGTTAAAAATTAGTGGAGCTTTACTTCAATTCCCTTCCTACGTCTTCGAGGCATTGCTTTCGATCACAGACATAACACACGAAACGGATCCTCCCCTAGGGTAAGGACTGCCGGACTGAAGAGACAATGAATGTGTGAAGTTCCACCTCCATTCTGCCATACACACTTGTGGCATGGTCGTCACTTCTTTTATGAAGGCTGTTAGGCAACAGTCATCTATACCCATTCATCAGCCCTGTTTAAATTAGTTCACTCTGTAGTGTAGGTGGAGTGGTACATAAATCTGAACGGCGTCTTTCGAACAGATTAGTAATCGAGGCTGTCGACAAGGGGTCCCTAAAAACGTCGGGGAGACGTGCCGAGAACCCAGTCAAGAGCGCAGCACCTGTCACCCTCGAATTAGCTGCCCCATTAACATCGCCATAGCTCAGAGCTGGCTGGCACTCAACACAAAACTTTCTCTCTGTCATCAGCTGAGAGTGGGCCTCGCCGAGAAGCGCTCACATATGCACGGTGAACAAGACGATAATGACGGCTTGTTACGATAATATGATATTTACTCAGCGATGCACCCGACCAGTGGCGCACGCTATAGGCCCACAGCGTCAAATGGTAGGAGCAGTGAATGACAAATCGGGAAGAATGAGGCAGGAAACAGTCGTGGCTTATTTAAGGTGCTCCCTGTGTTTGGCTGGTGAGACTGAGGAAAAATACGAAAACTCCCAACCAGTGTAATCGGCGTGCCGTAAGATTCGAAACTGTATCCTCCCCACCCGAAAACAGAAAGAACCACTGCCGCTTGCGCCAACTCGTTCTCACTCGGTGGTGGTGGTGGTGGTGGTGGTGGTGGTGGTGGTGGTGGTGGTGGCGGCGGCGGCGGCGGCAGCAGTAGTAGTAAAGTGGTCAGAAGTGATCCACCGTGAGACAATTCCTAAATGGTGGCTTACTTGATGAAGATATTTCGAATCCCTAATCATGTCAGTCAAATAACCCGTACTCTGGGTGCTCCCGAACAGTGGGCACCACCCCAAGTATTAGTATTAGTAGTATTAGTAGTAGTAGTAGTAGTAGTAGTAGTAGTAGTAGTAGTAGTAGTAGTAGTTGTTGTTGTTGTTGTTGTTGTTTGCCACGATCTACAGCCTACAACAGGCAAGTGTTTACAATAAGGAAAAAATAGCGAACGTTTATGAATAAAGGAAATAATAAAGAAAATACGACAACAAAAAACTACGATAGTAAATTAAAAACCAAAGCTAGCATCGTAAGTTACAGTTATAGTTGTTTTGTTTTCGTTTCTTACAAGATCATCATCATCATCATCATCATCGTCTTCGTCATCCTACTGGGACGCCGAACCCAACACAGATTAAAGTTCTTAATAATTCGAGTGTTGATTAGAAATGTAACACAGAAGAAATCAAATGTGACAGGAATGATAAAAGGCATCAAAATACCTCAGAACTAACTGACAACAGAGTACAGATATCAGGATACAGTCTGTACAGGCCCAGCGTTCCAAACCGATAAACCAAGCGGAAAGTACGCGAAATGAGCCTTTTCAGCGGTATATTTAATGCGAAGCTGGGTTTATCGGACTACAAAACGTCGAACTGTACAAGCAGACGGAATGACCGGTGAATAATGAATTGGAAAGGATGTGCGAAGGAACGGTCGTGGCATGATCGAGGTACTGTCCCGGAATTTGCCAGGAGGGACTGAGGACAACCATGAGAAGCTTGTCAGAACATCCTAACCGGGCACCTCCCGTATCCGAACACAAACGTGCATGGTTACCTCTGCACCCATCCAGCTCGGCTGGCAGAAATAACAGCCAGCATTTCATTCACCACACGGATAACTAACACCGCAGTGAGGCACATTAAAACACTGCGTCCACTTAACACAGGTTACCGCAACACTGCAACTCCAGTTTCAGACGCACGGTGCGTTTAAACATTCCATATTATTAGAAAGATTCTGAATATCCACCTGCAATTCATGTTTAGAAACCTGTTGCGTACATCATGCAGCCTGCATATAAGAGTAATATTTTCATTTCATTGTGAATTTAATTAATATCGTATTTTAAAACATACAGCATGAACTACACCTATGATGATGATAAAGATAATGATCAGCTTCAGCATCCGGCCGCTTTGCCCCAAATAAAGTCCCCATTTTATAGGTTTAGTGTTTTGCTAGGCTCGTGGAGCAGCTACAAAATCTACACCTACCGCCTTCACTTACGCTACAAGATCTGCATTTTGCCCAAACAGTGTAGGCTACTGCTGTGTTACAGACGCCTCACATTATCACTTTAAAAAATACTTGCTTGATCTTTGTAATAGGGATGCGGTGTTTTCTGTGCGGCAGCAATATGGCATGGGGTTCGATTCCTGGCAGGAACAGGTGTCTCCCTCTTCGCCACTACCCGAAATTTGGCTCTCGGACCACCCAGCTTCCTACGCCACTGGTACCTGGATTTCCCGGACGATGTGCGGTCGATGCATGAAGCCCGACCATTTAGCTTCCCGAGCCATAGGCTCCGAACGCCCTCAACATACTTTCAAGGAGTGATGCCAAGACTGGGGGCAACGTGACCAATGTTAAAGCTGTTTAGGAGCGGCTGATGCTGCAGGTATACAGCCGGTGCGATGTGCTATCTCAGCATGCAGCAGCTGACGGGGGCTATCTCCGTGGAAACAAGAGTAGTGACACGTGGGCCCCTCAGGAAATAACACACGCTTTATCAAGAACAATAGTCCACATGAGACCTGTAAAATCAAAACCAGCTCTCTTCCTCCACTCTGAGTTATTACACAGTAGAGCAGAAAACCCGCCTCATGTACTTGCTGTAATAAGCTCATTTCTTGTTTAGACGGACGCACACTTCGTTCTCTTTAAGAGACAGAAAAATTGTTTAAATAATAAACATGTATAATACATTTGAATTATTTTCACCTATATAATGGTGAGGGTGCACGCGGTGGCGCAATGGGTTGAGGCAGTGTGCCATACGCCAAGGTCGCGGGTTCGATTCGCGATGGCGTCACTGTAAACGTTCACGGACATCATCCTTTCGGCCTCTAACAGAGTAACAGGGGGTAAAGGCGGCGGGTGCATAGGGCTGACAACTTTAACACCTTCATGTGCCGCCGGTTGTCTGCCAATTCTAGGAGCCCCAGCCTTCCGGAACCCTCAGGGCCTGTCCAGGCCTGCACGGGGATTGCTTTACCCTCATATAATGGTGACTCTTTGTTTTCAAACTAACGGGTCTGCAGCGTGTTATTTGACGACGCCGTCAGCTGCTAAGAATATACGCCGTTGGTGACTGATGAATGTATGGATATGGAGAACTAGTGAAATAGTGCTGGCAGGGGAAACCGAAGTACTAGGGGAAAAACGTCCCGTCGCCACTTTGTACACCACAAATCTCACATTAAACCCGGCCCTCCGAGATGAGGTCGGCGACTAACCGTCCGAGCCACAGCACAGCAAACGGGTCTGGGGATTCTTACGTCTGAAACAATTCTTTTCACATGCAGATTGTCTAGTTTTACTTAGCAACCTTCTGAAGCTGATATTTACTGTTTCTATGCCTTACTGTGTGCATGGAATGTGTCTAATGAACACCGTATTTATCAAGAACTTGTGTTAAAACATTTGTTACATATCAAACAGCAACAAACAACTGTATAAAGAGGAACATTTGTTGTTTTAATTTTAAATGCTTTATTCTAAGGGAAAGTACACTGTTTGTTACCAATGAACGTGAAAACATGTGAACGTAACAGTACGTGTATTCCAGCTATTATCACTGAATACTATCCCGCGTCTTCTCCTGGCCCTGGGACACCTTCCCAGATGCTTGCCCAAGCTACCAGGCGCGTCCATGGGTTGCGGATACTGGAAATCCCACTATATATAGTGGGCAACTGCGAAATAAGCAGGGTTTTCCTGACGAATAAGCAGTCGTGGACAAGGGCGGCATATCAGAGAGGACGTCGATTGCCCGGTAGCAGGAGCAACCCTATAAAATGCCTCATAACTCAATGAAGATATGCAACAGTGGTGAGTCTGCGCCGCCACTATAATCAAAGCACTTGCTAGGGAGCTGGACCCCTTAACCTTGACTGGCATCCAGCTAAGGGAAGGAAAACCCCAACAGAAAAACCCCGTTCCTTTAGGTTAAAAGGTTGGACACAAGGCCAGCAACCTCGTTCCGTAAAACTCATCTCGCTGCAAAAGTTCAATTAAGGAATGCCGGACAGATTTTATTAAGACAACACGGGCGAGTTAAAAGGCAAAAGAACTTGGAAATACACATAGGTTCCTGGAACGTCACAACTATGCTAAAACCTGGACGTCTGCAAGAAATAGCTGAACAGATGCTGGAAACAAATCTTCAGATAGTAGCACTGCAAGAAATTAGGTGGAAAGGGTACGGGAAAATTAAAAAATATAAATACATAATATATTATAGCTGTGCAGAAGATAATACTTGCTATGCAGGAACACGTTTTATCGTGAGGAAGGATATAGATGGGAGTATCTTGGGGTTTGAGCCATACAATGAGCGCCTCTGTAGGTTGAGGATTAGAGGAAAGTTTCATAACATAACAATAATAAGCGCATACGCTCCAACTGAAAATAAAGATGAGGCACTGAAAGAACAATTTTATGAAGACCTACAAAAGCTCCAATAAAAAGTACCAAGAAATGAGTTGTTAATAACAGCAGGTGATTTCAATGCTAAAGTAGCCACAGAAGTGCATATAAAGGGGTAGAAGGAAAATATTCCATACATCCTATATCCAATTTAAACGGAGAATACCTATGTAACCACGCGATATCTAACAACCTGACTATTGCCAGCACACAGTTCCTACGTAAAAGAATACACATCGGAACATGGACTAGTCCAGATGGCCAAACGGTGAATCAAATAGATGATGTGCTGGTACACAAAACGAAAAGAGGAATGATACAAGATGTTAGAACGATGAGAGGACCAAAATGCGATACTGATCACTTTCTACTGAAAATCAAGGTAAAACAAAGCCTAATAATTTCCCAAATGAAAAAAAAGGAACTAACCAGATGGAATTCGGAAAATCTGCGTAATAAACAGAAAATGCATCAAGATAGGCAGTTATTATATCATAAATTACAAGACAAAGAAGTGCAACAAAATATAAACCATGAATGGACAAATATAAAAGACGCAATACTACTGGCAGCCACGGAAATTATTACTACAGAACAAGTAAAACAGAGAAACGCATGGTGGGATGAAGAATGCAGAGACGCAATTAAACAGAAGAACAAAGCAAGAGACAAATGTCTACAAAGAAGAACTAAAAGTAACCAAGAGGATAATGAGCAAAAAAGGAAAATAGCTAACAAAATTTGTAGGCAGAAAAAGAAGGCCTGGATGTACACAAAATTAAAAGACATTGAAATGGCAAACAAGAAAAACGACACCAAGAAATTTTACAAGGATGTACAAGACCTCAGTAGAGGACCGCCCTCGTCATTACAAATATGCGAAGATGACGCAGGGAAATTATTAATCGAAAAGGAAGAAATATTAAAGAGATGGAAACAATATTTTGAACAGATGATGAAACGAGACATAACACACATTAGTCAAGAAACTGAAACAACAGTACAGGAGCATGAGGAACTGTAAAAATGATAAGCCCTACATATAAAAAATAAGTAACATAATTGATAAACGTAAACGTAACAAATCCCCTGGCCCAGACAATATCATCCCACAATTCATAAAATATGGTGGCACTAGTCTTAAAAAGAGAATTTACTGCTTAATCTGTAAAATCTGGGAAAACGAGATCTTACCAGACGAATGGTTAAAAGGAATAATCTGCCCAGTATTTAAGAAAGGAGACCCTAAACTGTGCAAAAACTACAGAGCAATAACTCTTTTAAACGTGGTATACACGGTGTTCTCCTCCTACCTATATAACATACTATCAGAAATAGTTGAAAACAAAATCAGCGAAAACCAAACAGGTTTTAGACCAAATAGATCCACAATTGATAATATTCACATAGTGAGACAGATATGAAAAATCACATGAATATAACATCGAACTACACAATCTATTCATTGACTATACTCAAGCTTTTGATACAGTGTAAAGAACTGCAGTAATTGAAAGTCTGAAACAATTTAGAATACCGACAAAATTACAAAACTTAATTACCCTCACACTTCAGAATACAACAGCACAAGTAAGAGTCAATAATGATCTAACTGAAGCTACTGACATAAACACAGTGTTCGACAAGGAGATCCACTGTCCGCCTTATTATTTAGCATGGTAATAGATATAGTCATGAAGAACTTGGACATTAGGGGTAACATATCCGCGAGATTAAGACAGATGTGTGCTTACGCTGATGATCTGCTCATTATGGCAAGGGCACGACAAGCGATGATGGATACGTTTATCAAACTAAAAAATGAAGCAATAGAATCAGGATTAGTGGTTAATATGGCGAAAACAAAATATATGAAATGTTCAAGGAACACATCTATTGAAACTCACATTAATATAGAAGACATGCAATTTGAAAAAACCAAAGCATTTAAGTATCTTGGATCAATAGTAAACGAAGATAATTCAATCGAACAAGAAATCCAAGAAAGAATTGCGGCAGGAAGTCGTGCATACTTTGCAAATAAAATGATGTTCACTAGTAAGCAGATTTCAAGAAAGGCCAAATTAAAGCTCTGTAGAACAATAAGCAGACCAATAGTTACATACGCATGTGAAACTTGGACACTTAAAGACAAAATTGAACAAAAACTGATAGTGTTCGAAAGGAAAATATTAAGGAAAATATTTGGACCAATTAAGGTGAGCGAAGATAGATGGAGAATTGGAACAAATGATGAATTGGATATTCTTATTAACCATGCTAATACAGTGAGATACGTCAAAGCCCAAAGAATCAGTTGGCGAGGCCATATTGAAAGAATGCCTGATGACAGGACGATGAAAAAAATAACAAATTGGAAACATATAGCTCCAAGACACATCGGAAGACCAAAACTAAGGTGGGAGGAAGACGTCAGGAACGACTTAAAAGCGATGAAGGTCCAAAACTGGAAGAAACTCGCACAAGATAGAAATAAATGGAAAGGGATAATTGAACAGGCCAAAACTTACATAGAGTCGCAGAGCCTCTAGAAGAAGAATATCCCACATCTTCTAGCTTTTGATGGTGACACACCAGACACACTGGACCCCAAAGCGACACTTATATATTATATATATATATATACATGTTTTGGATAAATATATAAACACTATGACAAATTCCCAACACAATTAACACGCAAAATACACTTAAACAATTACACATGGTAAAAGCTCATGAAGGCATACTGAACGCATCTCCAGGCTTCCTAACGGCTATTGTCGCATGGCACTACTGCATCTCCTCTGTTGCCTGATACAGAGACCGACAGTTTGCTTCTGACACACAACTGACAGCTGACTTTGCTACAGTTGAATTTATCCCCTAAAAAGTGCGACAATTTGATACTTTTGATCAACAGCCTTCTAACATTTAGGCGCAGAACCCCAGTTGTGCAAGGAAGTCCGTTCTGACCAACAATGGAGATGGCTGGATATGATTTCAGAGGTCTCAATGCAGTAGGAAACATATTGTCCAGACATTGAACGACCGACAGCCAACAGATATAGGGTTACTAGCGAATTAACAGGATGGTAGACACGAGAATGGCTAAAGATTTAACGGGCGGTACGCAATATGTGGGTCTGCGATTAACGGACGGTAGGCAGGAGGTAAGAATCCGATTTAGCGGATAGTATCAACAGATTGGCCAGCAATTTAAAAAACATCTCAGCCAAGTGGGCACGCCCCAGCTTCATTTACGGGAAGTCCCAAAGGGAGACATGTTATCGATTTTCGCCGTTTTCCTCAGTTCCTCCAAGTAATGTCTGTATAGTACTTCAGATTAGGCAAAGAAGACTTTCATGCATATAAACACTTTCCAAGCCATGTGGACCATTTCCTGATCAACCCAGCATTCGATCCCATAGTAAGTTACAGACGGCATCATTTGATACGCCAAGAATATAAACTGCCAGATGAACGTACGTGACTTTTGATATGGTAGGTTTATGCGAGTACGCAGCGTGATCAGAATAGAGGAATTAAACATAACCTCAAATCCGAGGTACTGCTCTTCATGAGGTCTTTACGCCACAGGCGAAAAGTCCCTATGTCTCTTCAAATACTTCACATCTACAGGCAGAAGTCTGCAGGTGACAAACTACAAAGCAATAAACGAACAACTTACTGACTATTAACAGCTGAAAACAACGGAACAGGAGAGCACGTCGAGGAGATGAAAATACAGCACTCATATTTAGAAGGACATTATTGACAAAGCTCAAAATATGCACATATTTTTCAAAGCAAGTATAGCGGCTCTGCTCATTTGCACTCATTCTCAGAGACAACTATATCTAAATACGTATAGGCCCCTACTACACGTCAAACATTTCGAGAAAACACCGAAACCAGGTACACTTAAATTTTGATTAGTGGCACATTTTCATATTTGGTACAGTTCATCACGTTTAATAACGAATTGACACACAGACGGATCGGATGTACGATATGCTTAGCGAACACTGCTCTCCCGGCTCATGCGTCCCACTGTTGCAAAACACGTTCATTGTGCTGGGACAGCAGTTGTAACCTGTCCTGAATACTCCGCCTGTGCGCTGTCCCTCATTACAACACGTTGATACACTGCAGTGTGATGGCACGTCGTATTATCACGGCACTGAGTGACTTGGCCTCCTATTTGCGCGAAAAAGCATGCACAGAGACGGGGAAAGGAGTGGAAGAAAGGAGAAAAAGCAAAGCCTCTCTCCAACTTAATTTACGCTGCTCAGCGAATTATAATTCCATGCACGGCGGGCGACACTATCGGCTAAATGAACAGGAAGATCAATTCCGGCAGAGAAATGTTTGTCTTCAGCTTGTCCCGCAGCTCTGGCAACCAACTACCACCCTACGCGGAGCAACATGCCAGGATAGAGAAGATGTCAACCACACAGCGTCGGAAGCCTGAAATCTTACATCATTCTAATTGGTCACAAACTTCTGGTGTCTTGTTTCCTATCATCAGTTATGTAGTTAAACTCATTGTAACCGTCTGGTCAGAGACTGCATGCGTCTATCCCTGTTGAAGCTGCAGAGTGACGCAAGGAAAAGGTTAAGGAAGACGGTGCACTTAACAGAGTAGTGGGTTTACATCACCAATCAAGAGCGAAAGTTATGTAATTTTTCTATCGGCGCCTGTTGTTCGTCGACAAGACAACATTCTGTGTACTCACCGTAAATTTGCCCGCTGGAGGCTGTGAACGGTTCCTGCTTGATCTTCAACGCCAAGCTAGTTGTCGCATCCAGGTCCTGCAAAAATGAACAAGCGTGTGTAGGAGCATTTGTTACACTCACTCTCAAGATGTCTTTTCCTGACTCCTCACAACATTCAAACTCACAACTACCAAAGGAGGTCCAAAAACATAACACATACAAAACTGTCATGTAACCATCCTTCAAATTATGTCGATATAAACGGTGAAAAATGCGCTGCAAGTATTATCAACGAGCGTAATTGTTCAGAACTATAGTCCATACATTGCACAGTGCCTTAGTTAGGCACTGTTAGGCACCGACCTTTAAAATAAGGTTATATCTCACTGAAACCAGAAGGCATTTCCGAAAAAAAAAACTCCATATTTTGTTACCCTTTCCGTGTTGCGATGCCTTGTACCTTGATACATGGATACCATAGTTTCGGAGGAACCTGCTGCCTCCATCTTCGGAATATAAGCGTAAGCTGCACAGGAAAAATGGTAAGAGATATTTAGGATAATGACTGGCCTTAAGAAAAAAAATACTGAGGTGGGAAAATTGTCCCATTACATTTCATTTGCATCAATAATAGTTTCGAATTTCGTATGAAACTACAGACCGCCACAAACAGACCGCTAGTTAAATAAAGCAACACAAAAACGGCCTAACCCAAATCAACGTACCCCACATTCCTGGGTATTATTTATAGGCCACATATTTAAAGATGTGACGATGATTTATTTTAAAAAATGACAGGCCAGCAGGCTGAAGTTGTTGTTAGTATTATGTTTACGTCACACTTCGTCAAGTTCAACCATAAACAAATAAACAACGGTCTTATTAAGGACTGACCTCAGGAATGACCTTTGCCAGGGATATAACGAAACTGAATTCAAGATGGGCACTTCCAAATACCAGAATATGACTGGTCTTGAAAACATATTTATTATTTATTATGTGATTAAATAGCTTCCGAGCAAAATGTAAAGCATAATATCTTACAATATGCACTTCCTACCTCTGCACATGTTATGCCGTTCTTATTATTATTATTATTATTATTATTATTATTATTATTATTGTTACATTATCCCCTTTATGCAGGGTATTCACACTTATACACTTGAAACAAACCATGTTTCTAGGGTATACAGTGTTGTAGCTATTCCGCGCGTACTCTTAATGGTGCATATAACGCTATCTTCAACATTAAACTGTTCTGTGCTTCTACATTAGCACTTCCCGCAGTATGTGTGCTGTGCCATAGCTGTTTTCTGCAGTTCCTTGATATCGTGCTTTCCCGGTATGCTGCTCAAGTATTTTCTGAAGGATTTTGAAATGGTTCCAGTTGCTCCTATTATTACTGGCGTCAACTGTGTTTTCGCATTCCACATGCGCTGTATTTCTATTATAAGGTCTTTATATTTTAGAATCTTTTAGGCTTCTTCTTTATCACATTTGTCTCCTGGGATTGCTGTTATTATTATTATTATTATTATTATTATTATTATTATTAATGTGCTACAATTCTTACTGATGGGTACATTATTTATAGCCTACGTTACTTTTGTTGGAAAAGCGAGAAATTTCGCATTATCATGCATGTAACAATTGACGCGAAAACAATATTTCTTTCGCAATGTGTAGGTATGCTTATGAAATACCTACGTGTCATATTTCACATCCCAGGCTCCAGTGAGTCATTAATTACCGCTATTAAAACCGAAAAATAAATAGAAAATTCACACAGCGGCTACATGATTTTACATGCTACAAAAATATTCAAGGGTTAAGAAAACCATTACAGACTTTTCATCGTGCGCCGAGTAGACTGAAGGTATCAAAACGTTTCCACGACTGTACGGCAATGAAAAATTTTCATATTTTACAGTTCCTAAAAGAACTGTATGTGGTAAGTAATAAAAATCACACAATAAATATGTCCAGACCAAGAAAGAACGGTGGCTCATCCCGTTCTTGGCACTTGCAACGGTGACGAACTACTGTGCAACTAACCCCTAACATTCGTCCGTCTATCAAGTGGCTTCTTTGCAGCGCAATTCCCAACCAAAATTACAGTCGTTTCTCACATCACGCAGCTACGAGATAGTCTTGTACGATTATTGCGTCCAGCAGTGTAAAGCAATGCACACTGCGGGGCCACTTGCGGCGCAAGTTTGGGCAGCCCCTCCATCACGTCTACGAGATAACGCTGATCGCGCCACTGTTCTGTACTCGAAAATTGATTTTGCTGTCAGCATTTGGTGCTTACTTTTTATGATGAGACAAATGTTGTTAAGATATGCAAACAGTGCATCCATCGCCTTTCTTTGATGCCAGGAAAGATGAAAAATGGCTGTATTCGACGCAGTTTAAATCCTGCACAACACGTCCGGCAGAGGTTGACGATAAAGTTAAAAAATGGTAAAATTGTCTCTGTCTACGCCATGAAGCCATATGTGGGGAGCAGAGGTACAGATCCATTCATTCTTAGGCTCGGTGCTAAACGAAGGTGAGTGGTCAATTTCACGCCCCGCCCATTTCACCCCAGGGAAAGAGCGCTGGTACCATTGAATACGAGACTGGATATGTCCCACAGCCTGTCTGGACGATTTTGAAGATAAACTATCTTGCGCCCTGTCGGGATTCGAATCCCAGACAGAACAGGGCGTAGTGAGTCGCTATACCGACTGAGCTACCGCCGCTCCCTCGGCAGAGGTGGAAGAGGTTCTTAAATATCACAAAGCAAGTGATCAGTGTTGTTGTTGTTGTTGTTGTTGTTGTTGTTGTTGTTGTTGTTGTGGTGGTGGTGGTGGTGGTGGTGGTAAGTTTATGATCAACTAATTGGTCTCCACATTGAGGGAAGGACGTAACACACTCAGTGTTCGACGCATGGGAGGGAATGTAACACGATGGGAGTTAAGGTCATACACGATTTTATACGACAACCTCAAGAAAACAGAACATTTGGAAGGCACAGGCATACATGGAACAGTAATATTTAAAAGGACCTCCAGGAAGTAGGATGGTAGGACGTGGGCTGATTCGTCCTCCAGCGAACACTGTCATCAACCCTCGGGTCCTACATACGCGAGGGACTGCTTGACTAACAAACAAAATATCCCTTCTTAAAAGCGATTCTACTCCATGTAGTTACCTAGGTCTACCCCTACCTTTTGCAAGCATGTTAAAAACATCGCTATCTACTGCGGGCGTGACTACGCCTACTAAGAGCCTAATCCTTCCACGTAAGTTCAATACATACAGAACGCATCAACTAATCGTCTAACGTCATAACAATTCCTATTTTCATGTTTCTATAACATATAAAAATAACAACCGTAAGTTACACATATTACCACGCCATCTTAGTTATATCACTAACTGCTTCGAAAAGCGCAAGGAACTACTTACGGACACATGGAACTTTACGTTTCCTTTTGCCTGTATGCGTATTGGGACATCATTCATACAAAATAGCCTAATTACCTTCATGGGAATCATACAAATGGCGGTCACTGTAAATAACAAAATGGTTCGTCATTAAGCAGCGACCTACCCACACAAATTCCTGAGGTTCCATAAGATTACTGATTCTGGCAAAATCAAAGTATTCTAGCAACTTCCCTTCTCATAAAATGGCACACATAGGAGTTAGAAGTTCTTCCACATACTGCAACAACGAGAGACAGCGCTGTTTTCTCGTCCTTAGGCACCTCATCCACGTCGGTTAACCCAGTTCTGCTTACGAAACAATCGGGCATTTTACACGCGTGTTGCGTGTACACGTTTGCTAAACTGCTGACTGCATTTGGTAAACATTTCGTCGTAAAGTTGTAGGGCAACAGCTGTTGCAGCACTTGTAACCTGGGTTATGGCGTCACGTTTCTACCTGTTCCTGGTAATACACCCTGCGCAGCACTATCTGTACCGGTAACATCACTGTTGACAGTGCCAGTAAAAAGGCAAAGTTATTCCTTTTCACGCCATGGAGGCAGATGGGAGAGTAAAGTTATAGCTCCACTGGATAGAGGTGAGTGGCCAGCCTCACGTTCCGATCGCTTTACCTGAGGAAAAAGCGCCCCGTAGTATATAAGGTTTTGTGGGTCCCAGAGCTGGTGTGGACGCTTTGGAAAAGAGAAGGACATCGTCTCGTGCCGAAATCGAAGCAAGGTCTCTCGGCTATCCAGCCTACAATAAAAGTCATTACACCGATTAAATCATCCGGCCCTACAGTGCCACAATAAAACAGGGGTACACAAATTTTCCAAAACTCATCCAGCCCCCTCAAAATTCTACGGGCTAGAAGCATGACATGGAGCAAGTTCCAGACTGAGGACCCACAAACATACATTAGGCGCCATGGTACACAATTTAGTCGCCCAGACGACCCGCCGCCTGGGGTTTACTACACCCCTGCTACGAATAATCAAAAAATTGTTGAAATACATACTTTTGGCAGTTATTCAGAACTTCTCTCCTCTGCATTTAGTAATAACTGCCACAGAAAATGACGATGCAGACATGCGCTCCTCGGGAGACTACTGGCTCAAATCTCGACTGGCAGGCGACTTAGTCGGAGGATGTTTTCGTGGGGCATCGGTTTTCAAAAAATACTTGAATACAGTGTACAAGCCAAATGTGCACCCAAGACCACAGGGATACAACGAATCACCATTTTTACACAGATCTCAGGGTCACGATTTCGAATCTCGACTGAGTACGCGTACGTTCACGTATGTCAGGGTGCACAAATTTTCTCAAAATCTGGAAGCCACCTGAAAACTCTGGGCGCGAAAAGGGTGACATGAAGCAAGTTTCCACAAATTTTTGGCGCCACCGTACATAATTTCGACGCCACGGCGACCTGTCTGCAGGGATTTGTGCACCGCTGACGTATGTCGTGGGTTTTCTGCCCTTCCAGCAAGTTCTTGGATGGGCATCTTGAAACAGGCCACGGTGGTTTCGTTGCACGTATCTAACAAGCGTGCCTTGTTTCGGTCTACGTTACCTTTAACCTGAAAATTTCCATTACATTTACCAGCAACACAAAATAAGGTAACGGTATATTTTAATTATATATTCGTGATAACATTTTTTCGGGGCAACAGCACTGTCAATAAAATCCGAAGAAGCTACATTCAGCAGTTCACAGTGCTGTTCCCTTGCATAGCCTCGGCACTGTCACACTGCTTATGCATCAACTACGTGTATAGCGAACATTTTGTCCCTGAACAGCCATCAGCAATTTAGAACATGACTGCACCATACGTGCTTGCATGCGTGAAACCAGCTTTTTATTCAGGCTGTACTGCCTTGTGCCTGACCTCATTTTGACGTTGTCTGTACAATATGCCATGTCATACAATGTGTGTAGGGTCATCAAAACAACATACGTTTTTCTTGTTTTTCGGTTTGTCGAGATGAATGATCGCGTTTCTGATATATTGCGAGTTATATCGAGAAGTTGCACCATGCACTGATTCCTCGCTACTTATGTTTGAAGAAAAAAGTGAGTTATTTTCTGTCTAATGCTCCCCGATTACCGCAAGAGCACTGTTGTGCGGTATGTTCTCACGCTTCGCCCGTTTGTCCTTCTGATAAGAGAAACGTGTAGACAAAGATGAGTACAATCACCATGCATATTATTTACGCATACGTGGGTATGTATGACACCTACAAGCGTAAATACATAATTTGAATATTTTAGCTGCAGCCTAATGTGAATTATACCTGTGAATAAATTTTATATGATCCATCATGTTGTGCGCATAGTTATGAAAGCACTACTTTAAAAGTTTCATTCAACACAACTTGAATGCTACAATTATTCTTAAGGTACAAGTTTCGGTCGTTCGACCATCATCAGGTGTAAAATACATAAAAAGTCAATACGAGGCAAAAGTGTAAAATTTTTGTGAGATCTCACAAAAATTTCATTACTTGTTATATTAATGTATTTCAATTATTTAAATGTCATTATTTAAACATTATCCTTTTAAAGCCTAGCGGTAACTTTACATACGACCAGGTTTAACATTAAAAAATTCTACGTGGTGCCCACATTGCGTTTATGTGTTTTGTACGGATCTCAAAACAAACAGCAACTTCTGCCTTATAAAACATTAAGAGACTGGTTTTTATAACAGAAGTGGAGAGTGTTTACAGCGCGGTACGCTCTGAGTCCTTATATAAAACAGATACGCTTCGTCTTTAAAGGGTTATTACAGCTCTATACCCACTGAACCTCTATCTGATCAGGCGGCAGTGGGACGGCGCGTCATCTTGTGCAGAACGCATCAGCTGGTTCTCATTTCACATCGTGCTGAAGTTAGAGCATCAAAATGCACGTGGAAGTGACCTTGAGGGATGAGTGTCAAATTTAAACGGCAGCTGTCCACATTCGAATGTGGCGTCTGGACAGACTAATGGAAACCCACCTGACCGGCCGGCAGTCCGACAGACATTCAAGCCCAGTACTTCCCCGAATGCACATCCCGACCGCCACATAACCTGCTCGGTAAATACCAACAACTGTGTAGCCCTTTATACGCGACATTAACAAGCACAATAACAACTTTCTGTTATCTGATATTGTTTCGTCTGCTGTCCTTCATCCCTTCCCTCGTTTTATGTCGCTTTCCACTTCTTTCGGTGTTTTGGCGAAGCCGATCAGTTAGGTGATCCGTTCATGGCCGTTAACGACGTTTCGGCCTGAAGACTAGTTGTAAAAAGAATACGACTGACCTACACAGGATGGCTTATGAGCTGAAGTTACACAAACGGTTTAATTCGTGATCTTCACTGGTCACATACCTGCAGGCAACAAGACAAGTGACAGCAATTGCTGAATGCACTCGTTGCTCCCCACGACGTCTTTCTCCGAGTACTTCGGTCTCCCCTGTCATTACATTTACACCAGTGCTCCATAATCATATTCAATTTATTTACCACGGAGGCTATAAATTTTAGCAATTCACAACCTCATTAAACTATCAAAAACAATAAAAACCGCGAAGCTGTTACACTGTTAATGGTCACCATATTTAGACCCACATGCTTGTAAACCAGCAACAGTAATACAAATTGCGTGTAGTTGATGGTCAATACGGCCACCGATAAGAATGCGGTGAGTTTCGCTGCACAAGTGAACCATGTACTAGTACAGCCTAGTTCACTACCAGCTGAAGTTACAGGTCTCTTCGGGCTGGGTCAATACTTCTAGAGAAGATGAGTCTTTCTCGTTCGTAGCGCCGGCAAAACATACACGAAAATAAACTGATTACCAATTAATGGAGAATAACATAAACATAAAACCAAGAAGAATCCATTGTACTGCCCGTCATTACGCGCTGCGACACATTCATCGACTTTCTTGGCAACAACTTATTAATTAACTAACCCTTTAAAGAATAAAACTGTGCTGAACTGTATCTAGAAATCCATTTTTACTACTTCAAAGGAAATACAGTCCCCATTTACAAAGACCACTCGGCTGCTGTATAATACGGTTCATTCCAAGAATCAAACAGCACGCGCAAACAGACCTTCACTCAGTGGGGAATATACAGTTTTATGCGTATTCGCAATATTTTCGAAAAAACGAATAGTCAATTCTGCTATACTGCTACAGCTGCGTTCTTGTGAGACCTCGCATCATAGAAAATCGTGTAATAAAAATAGGGTCAGACCAGAACTGTGGCCTGCCATCCAAACTTTTATCTTCACACTGGTCGCTGAAATCGCGTTAACAGCCAACGCGCATATGCGGAAGTTCTTATTACACAAACAACGTTCACTCTTCATCAGTCGCATTATAGCCAGTTCGCGTTAATGAAACACGCCTAATAGAAGACGTGAAGGTATCAGCTTCGCCTCAACTGGACGAATTTTGGTGAAATTTGATACTGCGGATTTTTAATAAAATGTCACCAAATTTAAGTTTGGCTAAACACACATGAAAATAACGGACACTTTACACAAGGCCTACGTAGATTTATCTTATCTTGCCGTTTATGAGATACCTACATGAATTACAGCTAACGATCTAAATATAATATGACGCCACATATATACAATTTGCTTGCCGAGTAATGAAGGCAAAGATACAAACACGGCCATAGCGGGGTAGCTAGGCTTTTAACGCCAGCGATCAACAATCAAAATGGCTGCTGCTGACAGAAATTACAAACTTTAAAGAACACACAACTGTTTATTTAATTTTCTTTTATTCGTCTCAAAAATTTAAAATCTGCAGAACGCAGAAAATCAAATTCTTTCTCTCAAAATATTCGTTTCGCCACCCCTTGGACGCTGCTGCCGAGGCGGCCGCACCACTCGCCCCACCCCAGCTACGCGTAACACGTCGTAGTAAGTTACTTAGTATTTACTGTTTCAGCTTAATCACAATTTGGTAACATTACGCCACACAGCCGCGATTTGTGGTGTGACGTCGTTATCCCATGACAGCCTACGTACTGGCACCTTACGTTCGTTCGCACTTGGGCGTGTCTTCTTCATGCGATTTCACGTTGCGTAATTAAGGAACACACGTCCGGTCCGCAGGGTGTAACACTTCTAGCGCGTTCATGTGTTGTTGTCCCTAGATATCGAATTCGTAAATACTAATATATTAATACGAACTATACGACTTTTGCGTATCGTAGCAAGAGATATACAATCGATGTTCATACAGATGTTGGAAGCGGAAGATACCTCAAACCCCGACGCTCGAAGCCCAACTGTTTCTTCCGCCTCGGCTCGTACTTTAGAGGGAACACAAGTGTATCGCATTCATACAGACCCATCACGGCGAGGGACTGCACGTAGTAGCTACACACGAAGACCCCTCACCGGACTCTCTTATTTTGGCTCTCCCACCTTCTCTCCTTTGCACACCACGCGCCACTTTTTCAACATTCATCAATTCAGCAAGCTGTTCGCTGTTATCCGTATTTCCCCCAATGCTGATAGCTGTTCTCATACGTCATACTGTGAGCTGCATCCTTCCTTTCCCTTTCAAAAACACACCGGTTCGTTTTTTCTTCCACGTTGGGCACGGGTTACAATTAACACTTAAATGCCGTAGTAACCACTAACTTTAGGAAAAAATGTTAACACAATTGCTGATGGGCAGTTGAAGTACCAAGGCGTGGGAAGCACTACAGACTCCACAAAGGCTATTCTATTACCGTAAATAAGTTTACCGATCCAACCAAGATGAGCCGAACATTAGACTTAATATGAGTTTATGGCATTTGTGGACGGGTATATTAAATAATTTAAGAAACCAAACACTGTATATAGTAACAGAAAGCAGCGCCGAATAATGGGCGGGCCAACCGGGCAGCCGCCCGGGGGTTACAACCTATTGGAGGCGCTAAGACGTCACTGGAATAATCGGAAATGTTGTGGTAGTAAACTCTGGTTTCCACTCGCGAAAGAATTCGTTCGCAAGTGATCCACAGTTTGGATACGAGCATTCAAAAAAGCTCGCCAGCCCTGTCCTAGGGCAAAGAGTTTAAAGAACATCGGTTTGAAGGGGCGCCAAATTATTAGCCTGCCCGGGGCGCACGTATGTCTCGGGACCGACCCTCACATAAGATTCACGACTTACGTACATCTTTCGTCCACGCGTGGTCCAGTGGACAGTCTCGGAGGTCGGCTCTGGCTTGCCAGTCGCAGACTGAACACCTAAACACGAGGTGCTGGTAGCCTATAATACTAAAACAGGGCACCCATTTTCACAGGAAACAGACCTCACGCCCCTTTATTAACGGCTGCTCCTTTTACTCCAGTGAAAGCAATACTAGGGCGTAGCCGGGACACGCTTAGCGGGAGAAGCAGCTCCATCAGCCGGCTGTCTGTCACGGCTACCCACGATGCAGTACCCGCAGAATGTCGTACACGTCGCCAACTTCACATCACGATCTCTGTAGTTGAAACACCGCGACAACTGGTCACGCTAGCAGAACTACCCCTCCGTCCACCTTGCAAATTTGAAATAAATTAAGTTCTGTTAGTTTATGAGAGATTTTGAATTTCGTATCCACAAGTGCAACACGCTATGAAGAAAACTAACTTCTGTGACACAAAATGTAATGACACAGTACACGAACGATACGTTTGTTTAATGCTGTTCGAATCAGCCGTCATCAGGAATATTTAATCATTTTATTTTGTGCACTGGTTGTGGATTCAGGTGCTACATAATGGTACACAATGCGATCCTTTGTGGGAAGAAAAGTTACCTACGTGCAAAAACTCAACTCAGCTGTGCATACTGTAGGCGTACCTGCATTTTAGTGCCTTTGATATTATGGCGTTACTTTTTGTACGTTCTGTTTTCGCTAGCTTTGTGGTGAGGTAAACGCGTCACTGAACTTCAAAAACCGGAGGGGGGGAGGGGGGGGGAAGGACCAACATTGGAAACGAAAACAAGCACGAAGACCCGTGACTGGGTGCCCTCGACGTTCTGAATTTCCTTCATTCAAGTAATTCGGTAGTGTCAAGCCACAGGGGCGTCCTTCACCAACCGAAATCTACGTCTGTGGACATTCTGTACACCCTTAGAACGAACCACTGCCGACAACATGGGTAGCAATCTGGCAGTCGCCAAGCCACTCTAAGACGATAGGGTGCCACAGTCGGTAAGACACCAGTTACCTCGACTGGGTTGTATGTGATGAGTACTCCAAGCAAATTCTGGTCAGGCTACGAGGGATTTTTGTTGAACACGAGGCAATGGGATGGATTTTTTCTCAGAACCTGGCGATTTTCCCCCGCCAATATCAGACCATACCCGTAACTCATCCATTCATGTCAGTCTACGGTAGTGGGCCTACATTATTACGTAATTAGAATAACGCATATGGCAATAGTAAATGTAACACACTTTTTCATACAGACCCTCCTTCGCCATATAGGCTTACTCCTAGCACCAGCGCAACACATTCCGTAACGGGCTACCTTCCTAGGGACCGATTTCGGGGCATGGTGGGACACTCGTAACAGCTCATTATGTGCATAGCAGTGACTTAACACATGTTCAAGTCATGCGATTACACAGGAGATGAGATAATGACAAGACGCAACGATCCTGGGTCTTACTTTGTCAGTTTTAACACAAAATTGGAATCGGAGGCGGAATGACATAAATTGGGATTGTCATACTGGGACGGACGGTAATACCTTCATGCATTATCAAATGGATAACACACGTGACCTATGGAACGAAAATTCAAAATAATGTACCATTAAGCTGGTAGAAAATTCCCAGTCGAAGTCCATTCGTTCAGGAACAAGTACAAAGAAGCACGCCGTGGATTCTTGAACACTGACCTTATAACTTGCAGGAATATGCAGGCGCAATCGGCAGGCAGAACCCAAAGCACACAATAGATTCCATGTTTTCGAGTACATGCCTAGGACTAACTACTACGAACAATTTCTGACAGGGATAGCAACACAAACCCGTTTCAATGCGCAAAACTGCGGCCATGTGACACAGACAGCAGACTACACTGATCTTATTTGGATTGCTCACCTACTGTGCATTTCATGAGGGTAACAAACTTCGCTGGATGTCAGGTGGACGCCCTGCAAAATTCCGGCGCAATTTGAAGCGTGTTGTAACGAAAACCACTGAAAAGATATGGGGGATGTTTACTAAAATTTATCGACACATCCTCATTTTCTTTAAACAGAACAACAGTGGGCAATTTAGTGACAACCTGTACGCGTTTCTGTCCGCATCACAGGCCTGCTGATTGTCGCAAAAAGCATTTCTAACAGAAGGCGTACAGGTAATTGACACACATTTTATTAAGACACTTTTTCTGCGTGTCTTCTGCAGCTCACATGAAACTGCGGGAGACCAGGGCGCATTGACTATTGCGCCATGCCCGCATTTGCTAATATGCTTACTCACATGACCTGCTAAAGGTGCTGTTACAACAGAGGGGAGAGGGTGAGCTAACATATATCGAGATTGGTAGAAACGCGGGAGGCAAACACAGCTCGAAGTATCGAAACAAGCAAGGCACAACGGCAGTGATCTGATATCAACACAGCAAGGAAAGCAGTGCAGAACGTTGAATCATCATGAACAGCTGTTGACCGCTATGCGGTATCAGCGAGTGTTATTGAATTACCACTCTGCCGTCGGGCAGTTGGCTGACAAAGCTAGAGACACACTCGCGTCCTGAGGCACGGCTCCCTTACTGCCAGGTAGTGGGAATATGCGGAAAGGCTGAAAGGTTTCACGTCTTCCGACACATACAAGAAACATGCTCCCAACGTTTACAAATTTTACCGAAATTTACAGATCTTGTTAATTGTGGAACAAGAATGCCGAACATTCTCGTTTCCACACACGTCTCTTTTAAAAGGATAACACCAAGTGGACAAGAAAATTACAACAAACGTATCGCAAATGAACCCTCAGAACGATTAAGTTAATTTAAATTACACAGGTACTGAATCTCTTATCTCACAGAGCACGAAATCCATTTCTGTTAGAAGAACCAGTCAGTGCTGTATACACAAATATGCGGAACACATAAATACACTGAGTGGCTAAATGCAGAGTATCTTAAAGTTGTAGGCAGCAGCTGGTGCAGTACATGTAGCTACCTGAAGCTACGACTTGGATTTCAGAAGTTAAAAATACAAACACTGCAGTGTTAGATGGAAGTGAAGTTCTAGTTTAAGCACTAGAAGGAATATACACGTAGATACGGTGGTCTAGGCTTAATTTGTCTTCCTTTCCAATAACAGAGATACTCTGTGGCCGCGCGGTCCAAGACTCGGGTCTGCGGCCGTTCGCTTGCTGGGACTGTGGGCTCGAATCCCGCCGGGACCATGGACTGCTCTTGTGAATGTTGTGTGTTGTCAGGTAGATGTCTCTGCGACGGGCCGATCCCTCGTCCGGAGGAGTCTTGCCGAGTGTGATCGCGAAGGCTCGATAATGAGGCGCTGGTCCCCTGGGGGCTGTTGCGCCATCGGGGGGGGGGGGATGGCGATATAGCGACGTCGACCTGCTCGTTAACCTGATTACCAGAAAGCTGAAAGAAGTCTTTTCGTCTTTTTTTCTGTTCGAAAACATGTTTTTGTTTTCTACTTGCGTAAGAAAATGATGTCAGTGTAGGCTACTTGGAATCGTTGGTTGGCAAACCTTGACACAGAGAAGGAAGGAAGGAAACGGAGAAAATTAACGAGGAAAAGTCTCCTCTTTCATTACTGCAGTATTGTAAGCGATGAATCTACGGAGACTAAGGCCACGGCGCCTCCAGCTCGCCACTGCCAAACAGCTGCTTTAGCACCGCGATTCTGCCTGTCTGGCCCCCACATATCACTACAAGCCTCCAGCACTTCACCATGAACTTCGAATTCAGTCTTTAACAAAACAGAATTCCATTCTCTACGGGACAGATTCCAATGCTGATGACGGCCGACATACACAGTCGGCGTACACTGCGAAACTTCGCCATAACAAGACAGCATACGTATGCAGGTTACTACTGTTAAGCTGTGCTGCAGGCCAAAGTACGCGGAACGGTATTTACTGAAACTGTCTCTGCGGGCCGTAACTACTGCAGAGGTCAAAACAAGGCTGGTGTAGAAATCGACCATGCTCTGAGGGAGAACTCTACCAACCAACCAGAATCTCTTCCAATTATTAATATCACGGTCTGATAGCTACTAACGTTTCCGAGAAACCGGCTGCCTTCATTTTCAGTATTACCTTGAAGCTAGAAACCGTAGATGCCTTCGAAACATTGGTACCTATCTACCAAATTACAGGTCACATTTCAGGAAACAGTAATGTGAGTCCAAGTACGAAAATTTGGCAATCTCCCGAGCCACATGATGTAAAGAGAGGCTCAAAATCCTAACTGGATAAAGATACCGTGTTTCTGACGACTGTTGTGACGTTAATTCCCAATTTAAACTAAGGTAAAACGTGGATATTTGTACGAGGAAAAGAGGCTATAGATCACCGAAATTATTGCCTTTCACAAATTTTAAAGTGCACGCATATTCCCATTACGCTTAGATTCGCTTCCAATGTGTTCTTGCGTAACTATGTGCAAGAAACTCCTCACACTGATCATAATATGAACTTCATCGCAAAATTCCAGCACAAATATGTACGTTACCAAATTCTGTGATTCACAGCTTAGGCCAATCACGTATTTCTCCATCCCCCACTCCACTTCCTGTCTAGGCCAAATATTCCCAACAACCGTTCTAGCCCTCCTTCCCCCCCCCCCCCCACACACACATTCTTGCGATAACAAACGCAGTCTAATCCTGCACCATATGCAAAAACGTCAAGATTAAGACGTTTGCCTTTGCCCGCAGTTCAGGTCACTTTCAAAATTATGTTATATTCACTTTGGCAAGATTTGCATTGTCTATCGTCAAGCGTACATGTTTAGACACCTCTAGTAGTGGATATAAACGGTGTCATAAATATTCAGCAAGTCCCAGTCCCAGCACTGCAGGTAGGAGAGGTGCAAGTTTTTCTTTTTCCACCCACATTTATCCTCTAGCGTTGTGCGATAAACATCAATTTTTATCAAAAGTGAACACACGCGATTTTTAAAATAAGCTCCTCAACCATGCTGCATAGATGAAACATACCAACAGCTTGAATCCTAAAATTTCATCCGTTACACCAAGCAAGAATACAAAACAAAAAATTATTACACTCAGCTCGTAACTAGGCAACGAATTCAATTATTACTCTGAACACATTTTAGATTCACCAACTACTGAAAGTAATTCCAGAAATTTCGGCACCGTTAGCAGATTCCTTACATTTTCTTTCAGTAACGGTCTCTGCAACAGCTGCACTTCACCTCAAAAAGAAGACGCTTGCTGTAAAAAATTCTGCAATCTACACAACTGCAACCTTCTTAAACCATACAAAATTCTTGAAAAATTACATTTCAAATTACCACAAAACAACCAGAAACTTTTATAAACAACAAAAATTATAACTCCAAAGAAGTAAATATACATACATTTCAAGCACGCTGTCGTAACGATATCATCAGACGGTATAAAACACAGCTACCGTAACTAAACAATTACGCAAACGACAACAAATGGCTTACCGCTGCTGGCACGAGGTGGGAAACCATTCTGTCGCACGTCAAGATTCGTTCCGTCATACAGGACTTGACAGTTGACAATCAGTTGTCTTCACCACACGTACTCACAAAACAGTACACAAGTTTTGTTTTTCTTGATGTCACAACATGAAAAAGAAATAAAGTCCATGCTAAAATACTACACTAATAAAAGCTCGGTAACGATTAAGTGAAGTTAATACTTGTGTTTTGAAGACTGGAAACGTAAATATTTACACTAGCAAAGTGGAGCGAGCGTGTTCTTGACGTTTTTCAAAACCCTAGTGGGACAGCAACACAAGGTTATAAAAAGTCGACCATCAGGGTGATGACTACGTAGCGCGCGCAGGAGCCGCCATGACAGCGGGGATCCGCCCTCCGCCCCACCATTGGCCATGAGTAACAGAATGGATTGGTCCGACGAGTAGGCCACTCTTCGGAAGGGCGGAACTGTATTGGGGGATGACTCTAGCTCCACCCATACAACCCCCTGCAGCCAATTTATTACAAGCACCCATTACAAAGACATTCCAACAATTCTGACACATGGGTTTATTTACATACGATCCCGAGCTTTGAGAGCCTGCTTTTGGCCACAAATTGTCACACAGTTTCTGAAATTTGCGTCTACTTAGGATAAATCACAGGTGACATCTGGGTTAGAAGACACTTATCAGACAGTACGCACGGAGCAACTTGGAGCAGCAGTACAGCTGTAAAAGCTGGGCAGGATTTCTGGTTCTCACAGCAACGTCGAGGAAGGTTCAAGCCTTCTGGATGTTACGCCATGTCGACTGGTAAACAGTTACCGACGTTTCGGAGGAGCATAGTGCCTCCATCTTCAGGGTCAAGTAGCACATGAAGAACTGCCCAGTTCGAATCTCGGCTAGTTCATCGACTACTCTGCGGATTTTCGTGGTTTTCTTCCTTCTCTCCTGGCGAATGTCTACTTTGATTAGCCCACGACTGTTTTCCAGGTGTGCACCCAGGATTCTTCATGCGGGGGAAGGCTGACCCTAAGGCTATATACAATTTATGTTTGATTTTAAAAATTATGTTATAAAAATTATGTCGTAAGTACAGCACTGTTTGCAACTGCGTTTATACAAGTTTATAGCATACATACAAATATAACATATCCCATGACTCAATCGCCTAATTAAAATCACAAGGTCTAATCTTGTTTCTTTAAATTTTATCTAAGACATCCTAAGTTCTTAATTTCATTTTTTTAAAATTCTGATCTAGTCATCAGCCGATTTCAGCGGTTGATTATAGCTGAAGGGCAGATCACGTGGAACGTTTGATATAATCGTGTCTAACAAATTGTGTTTTCCCAATTTCATTTTCGGGCCGGGGAAGGGGGGTGGCTGCAGCGCAGCCCCCCCCCCCTCTCCGGGTGCCCGCCTGTTGTTTCCTTTCAGTTCCGACGCTATAAGCCCGTAGACTTAGATACCGACAGCAGCGTAAAACAAGCAATGCAGGAGGGAAATAGCCCAGAAATCGAATTCCGTGTGTAGGCCTGTCTGACATTTGAGTTCACGTGCGATGAGAATAACATCCACGTGCTAAACGGACGGCCACATTACTGGCTGCTGTAACACGTTCCTTACTGAATCTACCAATTAACCTACACCTTATTTTTATTCAGAAATAGGTCTGCAAATTAGAGCAGAAAAGAGTCTGATTTTCCATAGCAAACATGCGACTGGTTAGTGTACAACTGGTTTTCCTTATACACTCCACGAAGGCTAGTGTGACAAGAGATCCCGGCCGCTTTACCCCCACGAAAGAATGCTGGTACCCAGCAAATAGGGACTGGGGTGGGCCCCGGAATCGGAAAGCTTGTATGGTTTGTTGCTTTCTTTTGTCTTTCACTCTCTCTATATCTCTCTGCTACTTCCGAGTTTCCATCCCATGTAAAGCGCTCTTGCATGTGATGGGAGAACGCTCAGGTTTCAATTTGTCCGCACGTACTGAACATTAACCTTTCAAAGCCTTGGGGTAACTTTACGTACCACCAGGTTTAACATTAAAAAATTCTACGTGGTGCCCACATTGCGTTTATGTGTTTTGTACGGATCTCAGAACAAACAGAAACTTATGCCTTATGAAACATTAAGAGACTGGTTTTTATAACCGAAGTGGAGAGTGTTTACAGCGCGGTACGCACTGAGTCCTTATATGAAACAGATACGCTTCGTCTTTAAAGGGTTAAACACAACCCTGGTTGCTTTCGCCTGTCGTCCGTAGTTGTACACTTTCGCTCCTTATCAGACGGGCATGTCTAACATAGCTCCAAATAATTCACATTCCTCACCTTCTACGCACAGTTGAGAATCTCCCCCCCATCACTCAGTGGATCCTCAACCAATACTTGCTCCCACAACTGCACTCTTTCTTGACCTTCATACTAGTACTCCCTGCCCTATGTATAAATGAGGATGGAAGTAGTGATGTCTCTTCCAGCGCATCATGTAGTGCAACATCACATTCGTAATTTGTGCTTTCCCTTGTACTCTGCATGAGTGTTATCTTCCTTGGGACGATCCCGGTGGCCGCACGGTCTAAGGCGAGGGTATGAGACCGCTAGCTTGCTGGGATTGCGCGTTCGAATCCCACCGGGGGCATGGATGTCTGTCTCTTTTGAGTGTTGTGTGTTGTCAGGTTGAGGTCTCTGCGTCGGGCCGATCACTCGTCCAGAGGAGTCCTACCATGTGTGGTGTGTCTGAGTGTGCTCTCGAAACCTGGACAATGAGGCGTCTAGGCCCACTAGGGATCTCGATCCATGAAAAAAGAAAGTTTTCCTTGATAATGCGCGAAAATATGTTTTCTTAGGTTAGTGTTACTGCCAATCTTCCTTGTGGTGGCAGGCATAGTAGTATTTGAGGGATTTTATGCGAAATTCATGGCCTAACACGCATCAACAAATTTGGATATCAAAGCTTTCAGTGCGCATTAGGACTGGGGTACTGTTGAGGCTACGGCTGACTGACCGAGGAATCGAGGTTCTATTCATGGCAGGGGTAAAAGATTTCTGTTTCCTTCAAAGTGAACGAACCGGTTCTGGGGCCCAGCAAGCTTCCTATTCAATGGGTATAGGGAGTAATTTCCCCGAGGGTAAAGCAGCCGAGGTGTGAAGCTGACCACTCAGCTGCATCTAGTGCTGAAAGTTCAGAATGAGTGGAGCTATATGTCTTCTCCCGCCTATCCCTTCATGGAGTCACAGGGACAATTTTACTTGTCTCTGATACTCAGCCTGAAAGAGTTAAAACATTTTCGTACATAGTTCCTTAAATCCTCATATAATTTCCAAATGTGTCCCTTTAAAAGTCTGACTCACTATTGGATGTACCCCAAATCGCCTTTTTCTCCGGACTTTCCTCACCCTAAGCAGTAACAGCACCAAGTCATGGTGTCGCTGTGAAGTCTGCTGTGTACTGTACGGAAATACATCACAAATACGAGCAACGTTTCAGTTGCAAGTGAGCGCAGACACTCCGTCGCCACCGGCCAACATTCTTGCTGCAACACTTCGGTCGCCGCGTGTGCGGCGTCACTATGTCACGACAGCAGGCTGGGCCGTAGCGTCGAATGATGATACAACCGGTATTGGTTTGGCAAGGAATTGGATGGAAGCGGTCGTAGCCTGACTTGAAGTGCTGTACCAGCATATGTCTGTACAGGCGGACCGAAACCACGAGATCCGTCAGTGAGGATAACCGGGTATGTCGACCGACATTCGAGGCTTTAACCCCCGCCCAGAGCGATGTCTTTCTGCTAGACGCAACTTGCCCGGTAAGAATGTGTGGGCATTTCCTTCCACTCCCTGTATGCCCTCATGGTGTGAAGCACGGGCACAAGCAAAACTTCACCTATGTCCTTCGCATACAATTTTAAGGGTCCCTGTTCACACTAACGATTGTATCTGTGCAATAAAAGATACGCCTATAGTTCCAGGCACAGTCCTCCGATTCACAGACTAGCGTACGATTCATACGATTGCCGGAAGCTGGCTATAACGCAACTGGATCGTGTCACAGGCGACATTGAACTTGCAACGCGGAAAAAAGCATGGCGTTAACAGGCCGTAAGTAATGCTGCTGATGGAGCCGAACTAGCTCTGTACTTTACTGCGGTCAACAATCACTCGATAAAAACAGCACGGGCTGTTAGCTGTGAGCGACCTGACAAGGGCCCACAAACGCGCTGGCTAGCAGTAACGTGTAGCTGAAACCAAATCCGATCTAGGCTGCAAGCCTGCCACAAATAGAATCAGCATGCGAGTGGGACAGAACGTAATTTGCACTGGACAACGCGTAATAAAACAAGCCTATTGAAGAAAGAGGATTTGGTGCCCCCCCTTTATGCTTACAAACATTACAGCCATCTGGCGGGGGTCTGAGCGACACTAAGGAACGTAAAAATCACTTAGGTTAGTCACAATTAATGTAAGTGAAACAAGTAAAACGGAAAGCAAGAAACGAAGAACGTAACTGAAACCAAGGAATAAATAAACAATAAGAAACAAAACAACGCAAGAACGTAAACAAAAAATAAAAGGAAATAAATAATCCACGTTTGATTATCAACAAGCGACAGTTTATATAGTACATGCCCACCATGATAAACTGAGCACTAACTATTAAACGTAGAACGAACACTCCACATTTTTGGCATGTAGGAAGGCCTACGCTAGCGACGCTACTGAAACGAGCCCGACTTGACATCGGAAGAACTTGCTGGACCGCCATATGCAGCTGAAGGAAGCGCTGCCTACGTACAAGCGACTTCTTGTTCGTATCTAATGTACAGTAGAAATACTTCCATAAAATCCCTGGCGTTAGTTGAGCGAGCCTGGGCTGATGAAATAAGAGTCAAGGGTGTGAAGCTGTAGCCGGCCACGGTCGGTATTTCGAGTCTTGGGTTGAGCGTCCAAAAGATGAGACAATAAACTGGTGATATGGTTGCTGTGCTGTTCATATAATAATATTTAAATTCATTGAAAATTGCATTACGCAAATTTCAAAATGTGCGGAGAGGGTTTGTAGTTCTAATCTCTAATTGCTGTCCACACGTAAGACCTGCGTTCGTAAGATGGAAGGGTTTTACCAAACCTCATTTCCGCGAGCAAGCTTGCTTGCAGGCTGGCGCTTGCTTAGGAGTGGGTAGTAAACATCTGCGAATGTTTACTTAAACGCACCAAAGACTGTCGAAGTCTAGCGACCACTGACACAGGCTCAGGGCAGCACAATTCGCATTTTAATTGTCAGATCACTCCACAACATCTATGTTCGTCAACCGGTATTCTCCTGAATGTAATCAACCAGTTACTGCTGTACAGTCAGTATCAGAACATCATTAATAAACGTAACTGAAGCGCAAGCAGTGTGACTGTATGTTAGTGGCGATTAACAAGGGCTTTACGTTCTCCTGTAAACATTCCCGAGATCATTCTTATGTGAAACAGGTGAGAATAGTAGAAAGCAGGGCTTTGGAGTCGCAGTCGGAGTCGGAGTCGGAGTCGTGGAGTCGGAAGGAATTTTAGGTGGAGTCGGAGTCGGAGTTGGTAAAAATGTACCGACTCCGACTCCGACCTCAGTCTAAAATCTTAACTAGATGCTCCAACTCCAGAGCCCTGATAGCTACAGTAAGCATTAGACTTGTACTTAAATATAGGTTATAAGTAAAAAAAGTAGCCTGATGATTCACGTGGTGGTGATGAAATGTCTTGTAGGTTCGCCGTTATTAATATATATTGAGCTTTTATGAAGGAGTCGGAGTTTTAAAAATCGCGGGGTAGGAGTCGGAGTCGGAGTCGGAAGTTTTAAACATCGAGGAGTCGGAGTCGGAGCTTTTGTGTACCGACTCCACAGCCCTGGTGGAAAGTTGTCAGTGTTAGCCGGGAAATTCAAATGGGCGATTACAAAGCTGTGCGCTTGGGCTTCATCTTACGTACAAGCTACATCAAGCTACGTACCAAGTGTGCTGTGCGTAAGGTCAGGTACGGCACTGTGACTGAGAAGCTGTTGCAGCTCGCACTATCGCTACAACGAGAAGTACTGTTCTTGTTTTTGTCACGTGCAGTCTGTAGTTACATGGGCAGTTGGTGAATCGACGCTGAAGGTCGTGATGTAAAATGACAGGGCCATGGCAAATACAAAAGCCCACCCCTAGGCAAAATCCTCAGACACTTTTAAGTCTGTGTGTACATTTCAGTTAGTAGTAGTACAGAAAACGCAAACAGCGACGCAGACTCAAACAGTACAGCCATCCCAAGAAGCTTCCTGCTCCGTCGTGTGACAGAAAAATGACAACATTCAGTTACTAAAAAAAACACCCGTTAGTTTGAAAACAAAGAGTCACCATTATATGAGGGTAAAGCAGTCCCACTACAGGCCTGGACAGGCCCACAGGGTTCCAGGAGGTCGAGGCTCCCAGATTTCTAGACAATCGGCGCTTGAAGGTGGTAAGGTTGTCAGCCCTACGCACCGGCCGCGTTTACCCCCCAGGAAATATTTCTGGTACTCGTTTCTGTTAGAGGCTGAGTCGACCCCAGGGCCATAGTGCGACCGACAGGATTATGTCAATGAAAAATCCACTGACACCATGGGGAATCGAACCCGCGACCTGCCGGTTTGTAGCGCAGTGCCTCAACCAACTGCGCCACCGCGAAACATTTCCAAATTCAGTTACAATTCCGTAATGTTCAACTACAAGCAGGGCTTAAATACTGGCCAAAGAGCGAACTGTACTTGGGTAATATGCCAGCCTTTCGCATTTTTAGCGTATCTTATGTCTGTGTACAAGCGGTTGAAAGTGCATGGAGCACTGCGCAACAGACCCTTTGCATAACATACCGTCAATGGTGTTCAATGACGTAATTAATCTCCACGAAGTACGCATGTAACACACTTAGCTGGCACGTAATCAAATGAAGAACCGGAAACGCCAGGTTGCGGAGGTCACACAGGAATCACATCGCTTGGAGGCTGTTAGTCCTAATTGGTCCGCTGCCCGTGATGCAAAGGAACCGGAATGTTCGTCACATACACGTAACTCGTCGTGGGACACTTCCAGTTCTCGCGCTCACATTGATATTTAGGCCTCATTAAAGTTAGTGGCCGATCCCACTGGCCGCGCGGTCTAAGGCGTAGGTCTGCCACCAAGCGCTTGCTGGGATCGTGGGGTCGAATGCCACCAGGGGCATGCATGTTTCTCTCTTGTGAGTGTTTGTGTTGTCTGGTAGAGGTCTCTGCGAGGGGCCGATCCCTCGTCCAGAGGAGTCCTACCGACTGTGATGTGTGTCTGAGTGTGATGAAGTGAAAATAAACCTCGACACCTACTGTGAGTAGGTAGAAGAGGGAAGGACTACGAACGAACGGAAGTTAGTGAATGTCCACGGAGCGCCCAGGCTACAGCACAAAACGCTCAGATCTTCATATCCCTCCCCGGGTATTGCCGCTAATGCCCAGGTCACTCTTTACTTCTCTTTTTTCCTTTCCTGTGGCGCAACAGCCCAAATCGGTCCTAGGCCGCCTCCTTTCGGAGCTTTCTAGATCACACTCAGACACACCACAGTCGGTAAGACTCCTCTGGACGAGCGATCAGTCCGTCGCAGAGACCTCTACCTGACAACACACAACACTCACAAGAGACAAACATCCATGCCCCTGGTGGCATTCGAACCCAAGATCCCAGCAAGCACTCGGCCGAAGGCCCACGCCTTAGACCGCGCGGCCAGTGGGAGCGGCATACTTCTTCCCTGTGTAACCCATTTTAGAGCATTTACGTAGTGTTATAGTGCAACTGTATAGTTCACACCTTTACTGTATTTGAATGTGCTGGTATATGTCGGTTTTGTTTTAATGAGTTTATTTGGAGTTTCTATTCTGATACATGGCCCGTCATACTTTCTGCTTATTAGTGAGTCCAAAATTTCTTTCCATTTTATAGCTGTTGAGATAAGAATTTTTAAACAATACACTATTTTCAAGATTAAACCCTTTTTTACCACCATTATACTATTTATAATTTCAAAACATGAATTCCAGACAGCACCACATTCCTACCGGGACTAGGGTTTCGCCTATGGATATGAAATCCTACACATGAGTCAGGATTATACATCCCCTGCTCCAGATCCTGTGCTTCATCCTGGCAAGGGGTGTAACAACGAGTGTTGTCCCCTGGTATGTCGAAAATATTGCACATATCAGAGGAGCATTTCAAGTGAATTTAGGACTGGATAGTTTTAAGCTAACATTTTCACCGTATACTGAGTACAAGTCGAATCAATTTTACATTTTGCCATCAGATTCCACGCGTTTGCTCCGTAGTGTCCGGTAAAGTGCGTTTTATTACCCGTCATATTTACTCAGGAATTTGTCTTGCAATTTTATATTAACTGGGCGCCAAACCAACTAGCTACTGCAGTACAACTGAGACATAAAGTAGCATCGGTTTGTGGTGTACTGTACATCACACAAGAAATGCGTGTTTTAAGTTTTCTGCATCCAGTTTCTGCATGAACTGCCATCATTCACTGGCCAAAGCAGGATGAGGCGCAAGCTTGCAATGTTCATGATATTCATCCCGATCAAATACACGGAGTGAATTTTGTAATTTGAAGTTAGCATTTTCAAGAATGTAAATATTTCTAGAATTTTGCAACATTTTAACATTCTAATAAGATGCTACATTTTTTTTGAGAAAGACTGCCTAAATGCTTAGCTTATTATGCCATATTATTTTGCTCGATATGTTATTAAAATTTGAAATATTTATGTCACTAGGATTTTACAATCTGATAGGCATCATGAAAATTGGCAGCTATAATGAAAACTGAAATACACGGTGAGAATAATCTCTGTAACAATAAATGAGATGAAAAACTGTTTGTCACCCACAGTCCATTCCAGATTCTTTGAAGAGTCAAGAGTGCGCCGTGGGAACCCTGCAAAGTGGCTGGACTAAAAGGTTGAGGACACACATTGCCATTATAATAGAAACAGGAAGCAAATTCTTGCTGCGTGAAAGAGTTCTGCAACAGAAGAAATAATGAAGTATTTACTCTGCCAGAATGTCCTTTAAAATACAGGTGTGTACCATGGCACAAACTTCAGGCAGACAAACAATAAATGCTTTACACGGAGGATTCTGAAGAAACACAGTACGGCCACATGAAGAAAATTTTAATGTACTGTATAATCACTGTGGGAAATGGTTCAGAAAACTTGTGCTTGGTACAGAAAACTGTTATGGACATTGACATCTTCAAACAGACGGTTAAGGAGATTATCAACAAACAAAAATGGTACTTTGTAATAATACGTGTCTAGAAGGCTTATCATGAGGCCATGAGATTTATGTGGTTTTCCTCAGTTCTTCCATGTAAATGGTGAGATGATAGTACAGTCGTAGTGCAGTGTAACTTGCCCAGACTGCGTAAATACAGTTCATTTTTTTGGTTTGTTATTGAAGATACATAGCGATATGCACTACTGTTCCTGCAAGCAGAAAACATGTTGACCCTGCAGTTTGTACAAATAAAGCGTGAGTAACTCATTCAAACACCAAGCAATAATTAAAATAAAATTAAAGTGGTTATTAACCATTTAAAGCCCAGAGGGTACTTTATGTACCACGACGTTTGACCTGAAGGAATAAACAGCGAAAGAACCAAGACGGAGAGTGTTTACTGCGCGGTACGAACTGAATATTTAAACATATTTCAATTTAACATCCGTCATGAGGGTTAAGAGGACAATGAGAACAAACCACGTTGCCTCCTCTCTCTCTCTCGCTCCGCCCTCTCTGTCTCACTCATACACACACACACACACACACGCGCGCGCACGTCAAGCGGCAAGGCAGAGCAGCGATTTGAAACGGTTTGCAAATTTTATGTTTTTAATAGAGAAGGGGTGTTATTTCTGCCTTTTCACTGATACGGCGGCGTAATGCTAGCCATACCGGAGAATTCGTCACTGCCCCCCGAACAGAATTTTGCGGCCCGGGCGACCTGGAGACTGGAGTTTTTGCACCCCTGGATTAAACAAAGGAAACTCAGTTTACTTGAGAAAAACTGATTTACGTTGGGATAATCCAAGGTGGCTTGAGGTATGCTGATGTGATTCGGGGTACCTTGAGGGAAGGTGAGGTAAACTGTCTGAATACGTATATAATGTACGGTCAAATGAGGTAACAGAAGGAAAAATACGTCTCAAATATCGCGTTGCAGGCTTGAAACAAAAAACGCGCCTGTAAACAGAAATATTTTAAGCTCGAACAATCACTACGCCGTCAATACGAGTTCACATAGGCCTTCGGACTTTCACACAATCGACCAGCATTGTGCGGCATAGACGGCAAAGAGGTGAGAAAACGGTTATGCAAGGCAGCTATGAACTTCAGCCGGGGCTCGAACTCTAACAAAAGGAAGTGTAGGAGTGGCTTATCGCTCTGCGTCATGACCACTAACAAGGCACGTACTCTTACAGTCGCTGCACCTCGAAATGGAGCTCCGTTGGTTTCTATATCCAAACTTGTCACATCTGTCCTCAAGGTTCGCACTAACGTACTAACAAACGCCACAGAGATGAGTCATCACCGAGAAGCCACCATTTGCTCACATCGCCAGAAAATCTGTCGCATTTTATGGAATACAAATATTCATGACCTTGTTCAGAAGGGTCCAGTAGGCTACTGACCCATATTCTGAACCGAATGAACCAGCCCACCCACACACTCCCATCCCACTATTTCAACAATCATTCTAACACTATCCTCCGACCTACGCTCATGTCCTTCCTTTATATTTTCCGACCAAAACTTCGTATGCATTTCTCGTCTCTCCCATGAGCAAAATATGCCTCGCCCATCTCATCCTCCTTGATTTTATTACCGGTATCTTAACATCTGGCTAAGAATACAAACCATTAACCTTCTCATTATGAAGTTTTGTCCAGCCCCCTGTTACGTCCCCCTCCTTACATGCAAACATTAATTCTCAGCACCCTGTTGTCAACCTCAGTCACAACTGTTGTCCTCGTGAGAGACCAAGTTTTTACGCCCGTACAAAATAGCATACAAAATAACAGTTTCCATGTGCATTTCAGCTTTTACGTAGTCCTTTGTATAGCTAGTCGGTGTAGTGACTAGCTACGGGCTGGACGGTACGGGCTTCATATCCCGATACAGGCAAGAGATTATCTCTCCTCCAAAATCGTTCACACCGGCTCTGGAACCCACAAAACCTTCTATTCAATGGGTATTGGGGTTCCTTCCCAGGGGTAAATCAGCCGGGGCGTGAAGTTGACCACTGACATCCATCTAGTGCCGAGGTTAAGAATGAGAGGAGCTACGTCTCTTCTCCCCCTAATATGCCTCCATGGCGTGGGCAGGGACAAATTTACATTTACCTAATCCTTTGTCATTTAACAATCCCATACCATCTACAGAAGTTAAGAATAAAGAAGAAGATGACACCGAAAAGTGTGTAGTCTACGGGTGGACTGAGAAGAAATAAACGACTGCCAGATTTAAGGCATTTCAGAAGACTCCTAGAAGGTGTGGTGAAACCGTTAAAGCAACCCTGGACAAACAGTATCAGCCAGGACACAAACGTCTGGAGTACGAACGAGTGATTGGCCTATCCACTACGTCATGGTACTCGTGGTTACGTAAGACGTACATCGTTGCTCATGTTGAGACCCTACAACCTTCAGCAGGATATGAACTAGCATGAGACCTCAGACCCGAAACACACGCTTTCATGAATTAGTTTACCCCAACAGGTATGGTCATCGTATCACATCGGCTGTCTTTCGTGATTTGACTGGCTTCCTCTTAAGGTCTACCGCTAATAGGGACGAGGAAGAACAGCGTCTATTTACTTTCAAAGATAAATTCACGAGAAGCGAAATTAGTTCTTTATGTGTGTCTAGTCTGCCCACGCTTCACAGGGGTAAGTTTTGCGAAGAAATTTCCAAGCCGCAAGTTCCAGCAGCTGTTATTAGGTAATAGTAAACACACACACAAAAATTCGTATTTATTTCAGGCAACGGTCAATAAGAATCAATATTTTAGTTCTGTTCTCCTTTTCTCTCCGTCGCTTAAAATACAGGCCTATAGGTTTTGAAAATATGTCCTTAAACCTCTATGTCCTACGTCAGTAATTCCTTATTGTATGAACACGTTGGTAAAATACGCTACATATTCCTTTATACATATGTCTTTGATTCCCACTTTAAGAAATAAGCTTCTCTCGCGCGTATTTCTGGGCATCACGTGGCAGACATTGAAAGTACAGGCTCGGGACAGTAAATATTTTTGTCCCCTATCTTTTCACCGCTCCACAAAACCACGTCAAAATATCAATGCGACAAGCATGAAACATTCATTTTAGGCACCGAATGTAAAAGATTCGGAACTTCGATGTCTAAGAGTTTCACAGCGGTGATTATTGTCTTCTGAGATGTGACACCGTGCAGCCTGGTAGAGTAGTGCCAAAGAATAATAATAATATTCGTCTAGAAACTCGTTTATTTTCTCAAAGTACCTGATAAAGTACACACCTCTGTTCTTTAGGTATTTATTTCGTAGCGTGAAGAATAACAAATTTGGACACATACCTTTTCGGCACCTTGTACAAAATCGGTACGTGGCCTACTTTAAGATCGTTCCGAGACACTGACAGAAATTCCCGCCACAGCAGTAGGGCTAGCACTCGTCAGCTGTCACCAACTATACCCTTGCGTAAGCACTGAATCACCTGCTGACTGCAAAGTGCTGCGACAGCACCTTGCTGGCTGGCACAGATCTGTGTCAAGCAAATTCTGCTGCACACAGCCTACTTGCTTGCACACGCTTAAATAGACCGTCTTTGAGACAAAGAATATTTTCAGCGGACAGTACAGTTTTCATTACATGACGCTGCCGCAGGTCCGGTGCACGCGCTGAACTAGGGAGGCCTGCTCGCTTGTACATACAAGCACTTTCACAGCGTCATAATTTGAAAAACCCTTGCTACACTACTACTACTACTACTACTACTACTACTACTACTACTACTAATGGTGATGCCACTGTTACGACAATGCAGACTCTTCCATAACCAATAAAACAAGACGTTCTAAGAATAAGTTATTTATTTCCCCCCCTTTCCGTTAGATGTCGAATGTCGCGTATGTCCATGGTTTGGCTAGCTGGAATTGTCAAAATAATAATTACACTTAGTAATGCATTTCTGTTCATAATCTTTATTAACACATCTACTCTTTCCAATTACATACGTACGTTAAATCTGTCAAGTATTAGCACAGGGTCTTTTACTTTTGCCGTATGTGCAACAACTGAAATGTAAACAGGGTTTCAGACAATTTGTCGTAATGCGTATCATATGTTTCAACATCACAATCGTAGTCAAAGCGAGAGGCAGATACAGACTTCAGTCATTCTACAAAATGTGCCTCCAAAATACTGCGTGTTTATTAAAAAAAAAATATATATATATATCACAATACTAAACTGCAGTGGCACTACTGTCGATCCCAGCTCAGAAGTACGTATGGCGGCCATGAAGGTATCGATTGCTAGTAAGAAGTTAAAAAGTGGGTCATACAAATGTGGAGGCGCCTTTACTAACATTATTTTTATACAACTTTTAGAGTATTAATTGGCTCAAAAGTTATTAGGAGAATAGGGACATATTTTCTGTTACTGCAGTCTAAATAGGCTACAGAGCCATGACCGACGCTGTTACGTATTTGAAGCCTGCTCTGCCCACTTTCAAACATTTTCGGGTTCAATTACATTTCATTTTGGTTTCATTTTCGGTATATTTATTTTACGCCTTCTTTATATGATTCTACGTTCAAACGAACGTTTGCCGAACCACACACAATAAGTGAATGTCTAATCATCGGATCTTCTAACTCCTGAACCTTATTATGCGTTTTGATCCAGCCTGATGTGAATGTAAAAGGCAAAAGGCCGTGACGAATGCTAATTCAGATTGTAACTTTCCTTAAAACCATACATGCATGTTAAACAATGTTCGTTGAACCATCCCAACTCCAAATTCAGGGTATTTTTTCCTGCTTGACCGATAAGCGCCGGCCGGACGCTCTTCCAGCGTTGCGTCATATGCCGCGTGTTGGGGAGGCTTAACAGTCGATGACGGGAGCTAGACAAACGACTGCAGTGATAATAACCTTCAGAAAGTCCAATAAAAACTCACTACAGCGTCAAATAGGCGGAAAAAACACCCTATGCATGTCATGATCGTTACTGCTTGAGCCAGCTTGCTCAGCAAATTAGAAATGAAAAAGAAGACAATTTTTTCACACAGTACGACGTACTTTACTTTCATGAACATATGGCTACCCTTAGCTTCGTAAACGTCGTCGTCATAATTACAGTTCGCTTCATATAGGGTCATTATTTTATTTGACAACTATCGGTTGCCACTTTCTGACGGCTCGTTTATCGTAATAACGCAGCCCACTCATCCTAGCACCTACAAGCGCGATGGAGTAGCTGCAGGTAGTCGCAGATGATAGTCGTCAGATAAAATAAAGACAACTTGTGTCACGTATATCGCACCTAACAGGACTAACCCTATGTGGAAGTCTTAGTAGGTAGCATTCCCACTTCGTGTTCGAGAGAAGGCGGATACGTATTTGGGGTAGGAAACCGTATAACCGGAAAGAATTTTCGTGACTTTCTTCCACCCCTCCAGGAAAATGCCGGGAGAGTACCTTAAAATAAGCCATGACCACTTCCTTCCAGATTCCTTTCCTTGGCCGTGTTCTTTGTAAGCAATCGCGCCTGAAGATCAATTTCAGCCAACAAACTTCATGGAGAATGGGAGAAACTGATCGGCGCTCAGCTGGTTGGAACCCGCATCACCACAATGGCCGGCCACTAGGCCCTACCCAGTCGCTAATATGAACTTTCTACATGTGCAGGGCTCATGTGTCAACTGCCGTTAGTCTCTTATCAGTAGTGTCTAACTGAACGTTCGGAATTTAGAGTTTCTTCACAGAAAATCGTAACCGACGCGTCACTGTCAGAACGCCGTGGTATCGCCGAGTACGGTGTTACATAACGGTAACAAACGTCATGAAGTTTGCTGCAACAAACGCCTCGCTGAATGAAATGTTAATGCTCGCTGTAATTTAACAACTTCGGCTAACAAGGCGATTAGAAAGGCAGGCAAGTATGCGCAAGTGTCTTTATCGAAGTGTTTTGGTTTCAGTAGCAGAATCGCATTGGTAATGAGCACGTTTGAGCTTCCGTTGCACGAACGCTCCGTCCAAGCCTCGTAAGCTACTGTTGCTTCACACGCCTTTCTTTTCCCCCTCGCCATGGTACGACGTCTTCATATTTCCTTTAATTCATGTGATCCAAAACTGCAAGTCAAGAACCAACTGCGGATAAGCGAAAAGTGCTGCCTGGTTTAACGCTAAATGACACGACGTTTACCCCGGAGACAGTAACTGTTCCATTTCCATTGGTTTCCAGAATAAATAACCATAAATTATTTCTGTTAATTAGCCGCATTAACTCTATAATACACAATATACGACGTATTCTCTGGGACGTAATATTTCGTTGTCCTTCCCTCTTCTACCTACTCACAGTAGGTATCGATGTTATTTTCACGTGATCACACTGACACACACACACACACCACAGTCGGTAGGACTCCTCTGGACGAGGGATAGGCCCGTCGCAGAGACCTCTACCTGACAACACAAACACACACAAGAGACAAACATCCGTGCCCGCGGTGGGATTCGACCCACGATCCCAGCAAGCGCTCGACCACAGACCTACGCCTTAGACCGCGCGGCCACTGGGATCGGCCTCTGAGAGGTAAAGTAACGGGTAAAAGGTAAAGGAAAAGTTCTGTCTATAACAGATCATGAAGGGCCAGAGGGGAGCTGAGCTATGATAAAAAATTTTAGTATTCTTCGGATCAGTTCTACTGTTCTAGTATTCCTTACGCCTCTTTTGTCTCGTCGCCTGCTAAAGGGTTAACAGGTACATCATCACAACTGCATCTGCCAGGATTCCCAATTACACACACCTACGTATCTCTCCGGCCTTAAAAGTTCGTGCTCACCCCCCCCCCCCCCCGGTGCTTCGAATCAATTGTAGGAAATTTAAAACAAGCAGCACTTAAAACAAATTTCTTGAAAATCTTTCGTTTAGTTCTACAGCTGCAACGGGACACACACACACGCCTACTCCTTTCCTTAAGAAAGGAAAATAACTTCAAATAGCTTCAAACAAGAACTGCTGCTAAGAACAAATGAAAACTACGATCTAAACGCCTGCACCTACACATCAAGCCCAACAGAACCTATAAACTGTTGGAGTATAGTGACCTATTTAGGAGCGTAATTTACTGTACAATAGTCCCAGTGGCTAAAATTATGAGACATTGCTTCAAACTTCAAAAAGTTATAATTTGAGAAAGTTTTAATACAGAATTTTTTGATACGTTTTTGAACCAGATCCATGCAAAATTTCAGACGTTTACCCACTATGATTCATTAGTTGTCAGTATGAAACGGAACTACGAATATAAACTGCCCGTGATTGGTAGGTAGTCATTATTTTTGGTATAATTTAAAAGCACTAAAGATATAACATTCCTATCAAGTTTCATAAAACCCTTCAAAGGTTTCCAAACACCATTATGATGGATACGAACAATTCCTAGCATCAAACTCAGAAGCATTTACAAATTTCGAACATTCATAACAATTTCAGAACCGGTCCAGAATATCATGTTACTTCCTTTTCTAATACTATACTATACTGTACTATACTACAATATTTATTCTACAGGCACGAAAACCTCTACATTTTGAGGGTTCGGGTGTTACGGGATGTATGCTGCATCGCTCAGTTTGCACTTCCCAACGCGTCCAAGCAACGCTGAGCCTTTGCCGTGTACGCTGGACAGGTCCGAGAAGAAGAATACATTACGTTCCATGTAAGAGTGGGAGTGGGGGAAACACTAATCCAGGGCTACATCCCCTCCTACCAGAAGATTGGAATCCTCAGCGAAACCCCTACGGAAACCTCAAATCTCACCTCTAAAGACTGCTATGTTTCGAACACAAGCAACATTTAGGACTCCAAATGTTAATACTCGTATAATCGTATCACACAGACTTCATAAGCAGCGTAAAAGTCACGTTGCAGTTGAGGCGGCCACATTCAACAAGTTGCCAGCACTGACGGCTAACGTACGTATTTAACGTCCCAAGACATCTAGGCTAAGATATGAATCTTGAGGTCCTAACGTGTCTGTCGCTAAGTTAAGCCTATATAGCTCACCTCCAAGTACACGTCAACAAAACGAAACCCCAAAGCGTACCCGTGGTGCTATAAATATGTCAATCGTGAGTTCGTATCAATACCACGAAAACCCCAGCGCTTGAATTTGTCACTAAAATGACAACTCACAGCGCAATTTACGTTTATTTCATATCTTTTCTTGGCCTTGATTGAATACAAACGTATTAACCAAAATGGAAACTGCAAGCCTATCCTATACGGAGTTCATCCATCCCAAAGCAAGGTTGGTATATTATATGTCTGTGGTTTTCGCGGTACAGGCCAGTAACATAAAACCACCAAACTGAGGCTCACTACTAAAAGTATAATTACGTACTCACAGAAATATGACTATGAAAGCTCTCTTCATGCGAGCACCAACAACTTGCACATGGCGCCATGTATCACTTATATCTCAGGTCTGAAGATGGTAGCACATATCAATGGTGTGCTTACAACGCCGTCTGTTGACACGAATGGGTACTATGCTGCAACAGATGAATGCCACCACCCCAAAAGAGAGGTGACGAAGGGGAGAAAGAAAAAACAAGAAAGAAAAATACATAGCAAAACCAAAACATTAACGAAAAAATATGGGAGAAAATAGCTAAGAAATATGTCGCCTATACTCTGAGTGGGTCTCGTTTTCAAAATATAAATCCCGAATCAAAGTTATCGTATGTTCCACTTCACAAATCAGCCATACTGTTGATATGAATTTTTCTTTCACCAGCAAATCCCATCCTGCCAATTCATTTGGCAGAATAAGAACGGTGTGGAGAACAAGTGACAACGGAAGAGCAATACAAAATCGCAGTCATAAATCAACATTATAAAATATTTTCCTTTTGCAAATCAGCAACATTGTTAACATGCATAAATGTGTTACCAAACCCTACAGCTTCAGTAATCTGTCACAATACAAAACAGTAAAGATGAAACCACTGCAAATGAACAGGAAAATACTAACAAAACAATACAAATCAATGTGCCAGAAATGTCCGTCTCTTTTTAATACTTCGTGTATACGTCTATAGGTCTACTATGCAGTTACAAAAACACAGAAATGAATCTAAAATAACCACAAATAATACATTCTCTTTTTGATGATCACTAGACCATCTTCACTCTATTACAAAAGCCATTCAAAAACTGTATTGTTTCCCAGGTTTGAATCCAGGACATATAGGATTTTTGATGGACAAAGTGGCACCGAGACAGGGGTTTCACTTCAGTTTTCCTGTCAATTATTACTGCACTGGTGCTCCACATTCATGTATTGATCATGTGGCACTGGCACAATAGCTCCATTACTGGCTGCAGTACTAACAGATTGTGTCTCACCCATCCCCAAGAGCAAAGAACGGTAACTGCACTGTGTACATCATGAATGACATATGACGTGTGTTGTTCCAAAATATTTGGATTTTAATACATATTCTAAGAATATATTAGCTATCTTCATGCTGTTATTTTGTCTTGCATTCTGTTCACAAGACATGAATATATACTTTGATTTCTCAGTATTTATTTCTAGGTCAACCTTCTGTATGGCAACCAATCAAGCTTCTGTGTTTTTCTTTACAATATGTATGTTTTTATGTAATAAGTTAACATCAACAGCACAGAAAAGATGCTCATTATGTCCTGTTCAGTTTCAATAAATTATCTAACTTGCTTCACCATACAACTGATTCTGATTTGGAAAAAAGGAAATGAAGCAAGGACAAATTGTCACCAAAACGATGTGAACCAGAACACAGAGCATGCTGCTGGGAATCATATGGAGACAAACAGGTTGGTTCAGGTGGATACAGAAACATTTGAAACATATGAAAAGCATTATCACATTTTATGTGAGTTACCACTTAACAGTATCATGTTTCAATGATATAAAATATTCATCCAAATCACAGCATCACATAACTTACCAACATTATATACATAATACGTAATTCCTTGGAAACAAATATTGCAGTAAGTACAAATACATATGGTACAGCATTAATTAACTTAAAAGTGTTCCATTAGCCCTTCCATCTCACAGGCAACACATTTGAAGTCCTCAAAAATTCATCATACAATCCATACTTTAAGCTTCGCAGATATAAAAATATTGCCAGCCTTCTAAAATGAGACCATCTTAACTCACAACTGTCATGTGGGCATGTCTCAAAGAGCTGCACCTCTCTGTTGCGGTTAATGTGCAACCAACCACATATATGAACAGTTGACAACTGAGTCAGCCACTACCCTCCCATTCAGTGTCTGAGCAAAGTGAATGGGATTTATCGGGAATCAAATCCAGACCACAAAGACATAAAAAGTGTCCTATATGCTGAAGGTGGAGAAAATTTTTAAAGTAAAAAGAATCCTTATGTTTGTGCCACCCACCAAATGCAATGTGTGACATACATAAATGACAGAGAAATAAGTGTAACTAGAAAAATGGCTGTGTGCAATAATTTGATCAAATTTATACAGGGCATGGGCCAATGCTATTGACACTTTTGTTTGTTTCAACATTTAATGATTCAGTATTTTGTTTTCACAGCATATTTATAGGATTTACTAAGAACAGACAGCACTTCCTTTCCTACATATTAACCAACTGACCTTTTTAACAAGAATGCAGTATGTTTACATGGAGGAGAAAGTTAAGTTGTACCTGTACATAGGTTGACACCATGCCATGAAGTTATATGGAGGAGTAAAGGTATGAGTCTACATTGCACAAAGTACATGGATGAGGTTTACATTTAATCACTTTACATACAATATGGAACCTCATCCATGGCCACACTGTAAGGCCCAAGGGGCTGTTCCACAAGCCTACTCCCTCTTGTCCTTATAATCTTGCCTTTTCAGACATGTAAATTCACTTGCAAGGTCAGGTAGGGTGCCTTGTACAAAAAGCACAAGGCACTAAAGGGTTAACATGGAAATCTGTTCCAATGGCATTTTAACAGTATTTGGGAACTGTCAGTAACTCAGTACATGTGCGCTTCAAGTAAGATGAAATATACAAACTAAGTATGCTGACAGTGAACAATTCTTAAACCGTAATTTTAAAACTGAATGCAGGATGTGTCATTACTACTCTCAGCAATGTACTGATATACCAAATAATATCTAGCACAGTTTGCAAATGCTTTGCGACTGCAGTAACCAAAGAGTGAATGCTATGTTGACAAAAAATCACTGTTCATTCTCAAAATCATGTGGAACACATAACTACACTGTGTTGGGAAAAACGCAATTTCTTAATGTTCAGCATCATAGTTAAGCCCAAATACGGTGTAGCACAGTTCTTATAACATGCCACAAAGACTCTTCTTTTTATTACAGTAAATATTTCAGCACTGGCCCAGAAGCAATCAACTGCTGAATTTCACATAATTTGCATCAAATATACAGAAAAGAGACCAATGAAATGGAATAGGGGGTAGAGACAGTGAGTTAATGTGACATGCTAACTAAATTCCTGGGAATGCACTCGCCAATCAACATTCATTCATACATAAAAAAAATTCCATGTTGCAGACCAAAGGCTCATCACTTATGTCACAAGAATATATATTATGGGACTTTCTTCAGAAGCAGTTCAACTGACCTCACATCCTTATAGCATATTTCCCTAACATCCATTTTAATATTATATTTAACATAACATAAACAAGTATTGCCTGAAATGTGATATTTTATAACAAAATAACCTTTTACACTCATGTTATGAGTGACGGCATATTCAGGTTAACTGTGGATGTTGGGAATGTACAGTTTTACACATTGCTTCTCATGCTTCCATTTGAAGCTCACTTGCACAAAAAGTATTTGTTAGTTATATAACAAATTGGAACATGAGGATTCACATCTTTTGGGACGTCACTCTATGTTGTTGGGTGAGTGGTTCGTGGTGTTTGCAGGGATCTTCTTGGGCTGCTTACCTTTGAAGATGATCAAAGGTAAGCATTCCACGAAGATCCTTCAAAACACTGAGAACCAATCACCCTGTCCCACAGTGTCACATCCCACAAGACATGAGTACTCAACCCACACCAGTGTGAAAACCTTAAATGTCAGACTGGGCCAAGGTGACAGAAAAATGTAAAGTTAGAATTAGTGATACACAGTAGTTTCACATACACACAAGTTATTCAAGATTGTAATATCAGAGTATACAAGGAAGTGATAACATTATGTCAGAACTATTTATCACCACTGTGTTTCAGCATCATAGTACTGACATTGCCAATCCTTGTAATCAGCACTGAACACCTTGGTAAAATTCATCCATGTTTACAGGGTGCAGAAATGCAATAGCAAGTACTGTTAAGTACATCAGTTGCACATCCACACCACATTGCTCAGGTCAAAAATGCACCACCACGTCATAAGAAAAGTTATGTCTACCAGCACCATTCACAACACACCAAATGGACACACCACAGATATCTAGCGGTGCACTTCCAGAAGTGCCATACATTTCACTATTTGCTAAAAGAACAGCAAGCAAAACATCCGGCTTTCTGTGATAAATTTAACATCACAGTCCACAGTTTACATGTGTAAGTGAAGTGCAAAGTAGAATAAGAAAAGCTAAGCTGGATATAAAACAAAAGCATGGGAACATCAGTATTTGACATTCCCAGGAAACAAATAAATTTACTAACACGTGAAAATAAACTCACTGATAAATTTTAGTAACTACCATAAAATTGTCAATAGGTCTATTCGTGCAAATATGTATCACTATTCTTCAGTCACCAAGCAAGAATCAAACAAAATGGCCCCTGACAACAATGAAATCCCCCACTCAAAGTCACAAACAGATAATGTATATTAAAATTTTTAATGACAACTTTAAAGAAAATATCTTAATACAATATGCAGTATGTATACATTCCAAAATGCACACATATTTCTTCTTATTGCATTTATGTCAGTAAAAACAGAAAGAAGTGCACATGCACATGTATAACTACTTTCAGATGTAACAGGACTGATGATGAATAACAAAGTTAGGTTTACAAATGAAAACAATCACAATGAATACCAAATATGTCAATAAATATTCTATTACGAACACACAGGCAACATACAGAGTCAAAAAGACACAGCTGTCATATGCAGGCAAATCTGGTAACTTCCTCAAGACATTAAATTTCCAAAGCTCCTCTGTGTCAGAGCCATATGAATCAGGCTGGTTGGAATGACCTACATGTAGGTTGTTAATCGAGCAATTTAGCCATATTCTTCTGACTTCCCCCTCTGTACAGCCATGATCAAACAACTACCTAGGACACATTTGAATGGAACTGATTTTGCATTTGCTTCTCCAACTACAAGATTTCCCAGCGTACAGGACAATATTACATATAAAAACAACTATAAATGTACATTGCAACAAATCATTTTCATTCACTATGAACACTAACTCACCAGGAATCCAAACAGCTGGCAGTTGTCGTTTGTTTAGACACCAATTCATTCACAAAAGTTTAACAACTGAGAGATTTGGAAGATTGATGGGATCTTTCTGCACACAGATGTGAGAAACAAAACTAGATTCAGCATCACAGTAATTTTTGGGTGTATTCTGAAATGTGTAAGTGATGTTGTCAGTTTGTATGTCCAGTTACAATGCAACAGAGGAGCAGAGTTTAATACAATTTGGTTTTTAGACTTATCCCCATATTATTTAATGATGTGTGTTTCAAATCTATTAATTATACATGTGCAGCACCAAATGAGACTGGAAGTTCAACATGAATGATGACATGCTAAATACTGCATTGAAATAAGGTACTCACGACTTACATGAATTTATTATTTTAAAGTCTCTGCTAATATTACCACAGAAAGCTGAGGCAGAATGGCCAATAATCTGGCCAAGTTTCAAACTAGGTACCTGAGTGCTACAAAGACACCAACCCACCGAATATGGTATTCAGAAGTCTTATTAAAATTTAACAACAAATTAGAATTTTGGTCCCAGTTGGAAATCACAGAGTACATCTTCACTCAAAGAACAACACATATTTCCTTTAAATACTTCTGACAAAAACTGCAGTTAATAACCAACATTCCTTTAATAAAGTATACTACTTTCAAATGACAAATACCAATTTCATAAGTGTTGTGTGCATATAGTTAAATAGAATGTGGCTTTTGTCAGTCTACCTAGGGTAATTCTGAAGTACAAACTTACAAGAGACCTCTGGTTAACCTGACTCAAATATTTGATGAATTACTTCAGTGCATCAGCAACTGCTGACACCGTACCTTAAAACAGGCCATGACTGTCTCCTGCCAGATACCATCCAATTTGTGATACACATTCCTCTCTCATTTTGTGCTGTGTAACTGGCAGACTTTGAATAAACTAAGAACCAAATAATCTTACATATTCAACTTCTCTGTTGTTACCTGAGGTCCTGTGAATCTCTGGCAATAATAAATTCCAATCTATGTAGGCTACAGTGAGACAACATTCTTAAAAATATATGGCCTCAATACAATCATGTACTGAGCTGCAGAAGGAACATACACACAAGACACACACCTAGTTCCTGTTTCAGAGTCATAGAGATATTTATACAAACTGAACCAACTTTATAGAAGGACTGTTCAGATTCACTCCACACAGACCACTACTTGGCAATGCCAAAATATTTCAGGAGGCTTGCTATCAAACTGAGACAAACTATCTGAACTACCTAGACTGGCTGATGAAAACCACAAGAAACTGGTCATGATATCTGATCTCCAGGCTGAAAATCAAACCTGAAATGTGCAGAAGATGAAAAACCACTACCCACTTAACCACAACCTTCCGCAATTTCTGCAGCAGGTGCACAAAGAAAATATGCTAAGAATACTTCTAAGTTGAAACCAAGGTTATAAAAATAAATACTGTAGAAAGTAAAGTGTGTTTTCAACTTCAGCTAAAACTGAATGATAAAAAGTAAGCAATAAAAAATTTAGGAACTGTAGTAGTTGCATTCTTTAGGGAAGTGGCCAAGTCCTGCCAAGAATTAACCACACCTGTTACATCTGTATTCTATGGCCACAAAGCTTACAGGCCTGCTGCAGAGAAAGGTCTAACAACTGTCAGCATTTACGGACTCCAATGTCAGCAACACATGGGCCTTAAAACAGCAACTTGTCACATTATTCACCAAGTGCCTCATTTTACCCCAAAATAACATTCTATTATGAGAGGTCAAAACAGGCAAGGAAGGAGAAATGTTTACTGCTATAAATGCTTTCAGTGCGATAATAACCAGCACAAATGGTTGGGCTATGCAAGTGACATCAGTGCCTCTCAAATGATTGGCTATGTATGGATCTAAGACACCCTATGCCGTTTTAAGGTCAATTACGAACCAGCAGATAAAACAACACGGAAGTTGAGAATTACAAAATTAATTAACTCACGTGATGTCACAAAACATACACAAATTCAATCACATACCAGTACTAAAAATGCACATATCATTGCCTTTTCTTTTTGGTCAGAAATTAAAGGCAAAAACACCGAATTTTTTCCAGGATGTATATGACTTTGAATGGGGGGAAGCAAAGAATTGATGGTCAAACCAGATTGTTATATCAGCAAGCCACTGAAATGACTTGATATAAGGCGGGTTCTGTTAATAAACTGTTAAGATATGCTGGCCACATAAAAATACAATCACTCCCACTTGTTGATGTGACTGGAATGAAAAAAACTATCACCTAACTCATCACTTCCTATTGCAGAAATAAACATACTGTCCACAAGTGAAAAAACAGCTGGAAGACTTAAATGGCAAACAAATATGTTGTGGCAACAAAAGGTAGACTGAACATTCAGAATGCAGATCAGGATATGCAATCCTTTGCAAGACAAAGCACTAAAAACATACTAAACTAAACACATACATTAAAACTACTACACACATTCCATATGAACTCAATGGTAATGAATCTCTCACATAACAAAGAAGTTCACACATGTTTTGTTTGTCTGTAAGGTGCCAATGTGGACATTATTCCACACATTTGGATACTGGGACTGCTTACATTTGCTGGGTATATTTTTAGGGTGCCACAAAAAACATCAGCACAAAATGTACTAGATTTTAAATCTTCAGACACTAATGTGGATACTTAAATTTTTCATGTATTATCTGCACGAAGTGTGTAAGTAAAACCACAAGAGGGTAGTTGGAACTGTTAACTGATCTGCAGTTTATCTCACAGACTGCAAAACAATTGTCAGCAGATGTGTTATGTGGGTGTAGTCTACACTTAACCTGTATCAGCTAAAGTACTACTGTAATGTGGTCTTTATATTGTAGTGCTCTCTTGTCTAGTGACGCATATGCTTGTCTCTGTGGGTTTAGGCTGTAGTACACTGCAGGAAACATGGCAGAATAAATCTCTTTGTCATGTACCAATTTGGTGAGATGTTTCCTGATTCTACCAGCAAAGTGATAAATGATGATGTCTGTTGCACCTCTCAAGTGCCCACACAGTGACATAGTCAAGTCTTGTCACTGTTACAGTTTTTGTCTGTGTTATACTCTTGGACACCCCTGTCCAATTCTGGGTCAAATGTCAACTCAACAGTATTGGCTTTGTTTACTCTTTGCCTCTTTTGAAGAGATGTTGTGGATTATGTAGACAGATACTGTAACAGCAGTAACAGAGGCTGTGTGCTCAATGGTTTCCTCTGTAGGAGAATATGGGAAAGGTAAAATGTTTTATAACAAAAACACACACCTACAGTAATAAGGCCATAAATGTAACTGACAGAGCTGCCACTTCAAAGAAAAACAGTCACTGACAAAATTTTGTGGTACCTTTCATGCAAGGATAGAATAATTTCCCTGTAAAGAGTCAACACAACAGAAAAATTGAGATAAATGTAAAAAGTGCCACATGATACAGACTGATACACACTGAACATCCATACTTTCATGTAAAAGTAAGAACTGTCATTCTTGAAAGCCTAGTTCTTATTTGAACCCTGTTAACTTCAGAAAAGTAATTTAGACAATTTATTTTCTGAACTGTTACATTTATGAAATTTAAAATGACCATACTAAGCATGAAAAACTTAAGTATTTGTATTTTTTTGCATTTTTGATTCGAAGTCGGACTTCTAATCAAACATAATGAAAAACTCCAACTGAAATTATGATGCTGTGGTATTTACAACTGTCAGCTAACGGTTAAAGTTGTCAAATGGATATCACTTTGGTCCACACTGATTCACTACAGCCCCTGCTCCACATGAAGATCAAATCAATCCTGACATATTCCTCAAACATGGTTTACAATACAAAAAACCAGCATGTGACTTAAAATACAGCTCACATCATGACCTGCACTTTCATTTCCAACATGTCTTCAATCATTTATTTTCAACTGTTTATTTTCACAGCTAAAGAAATAGGCCTACACTAAAAATAACAGATGCCTCAAAGTGTCGTGTATGTTGATCACATAAATCATAACTACTTTCAATGTCTACTAATTTAAAATGAAAAGCAACAAAGGAGGCACAACTGCAAAAACTGCATTTGCATTTGGACACCATGTGCTTAAATGCACAGCATATGCATCCTAATCTTGTTCTAGGGAACTACCAAACTGAGTGACTGCAGACTTGCCAAAATCCCTTCCCAAATTACACATTATGCTCACTGGCATGTCTGACCACTTTCAAGTATCAGTGACTATATGACAACAAATTTTGTATAATGTTATAACCAATTTTACCCACTTAGCATTGCACTTTATACATACATATATCCCAGCCCCTTTTATGCCATGAAATATTCTCAAATCTGCTCGAATTCTATACAGCATAACAATACATATACATAACGATACTATAATACTGGTATGTCAACAAGAAATACTGTATAACAAACACTGCATTTCATAAGTCATACTTGTAAAACTCCTTTTATGAAGCTGCCATAAGGCCAACATAGACACAAAACTATTGACCTCTACGTTGGTGGCTTACAGAAGGTTTCAGGCCACCTCAAAGTATATAGCAGCTCTCCCAGGTCAACACCACTTAACACCAGTGCCCATTCCTGTACACCATCCTGGGCCAACCCACATAATTACACCCTGTTTCTTTTAAGATCCATTTGAACATTATCTTTGCATTTCCTTCTCAGTATTCCAAATTAATGCTTTTGAGGACACTTCACACTAAAATGCTATACGAACCAATTCCTTCCCCCTCTGTCACAAATTCAGTTCATTATAACCTCCTTGGTTTTATCATGCTGAAGCTTCTGTGTGAGTGGTATAGATTACAAATTCTCATTTCACCTCTACTACTATCCATCAGAAAATGCAATAAAGTTACTAAGACTGAACATTTGAAGGTCTTAAGATAGTTGTAACATTTTTTACCTACATTTCTCCAGGCTTAGACATGCAGAAACTTTATAAAAAAAGTTTGGTATATGAAACTTCAAATTCTACCTGCTTCAACTTTTTGTTTTGTACCAGTACTGTGTGATTTTTGTTACACAAACAGTAGCTAAGAGTATGAAATGCATTTGAGTGCAAGTCATTGTCATATAAAGAAAACGTACTTAGAAATACTGAAACACAAGAAATCTAAGATTGACAGTCCATACTGAGTAAATACATCTCTCTGAAGTTTTAAAGGATTTCTCTGTAAAATTTAATAGCCTAATACTAAACAGGAAAATCCCCTGGGAAGGTAAAAAGACAAACATGATCAAAAACAGCAAGAACCCATAGAAGCACTGACATATGAATATCAAACACACCACTCACAAGAACACACTTTCCTACTAATATCAGACAGTACAAAGACAGTCAACAAACACTACTGTCACATACTATCAACATCTCTTCCCCACATCTGATTACCTTGGATTAACAAATTTAAAATCTGAAACTGATAAAATAAATATGTTTCTTACAAAGATTAATCTTTGTTACACATATTCAGTTTCTACCTCAGACAGGACACAATGTGTTCCCATTAGAAAGAACATCTGGGGAAAAAGTGCAGACTTCTTAATGTTAAACCCAGCAAACTGATGATATTCAGAGTGTTCACTTCCCTTTACACTGATAACCTGTTTTTTCTGTCAGTGCTTGTTAGAGTCCTTTACCTGTTCAATGTCATCTTTCACTTGCCAGAAATCCAAAAATTTATGAAGTGGGCATGCACAGTCAGCATCTTTAGATAGGTAAGAGGTTATACACACAAAATCTACAAAAGGTATTGTTCATTACATCTGTCTCTCTTTATGGATACAGGAGTGATGACCATTTTTATTTTATAAAAATTGGTATTTTAAAAATACTGCAAATTATTCTCAGGTCAATGGATATCACCAAATGCAGGGGGTAAATGTGGGTGTCTGTTTGCTGTCTGTTTAGAATTTGCTCCTTTCTATATGATGACATATTGTCACTTCGTACACACTCATCACACATTCTTGGCAACCAACTAACAGTGCACCCAAAAGGATTTTTCTCCAGATCCCTAAAATAGAAATAATGTTAATTCTGCTAGTACTGAACATTCATGTCAGTTTCTCTGGGCTGATCTACATGTTATTCTCATGTGACTTATTGTTCACATATTTAATACATACCCATTACTATGTGCATTCACAAAGATCCAGTTTCCGAGTTATAGTTACTGGACAGAGATCTGTAAGGATGGAAGGATTAATCTAAATTATTTTATAAGCACAGACATTCTATATCCATTTTTCTGTGAAGATGATGACCTACAAGATGATCGATGATGTTGACTGAGGTTGTGTCACTACATTAGCTATGCTGTCTAAAAAGAGTAAAAATAAGGTATGCCAATGCACAGACTTATAATATTTCCAGCATTTCATTATTTTAAACATTGAACATAAATAAATGTAACAAACGAATATTATTTGGCTAAAATAAATAAAATCACATTCCAGATTTTATTTTTTGGCACAACTGTTAGCAGCCACAGTGTCTGGCAAATTTCATTACTGCAAATTACATAATAATCGTTAGCAATCATAAAGCATGTAAACCTTTTATGTGCATTTTTTGAAACTTTATTTTATTTATTTTTGTTTCTTGTGACAGTCACCAGGATAAATTAATCAGAAGACCTCAAATGAAGAGATCACATGGGACACCTGAGGGCAGACGGAAGGATAATATTAAAACATATCTTAGAGGAATTGAGCATGCCGAATCATCCTAACAATATTTGGTGAACCACCAAACTTATGAAGCTCCCTCATTATGCAGTTTTCTTCAATGTCCCTTACTTACTGACCTAAGCAATCTGTCCTTAAACACAATGACACTACTTTTGTTCCTTAGAGAGATCAAGTTTTGCACCTATAAAAAATAAGAGGACATATAATGCTGTATGTTTTAACATTTACATTTTCAGGCACAGAACTCGAAGGCATAAAATTCTAAAATGAGTGGTGGCAAGCAATCACTGAATTTAAACTATTAATTTTTTCTTGAAAGTAATTTTGATATGTTTCTTCCTTTCTCAAATACTGCGCTCTGCCACATTTCCAAAGCATTCATTAGCTATCTTTACACTCTTCCTGCTTCTGGTGAAGAGACACGAACATATACATAGTTTTATCTGTCTCTATTTCTAAAATACCCTACTTACTAGCCTCTAATATACCTTCTGTGGTTTTAAACACAAATGTCTGTGACAAAAACCTCCACACTTTTGATTTTATTGTCTTATGCCAAACACTAACTAATTAACTGATCTGATTCTTAGAATATTTAATGACACAGTTTCAACTGCACAGGTTACATTGAAATGACTGAAATGAGAAGGTGACCATGAATGGTCAGTAGACAAAGACTTACAAGGTAGTGATAAGACTTAATTCAAAGCAACACTCTATCATGTAACTGAGGGAACTGAAGAAAATCATGGCAAACTTGAAACGTGGATGAAATTATAACTGGGTACCTCCCAAACACAAGTCTAGAGTGGTAATGTTGCACCAGCCTCATCAGTTTCCCTACCCTTGAGACATACTCACAGTACTTAAGCCTAACAGCAAGCATATGAAAGGTGGAAAGCAGAACTGAGGTAACAGCCTGGCATTCTCCACATTTTGAATGTGAAAGTTTGAACACAGGCAGGGACTTCAACATTGACAAAGAAATATCTGCTCCTAGGTATGTTCCAGGTCAAGTCTGGGACCTTCCAAGTAAGGGAATAATGTCATACTGACATCAACAGACCTCTGTCCACAAATAAATATAACTTTTGAGGCACCAGAATTCAATTTATGAATGACAAAATAAGTTAACAGCAAACTCGAGACACCCTGTCCTGTACATGGAATTCCAGCCTGAATTTCATGTTCACTGGAGACTGCAAACCAGGCCGGCTAATGTAGGCAGTTACAGCATCCACTCAGTCAACACCAAATGCAGGGTCTCAGTCCAGGCTTGATGACAGATTTCCAACCTGATATTAACACTGTAAATGTGCACTGGCATGAATACCATGCAAAGAAATTTAACGTTCTAATTACAAGACAATTTCCTACCTATCCTGTATGTTACCATCATAATCACCTTTACCGTTCTTATCATAACTACCTTCAGTCTGGCAGTAGGATGCAAATTTATGAATGCAAAAATATAACATGTTTAGGATTCAAAATATCACACAACTTTCTCCATTCCATTTTTGGAATTTCTGCATTCTCTCACACATGGGAGGTAATTTGTGATTTTTTCAAACTTGACATTTCATCATCATTCTCTGTTCAGTGTCAGAAGTGATGGTCTTACATCTGCCTTCTGAACAGGAGGACAAGGAGGAGGAGGAGGAGGAGGAGGAGGAGGAGGAGGAGGAGGAGGAGGAGGAGGAGGAATTCCCATCTAGCAACTTCTGCTACACCAAGTAGCAGACTGATGTCAAGAATACTGGTTTCATGAGGGAAACTACAGTTTAACCTTCATCATTTGGGAATAAAGACAAAACTGAAGTTATCCTTGTTCTTTGTTAAGCAAAAGGCCATTAAGGCATATGGGGGAGTGGAGGCATAGCTTTCTGTATTCTTAACATCAGATGGACATGTCCTAGCTACTTTACCCCCAGGAACAAGTTCCTGGGAGGTGTTCTAGCTACTTTACCCCCATAAAACAGCTCCTGGTAGTCACTGAACAGGAGGCCGGGTGGACCCCTGAGCTGGTCGTGATGCCTTGGAGAAGACAAAAATTCCATACCCTTGCCAGGAACTAAACCCCAATTCCTCAGTCATCCAGCACAAAACCTCCTCACCATGTGGATGGGGCTACCCTGGTTCCCTGGGGACAGGGGTTGTAAATCTCCCAGTAATACACAGCTGGCAGCTGTATTTAATTTGGGGGTAACACAAAATGGGAATAGGGAATATTAAATCCCCTGATTCTGTGGGTCTGGTGACCAAATATTAACTTAGGTGTCACAAGACCATGGATACCACATGCTCAACAAAAGTGAATGTAAGCCCCAGATCAATGTGAATGCTTGATATTCTCCACAATCTAAGCTCCAGCAAAGACAAAAGGATTCATCCATAACCAATCTGGAATCAAATGAGTTGCAGGCATCCTACCCACAGACTACAATGCCTTTAAAATATCTTTGGATTTCATGGCAGTAAAGATTAACATTTTAATCTTAAGTTTGGCCAAACTGTATGATGTCGCAACCCAGCAGTCTGTAATATGAAACTAACACACTATTCCTCATTTGTATCACAAAATTAGAACTTTCCTTCAAATGTTTCAATCCAGCATGTATGTCGCAGTTATAAGAAAATGTAAATTAATAATTATACAATTTAGTGATCCATGTCTGTGTTCCATGTTCCACGACTACATTAAATTTGACAGATGTAGTTCAAATTTTACAATCCTTCTGTCACAATGGTAATTATCATATAAAAAATATTTCACACAAAATTTGTCGTTACATTAATAATCTAACCCCATGCAAAATTTGACATACAGTTCCATTTGTTCATTGGTTATCATTATCTCGCTTGGTTTATTTAATAACACTACCAGTATCTCAAACTATACACCGTTACATGCTAGGATGATTAGTGAATGATAAATTGAAAATAACTCAGAAGGAAGAATCTGTGTGTGTGTGTGTGTGTGTGTGGGAACACACGCATATGTGCACTTGCACGTGAGCAAGACAGAGCAACAAAGCAGTCAGCATAGCCAATGTCCCAGATGAGATCATACCAACTACCTCCCAGACAATATTCTCAAGCCTTACTGCTCTACCACCCTGATCACTTATCTGTCCTTAGCAGACAAAGAGTTAGACACAGATTTTACATGGGTGGTGTGATGTTTTACATTCTAAAAAATACTCAGCCTCACAAAAGCTCCACATTCTTTGAAGATATATACACACACACACACACACACACACACACACACACAAACACACACACAGTGAAACTCGCTTAAGAAACACTCAGTTAAGAAAATTTCCCGCCTAAGAACTCATGATAAAAAAGCATCAAAATTCTCCCATTTCACTAAAATTACCCTTTTACAAAATTTCCTGCTTAAGAAGCAGGTTTTTCTTCGAATTTTCAAATTTTTCTTAACAGGGTTTCACTGCGTATGTGTGTGTGTGTGTGTGTGTGTGTGATCACACACAATTTTAGAACTATAAATTAAGTGGCAGTGGTGTTCCAACTCACACTGCCAACATGTTGGTATTACTGACGATATGAAATGAAAATATATAAAGATGGATTGGTTCATGCCACGATGAATGAAAAAACATCAACTGTTCAAACAGTAATTACAGCGGGACAGACATTATGATGGTAGTAAACAGCTGCCTGTTTCCTTATACGATAAAGAAATAAGGCTGAAGAATGGTACTGTGGGAATCACATGACTGAGAACGACATTTAATTGTGCATCTTCATGTCATGATAATCCTGTACTCAAGCAATTACAGTGCTCCTTCCAACACCAACCAAGGGCAAATTAATGATGTGGCCAGGACAAACTCATGATGAATATTTTCACAATTTGGAAAGAAAGAATCCAAACACTTAGAAGTGACAGGAACAATAAATATACAACTCATGACTGCATAATTTTTAATCAAGTTTCCAGATCTTATCTACAGACTCCAAAATGCAGCCAGACATAACTGTAAACAATCCTACTCCATTCCTGAACACTTATTATATTTTACATTAAAGACTGATGCCAAAGATAATGGCTGAAGAAACTGCTTTTCATTCTCAGACTACAGGGTAATGGTGGTAGACCAAACTGTAGTGAACGAATGAACAACTGATAACGCACAGGCATTTGCATGGGAATCAGTGTTGTACCCTGCCACTAACGCAGTTTACTTGCAAGCCCACCACATCACAGAGACTGGTTTTTTGTGGCCACCAACCTTGTTCAATTTGAGCTTGTCATATTCCTGTGCCTTGTTGTACAGTAGCACACCCACAATCACTGTGCACGTTCCAAGCCCGCTCAGCAGCGTCACAGGATTTCCAAACAGTAACACTGATAACCAGATCAGGAATGCTCGTTTTGCTGTGTTTGCCACACTGTAATCAACAATGAATGCACACATCATGCATAACAGTTATGAATTTACAACACATCAACACCAAAATTGTAAAAATTACCTACCTTTATAGTATTAGATCATGAAGATTCAGAACCATTCATATAAAATGCTACCATTTAACCAGATCCTTGGGCAGTTAAATTCTTCTTCTGTCATCAAAAAGGTTAACTTTCAACAAACTCAGCAGAACTTCAGTACATACCTTTTACTTCTCACATCAAGGCTGGACTGTAAACCCATGGCAACTACCTTAATTCAAAAACAAATACACTACTGAAGTTCAATAAAGAATTTCTTCCATTTCCTACTCACATGTTCTTGTTTAGGCTCAAATATGTTCCTTTCCCCTTGTTGTCAAAATACAGTAGTAACTGATGGTTTTCCCTCAGGAAGAGGAACATATCAAAGCAACAAAACAATGTGAAAATACACGTTTCTTTTGTGCATGTACATGAACACATACAAGCACCTTCTGTTTTGAACAAAATGAGACAGCAATTTCTGAAGTGAACAATAGCATTCATGAATTTACATGGCTTCATTTCCCCATGAATGTTGCTTTGTTCTGCAATTTTTAACATGATTGGAGAGCTTTCTACTGAAATAAAACCATTAAAAGGGAAACTGGACAGGCAGCAAAATTTTCTCACTGCTGTCATTTTTGTAACTTGTTTACTGACAGCATGGTACAAAGCCTTCAGTGGACACCACATGATTAAGAAATTCAGTGTTATCAAATCCAAAGGCACGTATATCAATGGATTTATAAATGCATGCCTTTGGCAGTACTATTATTTCGCATTATCAAACCCTATTTTAAGTTGAAAATTTAACCCACTGCGTGGGAACGATAAGTGAGACACAACAGGTAACAGAGGGCATGCTTGGCAACATGTCTCACCTATAAATTTTCTGCAATGACAGGTGAGTTGCTACAGTGACCAGGCTATGGGCTAGACTACTGAGGAATCATGGTTCAATTCCAGCAAGTGCAAGAGATTTATCTCTTCTCTCAAGCAACTGGACAGGCTCTGGGGTGCACACGTAGGAGCCACAAATTATTTCTCAGGAGGTAAAGTGGACAAAGGGTGAGGCTGACCACTTACTCCCATACAGTGCCAAGGTTAAGAATAATGAGAGGAGGTACACCTCCATTGCCCCATATGCCTTGATGATGTCCACAGGTAAAATGTGACCTTTCACTAGCACTCATAACTTTTCAATTATCCCCTACATTTTATTTTCATTTGTTATTTCCAGATGGCATGGCAGTAGCCTTTGTGTACCTTCAAACAAGCTTGAGGCATTACTTGGCATCAGTAACTAAGTTTCTTTGTGCTCCAGTCCTTTGATTTCAAACAAAATGGTGTAACAAAACAGTAGCAGTGTAGGCTTAGTGCGCTGCCCCAAGCATAACAACATGCCCCATAAATGCCTACACAACAGGTTAAAACTGTTCTTCCATCTGTCTTCATTTCCAAGTGGTCTCTTTCCACAAGACATTTTAAACACATTTTAACGTATTAATTTGACAACTGTTCATACCTGTGAGTAACAGGACTAATATAATCCATAAGCACATAGGCAGTGATACTTTGGAAGTGGAAGAAAATGCCATTCAAGATGAATGCTGAAAACAGCGCAGAGTCTGTAGTCTTCTGGACTCCACTAATGTCTACAAGAAATAATGATGCTGGGATCTGCACGACCACTGATGCAATACTTGTGTAAAACTGCAACTCTGCTGGTCTGGCAATAAAAGATATTCAACACAAGTCACATTCTGTAAGTTCACTGTAATTATGGAATCTCAAAATCTACCACGAAGGACACAGTGAATTTTCCCACTCGAATAAAGGTGTCTTAACCAAATTCACCCATTAAATGTAATAATTATATCACTTTCACGCTTAGTCATTAATCTTGAAATGGGCTCCTTCCATAAGGTTCCTGTAGTCAGATGTTTTCAAATATCTTACCACTCCACATATGCCCAGCCCATATTAAGCTTCTGATTTAACATAATCTAACAATTTACCATTGTCAAAGCCCATTAAATTTTGCCCTCATGAAACACACTTTAAGATTATATCATCTTCAGTTGACTGGTTAAACTTTCGCAAGTCATCAGTCAATTATGACACAACAAATAATCACTTGATGTAACAACACAAGCTCCGACAATTTTGAAAGAGAATGAAAAATTATTACATTAGTAATTCCATACAGGAAATAAGTTAAAGAAGGCTAATAACACAAACTGAATATAAACAGTTCATTGGCTTTAACAATACAAATAATTTAATATCATTTCATGGCAGTACAAATTTATGGAATGGTAAATGAGAACTTCTTTCTTAGAAATACAACTCAACATATTCAACTGATGATAAGTCAAAAGACAAATTTTCCAAACTGTTTTAGCTGTTGAAAAAATGTCACCTACCACTTCTAACATTTGCCACATTCTTCCTCAGCACATAAATAACTGTTATTCAAGTAACACAAAGCTGAAGATTTCCACTTCCAAAACAGTTCTAGTTGCAACAATACTGCTAGCTGCCATTATGATGGTTAATGAGATAAAAATACCTTTCTTAAAGTTTGGTACAAATTTGGAAATTACAGAAAACTTACGTATATTTGAACTTATCTCCACTGATAAGCATTTTGGAATAAACGTTTTGTAAACTGAAACAACAGAAACAACAATTATTAGTTCAAAACAGGTAAGATTTGAACAAATATACCAACACTGCATACCAAAGGCTCCATATGCAAACTTCTCAGAATCCACATCTCATCACCATTATATAAACTCTTCTACAAAAAACTTAATTCTGGGTACCAGCAACATGCAGTAACACTATTACAGAGGTCACAGCCCTATAAATACGTTTTCATTTTACTCAACCAAAAATGTTGCTCCAATGTGTTTTGATATTTACAGGTTTCAAAATATGACACTAAAACATTTACAGTACTGCATTCTCAAAAGTTTATGACACATGTATTGCTTCTGACTTGATACAACAGAATGAACCCAAACAAAAGGAAATAACCCAGAAAAAATTAAGATCAGGGATACCAAAGACAAAGTGTGCATAACACACTAATTCTTAAATACAACAAATGTTTCACAATTCATTTTCATACCTAAAACTAACATCTTATACTAGCAATCAAACACAAGATATTAAAATGTCTGATGTATGATTGCATCAAACTGAGCTAGCAGAATGCTTTCATTTGAACAAATTTAAATACACAATCTCCATGCATGAAAGCTAACTGTTCCTTACAAACAAACCTCTTGAAATGTTTATACCTTCAACATTTTCATGTACAATACGATATATATTATTCTCAGAATTTTTATGTTGCACACAGTAAATCACATTTAAAACAATGGAGTCATTCTTCTGTTCTAAGTACTAATCCACTATGCTTTACAAAACCAGCATCAGCTTTCTCTAGCGACACATACTTCTTATCACCACAATACAACACAAAAACATAAACAACGACTATATTTAAGACTATACCAAGCTACATACAAAAGACTGGGGGGGGGGGGGGAAGGCTGTTGCATGTGATGAGTCAACCAGTGATAATCTGAAAAAGTAATAGGGATCCTTTGAAGCTTATAGTTTATTTAAATCATAATTAAAAATTCTGTTCCTTCATCACAGAAAGCATAATGCATCTCCATTGCAAAAACCAACTGCTTATTTCTGTTCTGCAAAACAATGACAGTTACCGTAAGAAACATATAAAACATAGAAATAAACGATGTGGGCAAAACACAATGCTGAAGCAAGCAGAACAGATGGTTGCCTCTGCTTTCAAGGGTTGAAGCAGAATTTAAAATTTCCATCTAAATTAGAAAACCATTAATTATTTTTATTCTTTCTTACACAAAACACATAACATTACACCCAAGTTTCAAAAACAGAAAGAACGGCCCAAAGGTAACATTCTCAATTCTAAACATTCGATGCACCACATGTAAGTTGCAGGCTATGCACGACCAATACATACCACTCTGTTAGATTGGTAGCCATGGCAGCCACAAATCCTCGTATATCAAAACTCAGCTCATTGGCTGAGCACAGGGCAAGTCCACTCATCACTGGAATAAGTGACAGGTTGACATACAGACCAGTTGCTTCACCTGAGGAAAGGTACAGACAGCCAGTATGAATCTGGGATATCCACTTAATTCAAATGCTGATGCCTGGACAGATAATTGCTTTTTCATTTTACTTATTTATGGTTTATTTAATTACACTCTCAGTAGCTCAGATTATATAGTATCAGATGGTAGAATGATTAATAAATGAACTGGAAAAGATGTTCAAGAAAGTGACTGTCATCTGATTTTGAGGTACTAACCTTGCACTAACCAAGAAAAACGTCCAATCCAGATACCCAGTCTCTGGGTCAACACGAATGGCTATACACTGAACCCTTGGTCATCCGAGCTAGGGGCAAGGGGTTTGAAGTTGGGGCTGAAAAGCCAGTAAGTCAGTTGTTTCGGGTCCACTTCCTACCCTAGTCTAAGCTATACATATTAAGTTAGGAAGTCAAAAAACCAAACCTAGGCAACTTTTCACATAAAAACAACACACATATAATAGAATGTTGATACAATTTTGATACAGAATAAGGAAATAAGTCCTACAATCATATTTCATGTACTAAATACATGTTGCGAACTTCCATCACTTAATAAGATCTGACTTGTGTCATGTAGGCCTAATTAAGCCTATGCTTCATAAATGAACTGAGAGAAGTGTGGTTGTGAAAATGTTGAAGACAATGAGGATTTTGATGCAGTTTTTAAATATCATCCCTAGTCTTTGAGTAGGGATTCGTGGAACTTTCAATGACAGTCTCTGCAGGATGCCTTCACAGAACACTGACAAGCAGTTAATTAGTTTTAACACAGCCAACAACTGTTCTATAAAAACTATCACAGTCCACAGAAATCAAATATGCACTCTTGATGACACTGAAGGGACAAATATTGAAGCGCTGTTCATCCGTATTACAACTAACAATAAGCTCACCTAAGATACACCTAGAAATGAGGACGGTGAAAAGGGGGGCCGAACTCTTGATCGTTTCTGTAAAGCTCACAGCCACATAGTTCAGTGCCACCAGGCCCAGGATCACAGTTGCAAACCTGAAAATATAAAACAAAAACTGACAGCTGAAAATAATAAACAATTATATGTAAAACAACGCAAAATTAATTACTTCAGATCCAAAAATGTTTGATACAAACACATAATCGCAACAGATCTTTGTGTTAAATTTCATATCTTGGCATGTTTCATGACTAAACTTAATATTGTTTTAATTTTTCTGTGCATTAGATAATTATTAATGAATGCAATAAAATGCACTTACAGTCAGTTTGGATATACTACCATTACTTATCATCATCATCACCATCATCATCATCAACTCCTACGTGTTTTGGCCCTTTCTGGGCCTTTCAGAGAGAAAACAGATACAAGCAATGCATAAAACATTTATGTATCATCATTAAGAAATGAAGCTCTTGCATGTATAAAACACAGCTGCAAGTTAACTATATACAGCATGAAAACTAGTTAAAACTCGAAGAATTAAACTAATTATTTAAAAAAAACATGTTCAATATGAACATATAAAGTTGCAATGCTGTACATAATTTTCATTCAAACATCTACTGCAGTCCTTCAATCTGACTGCATGAATGCAGTCCTGTGAAGTTTGATTATGATGCATGTTGTCTAAGTAAACACATTGTATTTACTGGTACAGTGTTCTGAAAGTCCCCATGCTGTGCGTTGAGTTTTCTGTGCATTACAATAATGTTGCAGTATGGTGTGCTGTAAGGGCACACAAAATCACAGGGTCCTCCACTGATACTTGGTTTATTCTGACACCAATATGCAGCAAATAAATAGGATAAAAATTTATGGCTACTATTTGCAGAATAATGCCATGGCCCACACAGCAAATGTCTCAATGGCTGCCCTGGAAGAGATATTTGATCAATGGTTGACAACTCACAGACTGTCGCCTTCTAGCTGTTCAGATTTGAATCTGCACAATTTTTATCTGTGGGGACACTGAAAGATGGAGTTAATGTGAAAAGTTCACTGAAAAAAAATATTTGAAGAGAAACTGCCAATATTTTAAGACAACAGCTCCACTGTGGGCCAAAAAATATTCTCAATATGTGTGAGGCCTGCTTAAAAGCTGGAAGTCAGTGCCTCAGTACTGTACTATGAAATAAGGTAAGTTGTACTGCACAGAAATACAGACTATTAGCTCCACACAGACACACGTTTTGTGTGTGATACAGCTCACACAACAGCTGCCATGCTGCAACACCAGATTCAAGATTCACTCTGTAGCATACTATATCAGATGATGAAAATACTTTCTGGATAAAAGAAATTTGCGATAGGACATTATAAATTTTTCTATTAGTAGGTATTTTACACATGGTTACTACATTTCTGCATACAGAATTATGCATAATACATGTCACCACAACATCCAATGAAAGTATATGTTAACCAGCATAACTATGGCTACCAACATGGTCGCAGACAATGCTAGCAACTAGGGCACAGGCCTACAAAAAACATTTTCTATGAAATCATAGTACCACTAGGTTGCTCAAACCAGGACTGACAAAGCTTACAACATAATATCAGCATACGGCTGGCTAGTTGTCATTTGATTGGTAAATTAAACACAAAACACATAACCAAAGAACTCAGGATCCATATTTTATATACCTGGTGCACCCCACCAACATCATATGTCGATAGAAGCCAGGAGGACGCATCAACCTCTGCGTTGGCTTGTACATTCCACATGGGAAATACATTTGGATAAAGCCACAGACTGTTGTCATTAACATCTGACTTGTACCTAAAATCATAAAGTCCTAAATTCAGATTAATTCTCCCTTGCCTGGTTAACTGTACCAATGACAGTTCTGAACCAAGAACTTACATAATTGCATCCCACATAAAATTAGAACAACAGAAGGATTTTTAAAATACCCTTGCTCACTTGCCACAGGTGAATTAAAAGGTCAGTGGCAGTGTACAGTTTAAGTACACGAAGACTGGCTGGATAGCTGGACACAAGGCAATGTGTATTCAGAACTAATCAGTCCTGCTGTCCAATTACGTCAGATAACTTAACCCCACAACCACAACTCCTGTTTGCTCTATCGATCTGACCTTGTTATCAAGCAGGAACAAATTCTATTCCACAGAACCAATCTAGCAGGCTTTTTGGCACAACAAACACAACAATAGCGAAACACGCGGTAACTATATGGACAACTGCTCTACCACTGATGAGACGCGATACTTTCTAAACATAAATATATCTACAGAATTTGTGTAGGGATACCCATGAACATGCAGCACCAACATGTTGCTTACACTATGTTGCATACTTTGAGGGCACAACAATTCTAAGGGGTAAAGAAGCAATGTGCTAAGGCAGAGCTTGATAAACTCCGGGTGTGAGGTTGGCACACAATCTATAAATTTGTTTGTGGTGATTAGCATTTTAAAAAATAATTACTTTTTGTGCATGTATGTTTTTGCTTTTTTTATCCCATTTCAGCATTGACTGCACCACAGAATTCTTTCTGGCAGTAACAAACACCAAAATCTTTGCTTAGTGGTCATTTGTGACCATGTGCATTCAAGAGCATGGCCAGTACACATTTCATTTGCAGTACCATTAGGTGGCAAGAAGTTTGGCTTGTATGCCGGTCAGAAGGCGCAAACCAATCTGCATGGATCACCTACATATGCTGACAGTGACACACTGTCTAGTTCCTTAATTTCTGGGCTCTCAGTACAAAGAAAATTTGTCAAAGAGGAATAACGTGAAAGAAATAAGAACTCCTACCACCCTGAAGATAGAAGCACCAGATTCTTCTGCAATGTTGGTACCCACCTACCAAGTGACACATCATCATAACCCAGAAGACACCCAAGTACAGATTTTCATAATTATTTTGTGTTAACAGTTGGGTCCAAACAACCCTGCCTTTGACCATCAACAGCCACCGTTTCCATGTATATGTTATAAACTTTCACTGTTCTAGTTTTCCAGTAGTGAGATTAAAGGAGAGACAGAAAAATCCCAGGTGGCAGGTTGCCTGGGTGACTATGTTTTGTTCAGTGGCACCTAATACTTACAGGTCCCCAGCATTTCACATCAACCTTCTGTTTCCTAGAACGCTGAGGTGGCACCTACATTTTTGGAAAATTTGTGCTCCCCTGGAATAAAGTATAAAATACAAAATACTAATTTCTTTTCCCACAGTGTGTGCACAGTCAGCAGCTCAGATTATACAGCATCAAACTGGACCATGATTAACAAGTAACTAATTGAATTGGGAAGGCTGTGGAAGGAAGCAGTCACCACCTGAATTGAGGTAACAGCCTAGCATTTACCTGGATGGCTTGAGGAAAACCACAAAAACCTCAGTCAAGATATTCAGTCTATGGTACCAGATTTGAACCTGGAGGCTTCTGAACATGAGGGAGTGTTACCCACTTGCCTGTGACATATGGTGGACAATTAGCTTAGTACACTTACCCCCCACAAATTCCTGAGAACACACAGACACAAACCTCCTGAAATACAAATTCACACTACTAGCTAAGTAATAAAATTCACTATCCTAAACCCTCACATTTTGTTTCATGCAAATAATTTCAAGAGAGATATAAAAAATCAGTCATAAATGTTAACGGCTAAGAAAAGGCAACAATAGTAATACATTTTTTAATTTACTACCTTTGCCCTGCACATGAAGGTAATATATGAATTAAATCTTAATGCTCATGTATGTGTCTGTGGTCTGCGAGTGCACAAATGTACATCTATATAGCACTCAACAGTCATACCTAAGATTGTTGGATCTCCTTTCATGTATGACAAAATGTACTTGTTCAGGAATAAAGTACACCCACTGAAAAAGTACCAGAGAACTAAGAAGAAGATGGCCCGAACATTGAAAAGTCCTTCTTTTGAGCCTATGGATATACTGTCATCACCATCACTTCGTCTTGCAACTGGTACTGCAAGCAATTTGCTCCTCTCATCAACGAAAGTGTGGCAGTTCTTGTCGGTGTCAAGACAATGTATATCCTGCGATTCAGTCTGATCACTCATATGTGTCATTAAAGCGTTTTCCATGACTAAACGAAGTATGTGGTCTTGTCTCAACAACAGACCACTGACATTAAACAACTGTGCTTATCTATACGGAATGACCCACAAAGGCACATCTCACCACCCACGAAAAGCAACACACAAACTTCTCAGCTGACATTCATTGTAATTCAAGTTACTAAAGAAAAACTGGTAGAAAACATTTGACATAACGTTGACCCTTCGGCGCAAAGCATCTGAAAAGCTGATGTCTGTAGAACACATCCTTAACAACAAGCCAACTTAATTTCGTTACTGTGTGACACTAAATAAAAGCGTGTGCCGCGAAATTTCCGGTATCGTGTCATACACCATGACGACGACAATCGGTCAGACGATAACACCACAACATAACTAACACACACTGCCTGCAGCACCTGCAGTGGCCTTGTGTAGAACTAGTAGCATATGTTTATTTCCCTTCATCGGTTTGAAATTTCCCTCTTTTGTCGCTGTGCGTGCGGGTATTTGAATACATACATACATACATACATACATACATATATTTTCACATTTTGTAAGTCCAAGATTTGTACAATGGACATGAAACTGGTCATAAGAAGACACAGACAACACAACACAGAAACTACAACAAGACAATACAACAATACAACAGAAATGCTCCATAAAGGAACATTGTAAATTAGTTGTTTACTGTATGTTCCAAGAATTCAGCAACAGCATAAAATGAATTTGCCATGAGATATGAAAGTAAGTTATTTTTAAAACGAACTCTATCATTTCTAAGACTTTGAATGGTCCCAGGCAAGCTATTAAATAACCTAATACCAGAGAAAGTGGCGCCCTTCTAGAAAACAGAAAGATTTGTAGTTGGTAAGTAGAGTTGATTTTTGCTTCTAATATTCAGGCCATGAACTTCTAAACCTGAACGAAAGTTATTTTGATTATCTATCACAAACAACATCAGAGAGTATATACTCACATGACAATGGTAAAATATCCAGTTTCCTAAAGACCTCTACACGAGTCTCTAGGTCCCACTCCAGATACATTCCTTATTACTTTCTTTTGTAATTTAAAAACTCTGGAAATATTAGTCGAATAATATAGTAGTAACATACAGATTCCATGCAAGTTTCCTTCTTGGCTGTTAACGAAGTTTTTCCGGTATTGGCACATGTTTATCCGAAACGATCTGGTTTTCCCACAAAGTTAATAAGCTTTCCAGTTGTCACGGGCTTCGAAAAATTCGCAGCGAGGTACGAGATTCTTACAGCGGTGTTGCTGCAGATGCACGTGTTCCAGAATTTGATGTGACGCTGGGCGAGTACTTCCCGGCGTCTCAGAGAATCTTACTGCCTTCGTTTTTTGTGGTTATGCAGTCCAAGAAGAGTGATCCTTTTCGGACAGCTTTATCCCGAAGATGGAGGCACTACGAGCCTACGAAACGTCGGGAACAACTCGCACAAAGAAACATCTTTGTATCTCAGCAAATCCAATCTTCTACAGTTTTCTTGCATTAAAACATCGTCGAGTTTGGTAAAGATAATCTCCGTGTATGCTTTATTCATTTCATGTACGTGAGGCGCGATGGTGCGGAACATGTAACCTAATATTTTGAGTCGAAATCAGAATGTGAGTGAACGATTTTCCAGGTGCCACTTATACACTTATAGATTTGTTTGTATATAAATAATAACAACATTAAACATATTAGAGAACAAGTTTTTTTTCCCCATAATTGCTTATGTATTTGGTTGGAAAACAGGATTATTCCGTACTGTTATACCATGCAGTTCCTTCATCATCATCATCCAATTTTGCCAGTAACGATATAAATACACCTCAGTAGTAATATCCAGGTACAATCAAAACAACCTTATTACATAACTCGTGTAACTGTAACAACGCTATCTAAAGACAATTAACATTATACAGGTGCCGTCTTAACGGCAATTAAAAACGGACGCTTATGGTCGGAAGATGAACATTATCTTCTACAAACTGGCAGCGACGCCCAATCGCTGATACCCCTGCCACATTCTTCTAGAGGTCTACTACATTTAATAACTCTTAGGTTCGGCATTTTTGTCAATAAAGCCTCCAGATTAATTACATGAGGATAGTATTTTACATAAAATTCCTTTAAATTAGGCAATGAAACTGGTACGAGATGGAAATACGCAACCGAGTAAAAGCAACCTTCCAGCCTCAAGACTTCCAATTGCCGAAAAAGGCGCAGCACATACACGAAGTCCTCACTAATCGCCGGACAAAAAGCAATGTCGAGGAACTTCAGTTTTCGACATGAAACAGTTACATCTTTTACGAACTTGCCACTAATGGAATATTTCCGTGACACATCCAGGTACTCCAACTGACTGCAGAATTTAATGTTATACAGCATCACATCTGTCAGAATATTATCTTGGACGTTTAGGTGGTTGAGTTTTGGGCATACAGCTAAAAGAGGCAGCAAGATCGATTCGAGCAAAATTACACCCTGAACAATTTCTAATTTCTTGAGATGAGCAAATACAATACCGTCGAGAAAACCCCTTGGAAAGGAACAGGCAACACCACGGAAACCGACAAGTTGTAGCGTTTCCAATTTGGTTGGATTCGCTAAAGGCAGAAGATTGATCGGCGGTCCCTCAGATACAGTGTCGCACACAAGCAGGTATCTTGACTCCTTACAAGTGCAGATTAGGCTAAATATATCTGACGTCACGTCGCAGTTTAAACTCGATGATCGTACATCGTTTCTCTTCGTTTATAAGAGAGTGCACCTGCCTGTGGGAAACTGAAACAAGGCCTGGAATTTTATGAATGTAACCAAAGTAGGGGTAAAGAATGAAATTGTTTACAAATGACCCTTCGTCGGCCAACAGGTTAACAGCCCGTCGGCTTTGAACCTTTACATACAATCTAACGAAATCCAAGCTTACGTTCGATCCACGTGCGACGACATCAAAGCATTCCATGCCCTGAAACTTCAGTAACATACTTATGTGCCCTTCATCAGGCCCTGATTTCCTTCTTATAATTACGCTTCTGATATTGTCGTAATGTTCACGCATCTGATCTATGATTCTATTGCCATCCCTTTCGTGATTTAGAAAGAAAGACCTAAGTAGCGGCATCCTCTGAATCCAGTCCAGATCACTATGTGACATATAGGAGCAGGGTTTGCAGGCGATCCTTCTCCACAAAACGTTTCGGAGCGTCATGTCCCTGAACTGAGTACAGGTCCCACATATTCAGCTAAATATTCAGCGTTCCAAGTAGGAGAAAATTTCCATCAGCTGTTCATCGGGCAGGTTGAAAATACTTTTGTCCTACATCTGAAACATTTTAATCAGTATTAATGCAGCTCAGAGTTTATCTGGAGTTGACATAAATCGGTGGTTCATACTGAAGCAAAACGTAGTTAACACGACGACTTCTAGCCACTCAGTCGCCAATGCTTATTGTTGCTGTTTTCACAAAAGGAAAAAATTTACCTAGTGGTCAAATGATTATAGGCTATTCATAATCAAGTAACATTTTACATTTTTCAGAAACAAGGAAAATTTACAGCCTTTCCAATGTCACAAGAAATTTTCATTCTCAACCAGTTTTACAGGTAACCTTGTGCATACACTACACTACAGTAGGCCTAACACAAGTGTATGTTGCGTGGTATGTAATATCCAAACCAGCCATCTAAACGTATTACAAGTAACGAGTTTTATTAACAGCACTCAAGCTGTACTTTTTTCGACCCTCATGAATCATCGTCGTCATCTTAGGAGTGTGGTGGTACCTCCTGAAGCTGGCCCATTAGGGTCGGAACAAGCAGGGGGCTTGAAAGACGTTAGTATAGATTCATAACATGTGTTACGCTTATAGGGGTTGTTTTAATGTTACCGAATGCATAAACTGCTGTTCTTTTGATTCTGACGCCCATTGCATTCAATTCTGAAAAACAGAATGGCCTAGAACGCCCCTGGGAGACGATATGCAATACATAGACTGTTTTTTTTAAAAGATTCAAAGTAACTTACAACGAGAAAGTTTGCTAGAAAGAGTCTTCTCGTGCTTGTATAAAATACTGACCATCTAAAGTCTTGGATAGGGTAGTCAAAATGGGTTAGTTACAGTAAATATTCCATGTAGCCTAGAAAGACCCCGTAGGGAGAGTAAGAATATTAGAGATGTAGCAGTATAAGACTAGAAGTACAAAACATGACATTACAGGCCAGGAAAACGGACGCAAGGCAAGATTTCAGCTTCCCACAGCGATGTTGTTTAAGATTAAGTCTTTGTGATGTTACGCCTTGTGGCTCGGTAAACAGTTACCTATTACATTATATTATATTAAAATATAAGAACACTAAGGTGAGTAATAATAAAAGCGATACTTATGCGTCAAACACACCTATATGTTGAAAGGTGAGAACATGTGGTACGTGTTTCGGCTTATGGTTAAGCCATCATCAGGCTGAGTATAGAAATATGAAAAAAGATAATATTTTACAAGTGTAGTAACTGATATTCAGGTTGAGATCTCAAGCCTGTAATGGCAATTAGCATTGTATGATATAAAGATATAATTAAAGCTTTCCATAAATACACAGTTTGAGATCTCAATTTGAATATTAATAATTACAATTGTAACACTTTATCTTTTTAATTTCTATAAACAGCCTGATGATAACTTAACTACAAGCTGAAAAAATGCAGCTGACCTCCGTAACTTTTTAAATATAGTTCGTCTTTGACTGACAAGTATTGGTTCCGTTACAATAGTATTAAGTATATTATTTCACAGTCAACACCACGTAACGGCAAAGAAGACTTGCATGTTCAGTGGGTACATCATCACACAACACAAGAGTCTTGGTTGGAGCTGGAGGAACAGCCAGGGTGGGACAGACGAATGGTTGTTCTGAAAAACCTCATTGGGTTGTCACCTCAGTAGAGGGGTGACAATCCTCAGCACAGCCAGACAGTATTTTCATAAGGTTTTGTACTTTCTGCAGCCTAATACGAAATGAAAACGCTCATAAATTTTGAAAAGTACCATTTTCAAAAGTTTTGCTATATGACTCCATTTTTCAAAGCATTTTCATACCACTAGTGGCAATAGCAGTTTTAATTTTCAAACTCAAAATATTACATCTCGTTAATACTCTGACCATATCAAATAAGGTAAAGTTTACCCTGCATTTACCTCTATTTCATCATCAGTGCATAACCTGAACACAGTTGTATCCCGAAAATTCCCCTCTTGTAATTCTTAGTTATTTTAACCCAGCCTGCACCCTATTCCCTACTCACTACACTACCCTGGCTCGTGGATGGGGCCAATCTTCACCTGCTGCAGCTTCATAAATTTCACCAATATCTATCACTTTGAAATTACCACCACACACTCTGTTTTTCCCCCCTTATACATTCTTCAATCATGGCATCTCCATATTATGAATGACTTCCACAATGCAAGAAGTGGGCAAAAATGCACTGTACAGCTTTATACCTGAACACATTGTGCTGACATTCATGCTCCAGCAATATAATCAAGCCTGCAAAAATAATTTCCATCATCTCCAGCTACAGTCTTCACAGCGTGCCCCACCACGACTTCATAGAACATGCATTCTATAAACTACGAAAATCTGTTTTTGACCAGGGCTGTGTGGAGTCGGCACACAAAACTTCCGACTCAGACTCCTCCATTTTTAAAACTGACTCTGCTTCAGACTGCCTCATAAAATCTCACATGTATTAATAATGGTAAACCTATACAACATTTCATCACCACCACATGAATTATCAGGCTACTCTTTTGACTTATAACTATATTTAAGTAAAATTCTAATTGTTATTGTAGATATCAGGGCTCTGGGTTTGAAGTAGCTAGTTAAGAATTTAAATTGAAGCTGGAGTTGGTACATTTTTACTGAATCTGACTCCACCTAAAATTCCTTCCCACTCAGACGCCATATCCACGACTCCCAATTCCGACTCCACAGCCGTATTTTTGACAGTCACTGCTACTTGGTGTCCTGACCCCATCCATATGCACTACAAGTGAATGCTTCATAATGACAGACTGTTTCTGATTATAACTGCCACCTGGTGTTTGTATCTTACAACACTGGGACCCATTTCACAAAGGAATTGTACTGAAGAACACACTGATGCCAACTTTTCTAGTTTATTTCACCGAATGTATTTTATCTACATCTAACTGACATCTACATATAAAGCATCTTCAAAATAATATATTTTATCATCTTGTTACTGTATGTAGTATTTATACAGAGGAATCAGAAGCAAATGTGTGATGTAACCACAACTACTTAAACATAAATCAATAGGTATTCCTTCTCCCTGACAAAATAACGAACCTTAAAAAAAAACATGACTGAGGAGAGGTGAACGGCACAAATAAAATGCAACAGAAGATGCAGCAGGGAGAGGAACACCCCCACCCTCCATCTTAGAAACCTGCTGTGGTGGGGGACAACCATCATTCATTTCCAAGTCACATATTCTTTTGTCAGGTTGGCAACAGTCCAGGCCTTGCATCTGACCAGTGTTCTTCCATTCTACAAGTCTTTCATGCACTTTTCACCTTCATGTAAATATCTTTGCTTACTTCACTTTACGTATCATAACCAGACGAAAGTAACAAGCATTAATGCCAGAATTTCTGAAAACAGCACCCTGGAAGATGAACTGCAGAAACGATCATTTAATAACAGAACATGCAAAATGAGTGACAGATACTTTCCAAATGTATGGCATATGTTTTTGAAGTATTGCAAGTCAAACACCTTAAGCAGAACTTGTTTGAAATTAGCAATGTGTATGACAGGAGTATCAAGACATGTCAAGAAGACTGAAGTGTTGGGTTACACATTTTGACAGATACATCTGAACAGAAGCTTCCAACTTCTCAAGTCCAGTATGTGTACAAACATAATTAACAAATGAATATTCCTGAAGACAATCCTAATGTGAACGGAATTATGCCTCAAATAGCGACATCATATTCAAAGTGGCAGCAAGACAGAAGATGAACATGTGATGAAAAATATACAAGACTGTGTACTGTTTTCAACACTGGTACCAACATACAACTACAAAATTAGTGCACAAATTCAGGCACTCCCAACACACTACGCACCAGACAAATCGAAAGAGCATCTTCACAAACACTGAAATCATGACATACTTGAATCTGGATATTAAAGCTACTCTCTAATCATGAGCTCCTCCTTCTACTCCATATCACTGGAAGTCAGGCAGGTGCAAATTTCACGTATCTGTAGGTAACAACCTTGGCATTGTAATGTTATACTGTAACAGCTGGTAATATCTAATAAAATACGAACAGCATTTAACCGGGCTAAAAGCTGAAAGGAGTTGCTCTCTTAACAGATGTCATTCAACGTAACATTAGGCTTCAATGCTACAAGGTTAGAATACTGCCCAGTGCCAGGCAGAGGCAAAACCTGACCTTGTGACAAGTGATGTGATAAAATGTTGGCCAGTCAGCCCCATCACACACCTCAGCAGTGATGACCAAGACATGGACTACTGGTGGAATGACAACTTATAGACAACAAATACTCAAACATAAAACCTTCCTATGTGTCACTTTCACATCATGTATCTCCCAGTGGGTGCCCTTAAACTGAATGTTGGCTCAGCTATGCTGATGTATGCAGTCACACATGCGATCTTAGTTCCAACATACAAGGTTATTACACTGCACCTATTCGTAGAAGCAAGTCAAATGAAGTGGAAAGGTAATAAAAATAATGACATGGGCGCTTGCAAAGTTATGCACATACATAAAACTATGAAATAAGGTACACGGCCTGTACCAAGGTCCAAAGCGGCAATAACAATTTAAAGTACCACTTATTAATACACTCAAAACAATGCAGAATGAACCAAAAAGTGCACATGACTATTATTACCTGGCCAACAATCATGATTACAACCGTTTCTTGAGAAATAATGTATGGTTCTAACTTTAACTTTTAGCTGGTGAATTTAGACTTACACAAATGTGGTAACACATTACGCTGAACTTCTTCAGCTTTACAAAACACAGTTCTGTTAAAGAATGTGACACCATTAACTTCTCCAAATAGTGACCAACATTTTCAAGTATAAGGCAGTAATAACCTGAAACTATTACCAATAAGTCAGCCATGTATTATGAAAATATAGTAAAGGTAAGCTCTACACATTCTTAACCTTGCAACTAGATGCAGATGGGTGGTCAGCTTCATGCCTTGGCCCCTTCTGCTCCTGATACCAACTGGATAGGAGGAAGGAAGGACACCAGAGCTAATCTGGATGCTTCAAGCAAGACAATCTCTTGCATCTGCAAGTAATTGCAGCATAACTCCCTACTATACTGACTGCTCTGTTGCAGCTTCCCATGACAACACAGTCATTATTTTAAACAAAAATGAGTACAACAAGAATGTATCCTACACTCTGACAATGCTGCCTATGTAATTCATATGCAACTGTACATTACTGAAGCCCTAAGCTGACAAAGAAGTGTCAGTTCTATTGTACTCAGGTAAGTTATAAAGAAACTGCAACAAAAGTACCCAACTCAAAATGAACAATATGTCACTACAGTGCCGAAAGGTCTAAATATTTCCCATTGGAAATTACTGTTACAAATTTAAACATAAAATAAATGGCATGGCAAAAGTTAAATCTTTCACTGTTTTAAAAACTATACTGCCTACAACATAAACCTTTGTGTGTGTGTGTGTGTGTGTGTGTGTGTGTGTGTGTGTGTGTGTGTGTGTGTGTGTGTGTGTGTGTGTGTGTGTGAGAGAGAGAGAGAGATATGCCATACTGTCTAACCCAGTGACACTCTTTCACTCTATCTCGAAAGAATGCAGGAACAATTAAAAAAAATATGTGTCAGCCTTTCTGTGTTCTGAAATAAGCCCTACAATACATAGTTGCACTTATCACAACATTAATATAACAAAAGAAACTTTACACTTGAAAATATTCTGACAGTGTTAAATGACGACATTCATAACTCAAATTTTGGACACTGTCCATCATCTCTGCCTAAACTTCCACGTTCTGGGTGATGGATCTACTTCATTCTTCACACAGAATGGGAAGGCGGAGAACCTACTGTCACGGGCCCTTTAGAAACAGGTTCTTCCCCTTCACGGTCCACCAAAGGCGTGGCACATACACCCTCCTAAATGTTCTGGTTTCCTTTTAGCAGAAGACAATGGACAAAGTTCTAAATTTGAGCCATGAAAAATTCTGTATCCTGGCTACAACAGACAAGAAATTCAATAAAGCAGTAAATTCACAAGTGTCATAATCAAACTGTCTTCTGTTTTCCAGTGAAGCTCGATAATTTTACCTGCATAAAACCAATCACAATATTTTATATAATAATAGCTCTGAATATGACATAGTGCAGTCAAAGGCACGCAAACATGAGTACGTTTATGAAAGTGCAGGATGATTTGAACATTTCAGCGTTAGTAAGACAGGCAGGCAGGTGGAACAGTTAAAGGATTTCACGTGACAGAAATCTGTGTTAAAATAAGTGATAATTGAATCTCATTAATATCTTTTACAACCTAATCATCTCTCAACCTGCCAAGCAATGTAAGGAATTATTTTCTAAATTCACTACTGCTTCAATGGCAGTGAATTGACAGAAGGGGGGTGGGGTGGGGGAGAAAACATTTTGCACTGTAAATTGCAAATGCTGATTGCCTAACACAGCACTTGACTGAGCAGGATAACTTACTGGCTCATAACTGATGAAGGTGCAGTCAGGTCTGCAGATAACCTACAATGCTGTGGTAAGTGCTCTTTTGCTGCTTTATGTTTTAGTCCAATCCAATCAAGCTCAAAACACATGGTGGCACGGAAGTCTCCTGGAATTCTGCTATATGACTGAACCTAACGGAGAGCAAAAGCACCCCACTTTGTTGGGGTAAAAATGATGAGAACTGAGAGCAGAAATACAAAAAGCTAAAACAAAAGATGTATTGCCAACTGATGGTCTATTTAAAGGAAAATGGAAACATACTGTTGATGAACAAGACACCAAATCATATAAATGAACCATACTGAATTATGAGTAATTAATATCCATCCAATATTATGTTAAAAATCACTGAACCATAACTATGGAGTAAAGAAACTATTATCACCAATGACACCTTGCAGCAGACAAAATGGAACTGTTAAGTGCTCACACCAAGCAGTGACAGAGGGGGCTTTCTGTGTCAAGTACCATGTATGATACATTCCGGAAGAACTTGAGACAGAAATGAATTCCCATACTGCTGAATACTAAAGCAACGGAATGCACAGTTCACAGGTGCATGTAACATAAAAATACGAGTATTTTAACAACTCAGCAATGTGACTTTTAGTGGCAACAAACAGATCATCTGCATTATACACGTCTTACATAGGTCAGGAGAACTGATGACAGTCCTCAAGTGAGAACACGGTAACAGTAACAATGTTTGGCACAGGTGAGCAGCTTTACACACTGCACCCTTACTCTCAGGAGTCACTGTCTTCTGGGCTGACTTGACTCAACAGGAATTCTGTATAAAGCAGTGAAGAGAAACATGAAGCTTAAGTCTCTGCTAGGAATCAAACTCTAGCACCTATGTCACAACCAGTCGCACTGTATACAGACATCATGGTTTATGGTAACTTTCTTATAAATAAATAATGTACTAACACTGTGTCACAAGTCTGCGTTTACAGGAGATACTTAATCATTAAAAAAATTACTGCATAACACAAAGCAACAATTAAAACAAAAACAGGAGTGTACCACACAGAAAGTAATTTTCACCCTGTTCTTAATTATTACAACTCTTATGTTTGAAATGCGATCCCACCCATTCCCACTTAGCAGTTACACAGCTGACATCATGAGGAAGTGGACCATGGGCAAACACTGCCATTCAAACACCCCAAAGGGACACTTAAATTAACATGCTATAAGGAAGAAAATATAAGGTCATGGTTTCATCTGACAAGCATCACCTGGCACTTCCTATCGGCCGATTTATCATATTAACATAGCCCATTCAGCCAACTGACCTCATGTGCAGTGGAATAATGGCAGGAAGTGACAAACCATAGTTGTCAGATAAAATGTGGACCCTGTACAATAACCAATACTGTTATTGCTTTTACCAGTAACATATATGAACTGTACAAACCATAAGGTACATACGTCTAGACAAAACACAGGCACCAAAAGCTTAAGAATTGTCATACTTTGCAATACATCCATTTATAAGTCCCAATTAATCTCCAAATCTGTGCTACTGTCAGGATCTCATTTAACAATACGGACTGTAAATTTCTCTCCTAATGGTTTCATTCACAAAGCACTCATGTATAAAAACAAAACATACGTAAAAACAAGCCTTAAAATCTGTATTACAAGCACAAAAATTGCCTCTTCAGCCACCCATCTAGAAAACATAATAAAAGAAATACAGTGGGGTGATATGCAGTAATGTGGCCCTAGAACAGACTATTCACAGTTTGTGCAGGTGTTTGCTAAGATGTAACATCAGATAGAGCTCACTGTGAATAGCATGAAATCACTGATGCTTGGAAGGAGTCGGTGAAATAGTACCACTAGCAAAGAAAGCAGCACAACACCTCTCAAACATCAGTCACTCTACAATGAGGTCCCACCAGAAAATACACATTAAATAAAAGGAAGCAAAGCTGACACTTCAGCCTCACACTGCCCTCACTTGTCCTTGCAGTTAAAATAATTGTTTGGCCCAAGTCTATGTCACGGGAAACAAATAATGTGAATAACAGAACTTCTGTCATGTTGTGAAATCCATGTCTGGTTGGAGGATCTGAGCACACTGAGCCCATTAATGCTTTGTCCCTATATTCCTTTACTACCTGCAGACTAGCCACAGTTGTAGAAGTGAGATCAGTACACTTCCAAAGAACCATCCTACAAACACATGACAGTATGCAATAAGCAGTGCAACTGACAGAGCCATGCGCTTTAATGAGGTGTAAACCTAAGGCTGGAATCACGAAAATGTAAGACACAATGCTGCCATGTACTTTAACCTTTAACATACAAATGAGACAATGCTGTCCCATTCAATGTATAAGGGTTGTTTGATAAATAAATGGACTGTACAAATCCAAGACTGTCCTCCACTGAGCAAGATGCTGTTGTTCAGAGATCACACAGAGCGGCCTGACTACTACCTGTGCCTATCATGATCAGTAGTTACCTTCGTCTGACAGCACAAAAATGATTAACATTACATTACCTACAACCCAACAATACATGTTGCCCGCTTATCTATCAAACAACCCTTATACATCTTTCTCGTCTGAAACGGAAAACAATGTCGCACAGTAGGCATTTAAACTGGACACTTTTTTGGCTGCAACAGAAACCTGGCATTTAAAAGGCCACACATTAAGGTTTTATGGGGTTAAGTCTAATGCTCACAATGAGGTGTAAACCTATGGTAGAAATTAGGAAAATGAGAGGCATACTGTTACCGTTTCCCGAGCTTTTGTGGGTATCATTACGGTGAAGTTTGCCTTTTAAGTGTTATTATAAGGTATAATACCATACACTAAATTTTCCTTGAATATATATGATCAGTAGTGTGTGTTTGACGTGATACACCTGGACAGAAATGTTTTATGCATTCAGTTCAGGTTTTCTAGTGTATGCACCAGAATCACAGACCAGTTTAAACATTATGCTGAAACATATTTTGGAGGAAATAACGTGATCAAAAAGGTGAAACTCCGTATTCCTTCTCATTTTAAAACATGTTCAGGAAGACTGTCGAGTCATGAATGATGCATTCAGTACCAAAATCAAACAGAAGTAAAACGGCAAACAGCCACGCACAATTCAATACTTTCAGGAACAACAGCACAGCAAAATTCTTTGACAATGGTGTCATATGTGAACTATCACTAATATGCTGTTGGACTACTTCCATTGCCCCACTTGACTCAAACAATATGTTTTGAAAACTGGCTGTTTTTGTCTTCAGGAACAATCATAAATATACCTGCATCTATTTAGTATGCCCTCTGGCAAATAAAAAACTATACTCATTTTTTTTTCTTACTTTTGTCTTTGCATCAGAATTGAATAAATTTGTGTTGTATGTTCTTTGAATGTTTGAGTTTTTAAGCATGTTCACGGAATACAGATACTTTTTTTAATGAGACTCACAGTATTCACAATTCGGATCAAATATGACAGAGGCAGAAGCTTATTTGCATGCTGAAACTTGGCTGGGCTACATGATTGGACATTGGATATGAAGTCTGGGCTGTCCCAATAAATCTTGGATGACTAACAGCTCATGTCTCACACACACCTCAAAACAATTTACAGAAAACTAGGGAGCACAAATACGAATTGGGCTCTGTACTAAGTCAACAGACTTTTGACAGCTGCTGATCAAGTCTAGAAAAGTATTGACCAGAAAAATGACTGATCTGTCACTTTACATTTTAAACTTTTGCAAGATTTTCCTTTAACATAAATTCTTATTAGAACTGAAAGTTGTCAAATACATGCCACATTAAAATCCTGAACATATCATTCAATTACAAAGTAAGATGGAAGTAAAATACACATTATCACTCACAGCAAGGCCACCAAAACTAACCACAGACCAAACAGCTGAAGGTCGGTTATTCACATTATACTCTTAATAAATTCTATCTGATGAAGAGGGGTTGGGGGGTGGGGAAGTTATGGGATGTTTCTACACTTATGAACCGATGTCACCGTTTCCAAAGAACATGAAGGTATTCAGCACCACAATATTATGTTCTGTGCTACCAACACAACTGTTAAGGAGACAAAAAGACACGTCCTTTCTTGGAAAGCAACACAAAAACAAACTCTTTATGGCAGAATGCAGTGTTGAAGGAGAGAACAGTAGAAAACCTAGCAAATGCCTGAGTGTATAGTAATGGTCAAGAGAGGTCCAAACTATTCCAGATGAAAAACTTTACATTACCAGCAATCAAACCGTTACATAAAGCACAATTATCTCTTTCAGTGCATCTACTTCTAGTTAAGCTGAATTACTAATGCACATTCCTGCATCTGTTAGATACTACGTAATAACATGCAGCATCTTAACCCATGAAGGCAGCACAGTACATCTGCTTGGTCCAGCAAGTTTGCGAAATTCTATTAGAAGAGACGAGCACGCCGCTTGAGGTCATTCTGTCTCCACTGTGGCAAGCGATAGAACTCAACCCGGTTGCACTGGAACACTACCTCGAACTCGGCATCAGACAGGTGACGCTACAAATACAATCACAAGTTGCAATTTGAGGTGAACATATGCTCCAAGTTTGTCGGGAGGAAGAAATAAAAGGCTCACAATTACAAGTAGCAAGAAAAAGTGCTAGTCAGGAGCCTTTATGAATAACATTTCTTAACCACTTACAACATCCACGACAATTGGTCAAAAAATAAGTTCATATAGTATACAATTTCATAACTAAAGGACCTACATTGATTATGATTATTTCAGGGGAATGCATAATTATTGTTGGTGACACCAGACATTGATTCAGCTGCCATCTACAATACTCTGGTTATATGAGTTGATGGGATGAAAACAAGAAAAAAAAAATACATGCACTGCACTCTTCTTTTCTGACCAAACCTCATATTTTAGAGGAACATGTAACTGTTTCAAAAATTTCTGGGACAACAGTCATATTTAGAGCCCCAGGTCATGAAGATGCCCTCAGAAATAGGCACCTTCAAAATAATGTACTTTAGCAGCTATATAATTCATACACTTTCCACATATTTCTGGAAGCCATTATGTGTGACTGGCAAAACAATCTTGGAAGCTATTTCACTGCTTATATGCAAGTAACAGACCTTCAGCCTGACTTCAACCATGAAAGAGTTACAATCACATGTAATGGGACTGTCTACACTGTGGTGGGCAAGGAACTACTACAGAAACATGCTTGGTGAGATGCTCCTATACAAGTAGCTGTAAATGTTCAGTTTATGCCCAAGAGCCCAGTCTTAGGTCACCAACCACATACTGAAAATTTCAGGCAAACTGTCTCTCATACATGGTAGAGAACAACAACTTGCTGACAAGGGCACCATCAGGAATGACTCATCGTAAACAATGGCCTGCCAGTTGAAAACAGCTTCCAACACCATCTTTCATGTTAAGCAATTCTGTCAGTACTTCATTTTATTAGTGACTTGAAATATGTACAAGAAGAGTGTCATGAGACATTTCTAACAATGTTTTTACTTACTTATACCAACACATTGCAGATACAGAGTGGTACACAGGATTTAGGTGAGAGAAATGTTTTGTTGAACAAGAAAAATGACTATTAAAAAAGTCTGTTCATCCTTGCATCAATCAATCAATCAATCAATCAATCAATATTTTCACACAAATTCATTCCTTGTATCACATAAGAGGAGGGCAGAGCAGTTTGTACTGATAAACCCAATAAACCCACCCTCCTACAAATACAGCTATGGGTAGAAATATAGCAACAATGGATAATAAAAAAAAATCTACCATCACAAATCTCATGCCTTACCTCTATGTTGAGTCTGTCCACATCTGCAGGCAATCTGTAGTTAGTAATAAGCAGCAGGTGATAAGGGTAGATCTTGGCAGGCTCGGTGGACATTGGGCGGGCCATATTGGGCAATGAACGGCGCAAGTGAGGGCTGTATGAGGCAGCATAACGAAGTCCTCCCGTGAATGTTGTTGAGACAGGAATATCAGAATTCTAAAGGTTAACAGGCATTTGATTTAGAAGCAAATCAAGTGACTTGGAAGCAGAAGAACTACACGAAATACTTGTAACTGTGACATAAACAATATTAATATGCTGAACAGGTTTGTTTTACCATCTGCTCTCATCATAAGACAAAAATTTATATAACCAGGCCGAGGGTTTCAGATATTCAGAGAAGTTACAGGCAGCACAGTGATGAATAATGAATTATTAAGAAGAACGAAAAGCTGCCACATGCTGTTCTTAGGAATGTGGACTCTGGTTACAATATGAGCTCCTATAATGCAAATCTGCTAATGCATATTTTGCAAGTACCAAACATTTGAACAGATCTTGGTAAAGCATATCAATGGTGAATCAAGTCAAGCCAGAAAAGTCACTGTTCATTTACACCTATATGAAATGGAAATATTTGCAGGTCACAGTAGAACTGTGTCTTAACGTGCAGGGGACTTATAGAGAGTTACAGAGGGTTATTTAAAGAGTAATTTGGAAACTCAGAATTCCTCTGGGTTATTGTGTGCTCCCCTGCAGAAATTTACTTATATGCATTACATATATGAAAGAGAAGCTGTAAGATATAATGCACAGCATCATATATAGCAAATTAACATCTCAATGCAATTTAACATATGTCAGCACAACCAGAAATGGCTGAACTTCAGTATGCTTAACTATCTGTATGTACCAAAATACAATTGTTAATATACTGTTTGGATGCCTGAAATGCTAGGTTCCTACAACCTAAACATCATACAGCAAGGCAACTTCTACTGTAACAACTTATATTTCAGTTACAGAGTAGTTCATTTAAATGTGGACAGACCAAGTGAAATACAGAAATCAGCAGCTGCAATCTGATCTTTTCTTATATATACATAAAACACATTCATATAAATGGCCCCTTCCCAGTACTATGTTCTCTGCAGAAGCCAACTGTGTATTTAACTAAAAACAAGAACTTTGGATTAAGCAGAAGTCAAAACACAGTATTCAACTCAGAGGAACAGCAAATATTAAAATGTGTGTGTGGCACATTCTCTGTAAAGTTGGACTATACTTCTCCATTCTTTGTTCCTGGTTTATGAGTTTTACCCTGTTCTTAACAAATAATGCCCATAATTAATATAGCACCAGGTTAAAGGGTTGAGCAGTTTGGTATCTGCACTGTATCAATGGATGCTGAGGAGTACAGCTGTATGCCTGCACTGGTACTTGTTCTCTGCTAATACGTGCTCTTAACTGGGCACTACATACTGATATTAAGTTTTACAACATAATTAGCTTATGTTCACGGTTAAGAAACTGGGTGGCTGAGATTAATAGCCACATAAAAATACCATTTTTTTCTTTGTCCATTTTGCTAACAAGATACATAATATTTGTACAAAATGCAGCATTAAATGTCTTTGAAACTCTGCCTATGTCACGCATTACAATTCTATGCATTACTACAGCTAACAGCCAAAATAAAACTTATGTTACAGTGCATCTGCTTATGTACTCAACACATGACATGTCTTCTCCAGTATAAGCTGAAGTAATACTGTATTGTGCTAGCAAGTCTATTTTATTTTATGGTTTCCTTAAATTTTACATAATGCTGCATCAAGAAGAACCAAATGACATGGCTACTGATGAGAATGTGCCAAGAATATGTACAACAAACACATGAAACAACTAAACCAGAGCACCTTCCTGCAGAAAATTATGAAAATCACAGGCTAGATCAGCATAGGGCATATTGGAGCTATAATCTCAAGCAGACACTCATCAAACAAATTGCAGCAGTAGCCAAAATACGTGGTTTTCAAAAAGGTGGCGCAATCGGAGATTTCAGGCTTCCACTGTGCTGCACTTGAGGCCTTCGCTCTTCAGGGATGTTGCATAGTGTAGGCTGGTGGTTGGTCACCAACGTATTGGGACAGCCTAAAGGTCCTGTCTTCAAGGATCAAAGCCACAATGGGATTGACAGGCTGTCCACAAATGTCAGTAACCATCATCCTACACCATGTAACATCCCAGAAGAGCAAAGGCTTCAATGTGGCAGAAGTAACACAGTTAATATACCTTAATGGTTTATGTCACCTCTGGTCCACAGTAAAAGTACTGTTCCTCCAAACGGCACTTTCGAAAATTACCCAATTGTAGGTGAACAGCAAACTCCCCGATTCCATTTGAAAGAGTAAACAATAATACAATGGTGAAATATAAGCTGAAAGGTAAACCATGATAAAAGAGAACTTACCCATTTAAAAGACCACAGACACATACAAAACAAACCTCCATACACATGGAAATAAGTCTCATTTCAATTATCTTTATTTCTTGTGTGTGTCTTCTGACACCTTTTTATCCTGCCTACTTTCACTAAAATGCAGTAATTTAACAGAAATAAAGCACTTATGCACTGACATTCTGGAACAAAGCATACATCTATGACATAACTCTCTCACTGTGCATAAGAAATAATATTGTTAAGTAAAATCCCATTCACTATAAATCCCACATTACGAACGGGGCAACTTCAGTCTCACTCTGAGGTAACATACAGAAGTACCGGCAAAGAACAAATGCCTTTTAGAATCACCCGCCTGCCCTCCCTCAGCGTTGCTATATATATACTGCAGACCTCATAACCTTGTCTGAAATTACAAGTATGTAACGGCCAGTACAAATACCACGTCTGTGATGCACAACATTCTTGGTGCACACTGGCTTCTTGATGAACTGCTCTAGCACTGACAGTCTGCAGTGCTCTGAGAAATTTCTTCTTACACTAATCAACTGTAACTGTGATTGTCACCATTCTCTACCCAGTTGTTAGTGGCACTACTGCAAGTTTCTCAGTGAGAGAGTTAAGGTTACTGTCATGCTCCCAGTACAAAGCAATAACTACTGCTTGATGTCAACAAAACAGTCATCTAGGCAGAACATTCAAGCTCATCATGCACTATTTTCCTGAGTGAACAAACTATACCCACACTGTCATTATGCAAGCAACAGACAGGTCCCACATCATCACAATGTAGTTTCAGCAAGTACTCGCATTCTGGCTATTTCACATTAAAAACAAATTACTAGGTATCACTACCCCTGTATTATTTTGTAGGCAGGGGTTTGAGCCTTTTAACTGTAATGACACACTATTTTGGTCTTGGTATAGTGTTTCTCCCAAACGCTGATTCCTGTAATGGTTTGCCTGATCTGTAAGTTACAGCAGTATGTGAATTATGTTAATTTTTTGACATGAATGGCTACTGTAAAATGGCAAAAATGTTAGGTTACGTATACTGTCATAGCTGTTCGTTCAATTTTTATTTTTTATAATACTGATTCACATTGGATCTATGACGGGGAAAATGGCACTGGGACAGGTTTTCCTCAGAGTACTTTGGTTTTACCATCTACTATCACTCCACTGAAGCTCCATACTCATTCACTCACCTATCACTAACACTATAGAATCTTAGCAACTGACAGCATAATTTAATAACACATTTATAAATGATAATATCCAGTCAACAATTCATAAACAATTGGGTTATTACTTTCGTGTAATCAATACAGAACATGCATACAACAGCCAGCATCCAACCCACAAAGCAATCTTAATGCAAACAGAAAAAATGAGACATACAGAACACACAAATTCTATAGGTTGTTAGTAAGACATTTTGCCTCCATCACCAACCCCAGTACGAATTAGTATCACCGAATCAATGTCTTCAGATTCGTACGTACCAATCCCCGTCTGTCCACCTCAGAAATGGATCCAGCTGAAACTAGGAGGGAAAAAGAGGTACATCTCAATCAACCAATAGCCAATTGCCAGTTTCTAACTTACTAAATGGGATGAGGTGCTTTGGAGAAGGATATCGGAGTAGATTCATGTTATTACTTCAGGTCTTGCAGTAACACCATGCCACTGTACAAGATGAACAGCCATTCTAACAACCCAACCCCAAAGTCTACATAGCTACAGTTTGGATACTTGATAGTGAAAATTTTCATGCCAGAATGTCAGATCATATTAAAAACTACCAAAAAAATATCTTGACCTTCGATAACAGAAGTCAATACACAAATTACTCTATAATCTGTCCTGCCATTATAAATCTTATGAATTTCAAACATCATGTGGTTTTTAGTGAGTTAAAAATCAATAACAAGAATTTCAGGCCATGAATTACAGTGTTATTCCGTAGCCCTTCAATGTTGAACTCTGTGCACTGTATGGTCTGTAATTCCTCATTTGTCGCCAGTCTCTGCACACTAGCAAACTCCATGTGTGCATTTCAAGATAATTTAAATTTACATCTCCTCTCTCACTGGCAGTAGTTGGAACTTAAACCCCAGTGTCAATAAAAAGTTAGAAATTAGAAATTCTGTCAACGTAGGAGGTCAATTATTTTTAGAATTCTTGAAATTCAGCACAGGTATGTTTGACAGGAACAGAATATTCAAGAAGGAACATTCACATCAAAATAAATTATAATTTTTTAAACAGTTTTCTGGAAACCACCTTTTGTACACAGGACATACATGGGAACTGGTTCTTACTCAGACAGTGTTTTTCTGAGTTATGCAAGGACTTAATTTGTAGGTGTTTAGCAGCATTCTAACTAATGCTGTAACACTTTATGTTGGATGTTTTCTATTGCTTAAGATGTAAAAAACCCAACCACAAACCATTTGGAGAGTTAGATCTATCCCCACTTTCGAGTGACTGGCTGTCAATACTTATACACTTTTACTGCTTTAACACACTACTTTTAAGGATTAATAAGAACTATCAAGATTTAAGAAGAATTTTTTTTTGCACATTAAAATGTTATCCAAATCACTACACCTATCACAAAGCTTTACAGAATCAATACACAAACCTTATGACCAGAATATCCAGGGGAATATTTTACATGATAGAAATTTCTTGCTAACTGACAATAATATAGGAGGGATGTGGGAGTAATGCTACAGGTTACTCTACACTCAACAACTGTATAAACCCCAAAACTAATTAGCAGCAACAACCCTGAAGCACGCTGTACCTGAGACTCCATCATGTGTTAGTTCCAGTACTTGTGTACCAAGGTCATGCAACATGTGTACAGCTGTGGGCAGTGAAGCCAACCAACAATTACGTTGTTTTTAAAACACAATTAACAAAGACGTCCACCCCAGGCAGCTACTTATTAAAATAATCAACAACGAATTCCAGAAGTCTTCAACTGGCTGTACTAAGGGGGAAGACCATTTAATTTTCCTGTCTATTAGCATAGATCTTGTAGGTATAAAAATATGAAGATATAAAAATTAGTGCTAATCACTACTGTCATATGGGTTTGATCTCTAAGAAAACAGTACACTGATCTGATTTGTTAGTATCTCTCATCTTTCCTTCTCTCATTCCGTATTTCTTAAAAAAGGAAAACACCTAGCAACACTAAAAACATCAATAAAATGCACAACTATGAATTGCAGAAATAATATTTACTCTTGTAATTAGTATTGTTAATCTTGAACTTCCTTTTCTATTCTGCCGTTATTGTTCAAAAGATAAAAAATGCAACAATACACAACTTAATTCATGACACTTTCAACACATATTATAACCTATCTGCTTCGTACTTTCCAAGACACCTATTTCTAACCTGAATGTTTCTCCATTGTGTTAAACCATTCGTCGATCAAGAACATGAAAATATGCCACACTAAATCTATGCCAGCCCTCCGACACGTTCTCCATCAATAATGATGGTGATGATGATGGTAACGATGACAACGGAAACAGCAAATGGTATGGCAGACACACGTTTATGTGGTCCAGTAACAGAAGAAACGGGTTCAAATGATATTCTTTTTGAAGGTTTTTACACCATGTAGTAAAGGTCTTTTCTGATGTTTCGAAGGAACATGCTGCATCCATCTTCACAGTGGGTGAATTTGGTTTGGGTAGGAGAAGAAGCAATTGGGATGAAGCAACATGTCAGTTACATGGGATGGTCGACGGACCTGTGACCAATCATAGCCAGGGAAGGGGAAACAGGGAACAGGGCTTGCACCCAGCAGTTTAGAGTTCCCTGTACATCCCTTTTCAGAGCCAACAAGTGCAAGTAAATGGATGCAAGTACCACTCACATCCACCAACATGCGCAACTCCCACTGCTGGCCCTTAAAATGGCTGTTGTTGGGACTCTCAACAACCACTGGTTTCATACAAGACCTACCCCCTTCCCCCTTTTATAGATCGGATTGGCCTGAAGTCCCTTAACCTTCCTAAACAATCGACACACTCCTTCTCCAAATCACTAGCCACACCCTGCCAGCTGATGCTGGTCAACAGCCACCTCCCTTAACTGAACAACTTCAACCACTGGTAATAAATGTCTCAAGAGCACTGCAGTGTTTCTCATTAAGACTGTAAGACACATCAAAAAGCCCTGGCCAGTATGGTTCTTCAAGGAATCAATCCAGTGCACCGACACAGATTGTTTTGAGATGGGCGATTCTCAATACACAGCAAAGTCTCCAATTAATGCACTAATTCTGCGCACACTGTGCAAACACATAAAGACGTAAAATACCTAAGTAACTCCACAGAGCACAGTCCTTCCTGAGTAGCTAATGGGTCCTCAGGAAGTCAGGAAATTCCCTGCACTTTATGGAACCCGAAGGAAAAATATGAACAGGAATGCAACCATGTTGGTTTACTTCTAATGCCCACACCTGCACAAAACAATTCATTATTTACTGTCCCACAAAATATACCACCAGCAACTCAAGGCTATAAATATATCACAGAGGGGCATCCTTCAATACAGAAGCATTTTGCTTCATTCTCCCTGCCTTTGCCAGTTTTGATAGTCTCCTGTTTCCTAATATGTACACAACACATAAAAGCTTCAGAGAGAATCATATACACTCAAAATATAATATAAACACCTCACTGTCATTAAACATAATGGCTCATCAGCCTGATTCTTCACCTTGCAAGACTGATGCACATTTTAAAGCCATGAAGCCCTAATTACAAGAGCACACCTTGTTCACGCGTAATAAACCGTTAACACTGGCTTATTACAGGATACAGTTAACAGCAATAAACATAAATATATTATCACCATAAATAACAAGCAGTCTTACATATTAATTCTGATCATTCATTTTTGAAGATATCAAGATTATTACAGTTTAAAACGAAACATTACACAGTAGGCTGGAACGATTTTCAAATTATCATCACTGGAATCTACAGTGGGGTATAAGTGTCATGCAGACTCTCCCTTCACAGTCTCTCTGCCAACTGAACTGTCCTTCTCTGGGGACGGACAGCAAATATGGGGACTTCTGAGACATGATGAACTTTACGTTCATAACATAGTGCACACACGCATGTAAGCACACCCATGTGCATGTGCACCACCCCCCCCCCCCACACTCACTCACTCACTCACTCACTGAAGCAGAAGCTGTGAATCAAAATTGCGACTTGCTTTTACTGGGATATATGTGTGTGTACGTGAGTGAGTGCGTGTTTTTGTCAGGTAAGCAAAATGAAAACAAGAAAAAGCAGTCAATAAACTCAGGTACAAAGTAATCCGAAATATGCCTGGACACAATAGTATACAGCTTCATTAAAGCTGTTATCAGTAACAAGCAAGCAATTCTGAGTACATGATCCAGGTCTTATCCTTCCCATGAAAGTGCTTTAATCGCTGAAATTACCTTTCCCTTGGCACCATGGAAATAATCCTTAGAGCTATGTAACTGTCACCAGCCCTTAAACTACAGATGCCACATGCAATGGTATTCACCACTCTTTACATATCCTTTCCCCTTACATTACAAATGTGAATGTTACTCACTGTCAGATTTGCCACTGCTGAACTCAGTGCTGTGAGTTTTGTCACCAAGGCCACTGAATGAGAAGTCACCCTGAAATGACAGACGTGTTGTAATCACAAAGGACAGCCTATATGAGCAACTGCAATCTACTTTTCTTTGGGTACAAGGTAGGCTGGGCTTGGGTAAAAAAATCATTGCTAAGGGCAGAATCTAGATGAATACCAGTATCTTTACACCAATCACATCACTATTTCTGAATTCAGGGCTTAGTGTCATTTTAGAATTATACTGTTATACAGCAGTTGTCAACCTGCACGCAACAATGAAGCCTTGAACAAGTTACAGAACTGAAGTAATTACAACTGGCCATATTTCATTAAATCATTTCTGGAAAACAATGTCCATTTACAGTCAAAATAAAGACCTGTTCCACCTACACTTCTTTCATTCAGCATTATAAACTGAACTCAACAGCTGGCTGAGTTTAATCACAAAAATGAATTACTGTTTCAAGAGCCAGTGAACTGCAGATTCTGATATCTTGGAACAATGTGTCCCACAGTCAGAAAGGTTGGAAACTCCTGCCCTAATAAGTGCCTCATGTTTCCAGAACATTTCAACATGACTTGTCTCCAGGGACAGCAAACCTGGTACTCATACGTGTATGAGACTGCTTAAACTTTGAAGTCATCTATGATGTCTAGTGAATGTCTGTGCCCATAATCACACTCCAACTACGTTACTTACAAGACCATTCTGAGTCAGTACATGAACATCATAAAGGAAAAAACTGTTACACATGGAGTCCACAAATCCTGGGTGTGATGTCACCTGGGAAACTAAATTCTGTAGGTGGTGCCTCATATTTGTGGGTGCTCAAAATGGAACTTTGTTCATGTCACCTCTCTGGTGCCTGGAATTTTGAGATGACTCCTACATTTTTGTAACATCCGTGGACCTCTGGTTATAGAATACTGATGTGTGCAGCTCGTAATAATACACCAAACTACAGATAGAACCTAACATAAGACACACAACTGGACAGCACAGTTGGCTCAACACAGCCTGCAAGTCAAACTAATTGAGACATCTCAATGAAGTTTGTTAATTGTGGACTTGGCCAAGAGAATGTACATGAACGAACGCATGCCACAGACAATTTTTGTTACCATAACATGCATGAATTTATTCCAGTACATTTGGTGTTGTTTCTTAGTAAATATTTCCACATGTTCTTCCATACCTTCGTATTAATTTGTGGCATACGACATTCCTCATTTCTTACTGCTATTTCCCACTGACGACCACAAACCCTTCTTACATACAGAACTCAGTCCCGATCTGCTACAGTGCTTTGCAATAAAAAATAGCTTCATATAATATTTTGTGCAGTAGGTATCCTTCCCTTCTACCCAATGATGGAGACTGATCCAGGTGATATATTGTACATATTTTTTATCCACACAATGTCCTATATCCAAACAAATCACTCTCCAAATTGTACAAATACAGCTCACTGGTCTTGACAGTTTTTAATATTCTGCCTTTCAACAGGTAAGCATTTCCTTCTTTCCATTCCAAGTATCTTTGCGAAAATTATTCTTTCCCCCATCAGGCACTTACACTTTCTTGATGTGGCCTACACTACACAGTCCTGTTCTGAGACTATCCTGCAGTTTCTCAAAAAAATTATTTTTGTACCCTGAAAACTGTACATTAAATACACCAATATTTACAAACAATTCATAGAAACGGGAATGTTATGTTGATGTGTAGCTGGAACCTGGGCTTCCACAATGACAAGCCATCAACTAACTACATGAAACATGACACTTTCACACATATTATGATAGCCTCCACACATATACAGAAAAATGTATACATAAAAATTTCACTAGCATGAACTTTTTGTTTGAGAAATCCTTATATGTGGTGGACACTGATCAATGTATGATCATAAGTGTGTTTCATTCTGTACACGACAAGGCTGACCACAACTGAATTTGGTCAACACATTTTAATAAGAATGTTACTATATTTAATGCAGACTTGCACTGCTATGGGCAGAATGTCTCTTGGCATACTATGTAATCTATTTACAGTACGTTGAACTATTGTAATGATATATTTTGAAAGAGTAAATTTCCATGTTCTGTTGAAATTTAATGCATGGAACACAAGATTCGTTTGCTAGGTAAAATCTTCTGTGAAACCCTGCAAATGAACATCAAAAACTAGTATCAAAAGGTTCATATGGTATTTTCAACATGCACAATTACATGTAAAGTATATGTCCACCAAAGGGTTTACCAACACCAACACAAAATTCATACGACAAATGTTATCTACTTATTGTGATGTTTCCACACTTTATGCACGTGAAAATCAGAACTTTACAGATAACCACATCATGCAAATTTTTAAGCAATTAATCCATATTTTATAAGTGTATGTTGAGTGAAAAAAACTAATCACTGTAAAACAACTTGTTAGCAAAGTGAGCACATATAATACAAATTCTACAACTTCATGCCAAAAACTTATCTTCAATAGGAGCCATACCCAAGTATAAATCAGTACAAAGAAACCAGAGACAATTTCTTAATTTAAAGGTGACAAAAACTTTAGTGAAACACAACTGATCCAGCATTTTAATATGAAGAGAATAAGCCATATGATATTTACAGCATCTCAAACCAATGACAAATGATTTACTGCAAGCATTTTACATCACACTGTATTGCAGATTTTTAACATTTATGTTCAACAGAACTGAATAAAATCTTTCCACACATTCATGCAGACTCTTGGAAACTCTGAGCAGGGAGCACTAATATGGCAGCAACTGCAGGCCACACAGAAGATTCTTTTTAACCTCAAGTATATGGCACTCACAACAATTTCATTATTCATTTCTTTGTTCAGACTACAGCCATTTTAGGTGGGGCATTACATGTATACAACCTGGTCTTTAAAAAGAACTTTTTAACCAACCAACCAACCAACAAATCAATCAATCAATCAATCAATCAATCAATCAATCAATCAATCAATCAATCAAAGTTTCCTTACCGTAACACAGAATTTCACTACTGAAATAACAAGGTTACAGTTGTCATTGGTAATTTGGATGTACAGTTAATTAAACAATCCCAGAACTAATCCTGTATGGTGGCTGAATAATGCCCACCTAATAGCTACGCTTTTGGTTCGTGTAATTGAAATAATGAAATTTATTCTTATATCCAGCTATGCAAAAGTCTCTTACATCATCCACACACAATTCAACAGTATCTACATGAAAGGACAACCGGTACAAACACTCCCGTCTATTTACACATTTTACCATCAACAGATCACCGAAAAAAGTTACAGAGAAAAGCAAGTCTACCAACATAACTAAACCACCAAACAAAGAGTCAGAAGGACTTACTCCAATGTTGGACACACTGCCACCAGTACTGCTGAACGTATGCGAGCGTGGTGCTAGTCCATAGCCTGGTTTTGGCACGTGACGCAGGGCGCTAACAACTACAACCAACAACACAAGAACCCCCAACAGAGGGAAATAACACCAGACACGGGATCCCCAGTTACATGCTGCCTACCTTGTGACAGTAAAATTCATCAGCCACATCAGTGAGTTTAATGTTTTGTGTATGAAAGCCATTTGTCTGTTCTATGACTACCAATGATGCAGGTACATTTTGTTTCCTCAGCATACAGAGTCTGCACAGTTAGGCAGATAGAAATGAAAACCATAATGCCGTTATCCTTGTACTTGAATTAACTGCAGCTAAAAAAGGTATAAATGGGAGAGCATAATTTTGACATATCCAGCCTTACATTCATCACAGCTGAGAAACCATCACCTTGGCAGTGTTATTTCTTGATTCACCACAACCAGGCACCATGGCTGCAGAATTTTAGTACAAGTGGAAAGTCACTCCACTGGTTGGATGCACAATGACTGACACTTATTTTTAATTTTTTAAACTTCACTGACTTTTCAGAATAATAACTTCAAACATTGGAAGTAGAAAGTAAGTTATAACACTGTCTTTGTTTCTCTAGGAATATGAAACAAAGAATTACTCATTGGTACAACATAACTCTGTTGGACAATGACCACTGTATCAGCTACATTCAATATATATGACACTTTGGAAGATAAATCTGCTCTACATTCTGGAAGCTGGTTGTCATTACAATGAGTGCCTCATTTTTCTTTTTCTTCATGTCAACTCCAACTTTATGATCAACTAACAAGTTGCTTAATGCTGCTGGGTTCATTACAGCAAGCTTCCAACACTAACAACAGAATGAGATTCACAATTCAAAAAATGGAGGATAAATAAATAAACAAATAAATAAATGGTAGAACCTACACACTACCTCACATCAGTGTTGTCCATCACGAATCATACCACGCTTCTCCAGTAGGGCAATTCTGTCATTTAACAGTTAAAGGATTTCTAACACTTATACCCGACTCAATTGCAGACAAGACAAATATGCTTCACACAACTAACAAATACTTCATATCATTGGCTGTATTTTACTGTCATGGGAAGACAATGTTGCAGTACCTGTAAATCAAGTTTGTTATCAGCCACCACCCACGTAAGGGGAAAATAAGGGAAGTGAGCAAAGAAACAAGGGCATCAGGAGGAAGGAAAGAAGGGCGAATGATACTCACAGCATAACCCGCTGGGCCACCATTTCGTCCTGTTGTGGGCAAGGTGGAGGACTTGAGTCCATACCCGGGCTTTGGAGCAGCCCGCAGAGATGATACCACTACAAACAAACACCGCACATCAACACAACATAAACTACCAACACCTAATGTTCGCTACATGGGATACATGTGGTGAGAACAAAACATCACCTTGGACCGATGCATCCACAGGAAACCACACTGCACACACGCAACAGAGTAGTACAAACCCTTCATTCTTATAAAACATCAAGATTTCATGAAAAATGTGGAATGTGGCTCGAAGATCACTTCGTTACATTTGTGTTTTTGGAAAACGATTCAGGAAAACCCTGTGCATTCAAAAATATTTGAAATACACTACACACATATCAAAGTCCCAGCAGTGAAGACAGGGAATGGACATTCCTATTCAAAGCTGTAAAATGTTTGTTTATTTTTGTGCAGTTTGCACAGATTAAGTAATTTGTAAATGTTATTGATTTTTATAAAATATTCCCACATAATACCCTTCCATACATTTCAATTCTAAGAGACTGCAGTTCTATGGGTATACCTAGCACTGTATCACTAATGCATAGAAATAACACACAGCCAGCACATCAGCAACATGGATTGTTGTTAAGTCTAACTTAAAATTTTCTGAATTAAGTATGGTTGACAACAGAAAAAAAAAACCAATAGTAAAAAGGAAAAGGTAATGGTGAGGGTAAAGTTGTCCCTGTATACACCATGAACGCACATAAGTGGATCACAGGTACAGCTCCACTCACTCCTAACCTCTGCACTAGCTCAAACATATGACAACGTTCGTCTGGTTACAGCGTAGTACCATCATCTAACAAAAGCGCACCTAAAGTTAAAGTGCAAAATTTTAAAGGAATTTAGTGAACTGCACTTCATAACATTTCTCTCACTCAGAAGATGCTTGTTACATAATAATAATAAGTTTACTTGACATAATTTACTTAAAATGAAGCTCAAATCCCACAAGTCCTTCCTGTTTAAATATCTGTGAAGAATCAGCCTATCAATTCAAGAATAATACTTTCATAAGAGGAAATGCAAGGCTCTACAGAATCGCAACAAATGCAATCTAAATACAATAAATATTTCAATTTGTGCCATTTAGAAGAAATGAAACAAGAACGGTCAAAACCAGATCGCAGCAAAGGAGGGAAAAGGGTAGAATTTACCTTCAAATGGCATGAGACCTCACACCATTCACTAATGCCTTTATAAATAAACACATATACAAGAGGAAGTGTTAAAGGTGAAAGACAAGATCCTTCCACAGTCCCAATAATGTGTTAACTGCAGCTCCAATACCGTTCCCAGCTTCATGTTACATTACTATACATGCAGTGTGAAAGAAGCTGCAAGAGAAATGACTTGACAAATTGCCTCTTCACTACTTACAGCTTAAGATATTTACCATGTGGACCAACTTAATTTTGAAGGCTGTAGATGTCCGATATCCACGCACTTCACAGGGAAGTTATAAATGTGGAATTTTTAAAATCATGTTGATGAATTAGCCCAATTTATTAAATTTCCTGAAAGCTTAAAGAGGGATCCTCATTGCAGGCTTGACAATGAAGCTACACTTCAAATACAGATATTTCCCACGTAGCGAACAAGTAAGATACATGCAGAAAATATGTGTGCAAATCATGCAGAAATAAATATTAAATTCTAATTACTCATGCAAATCTTTCATAATAACTTCATATCATTATTAAATTTAATACATACATCTTATCATCATGCAACATTATACTACTTTTCAATGTATGTTAAAGGGTAAACACTTACTAAGACAGTCTGCAAAACAGGTGAGACAGGAAACAGCATATATCAAAAACGACGACAGGGAGAAGAACATTTTACTCAAGAGCTTTATACAACAAGGAGATCAGACACAAATCTTCAGTCTTCCTTCAGCCTACTTTCATTTCCTTGTCCGTGAAAGTGAGCCAGGAATTAAATGCATATCTGGAATTCTTTCAGCAATTCAGCTCTCTTGCTGCACTGATCACAGTTTCATTTCTTAGTTCATTTTCATTCTCAGTTTTCATATGCTGTGCAGAACACTTTCATGAATGATTTATTGCTTACTGCATGCAAGATGCAGAGGAAAATACTGCCACCTCTAAATAACTGCTTAAGATCATACTCATGACATACTTCAAACAATAACTTTTAACTACAGAAACATAGTGGCCATTTTAACTTTCACACTATACACAGCTGCTGTTTCTTCTGATCCCTTCAATATCCTGAAGTCTAGATTATCTAATGATTAAATTTCACGACAAAATAAGGAATGTCCTGCACACTACCCTACAGCATTACACAGACTATACAGGGTTTCTTGCAGGTGTAAAGCTGAATCCACATACTGGGAAGTTATGATTAATGGCACTAAACTGGTTATATCTACCAACTGTAACACTTGTATACAGTGTAAATTTAATACCTAACAAATGGAAATGCATATTCAATTAAAACCAGTTATATACCTAAATTTTACATTAACTTCTGATATTCATCAAACATCCACTAAAGTTAAAAGTCAAGATTTCATTAGGAATTTTAGATTGTGTCAAAATTTATAAATGCTGCTTCACAAATTACTGAACTACAATCAAGTAAAATTTAACATCCATGCAACAGATAGACTGAAAAGAAATTAACCAAAGCCTCTACTACATATAATGCTTACTAACAGAGTCTTTAGAACATGTTTGTCATGCAAAACGTACACAGAATAGATAAGTCTCAGTCTTCTCACCTTGCAGGGTTGCTCTCAATGGCTCTATAAAGTTCTTAGAGAAAAACACGTGGGTGGCCAATATAAAATGGGAAATTAAATAAAAATATAATTGCAAAGCAACTAATTAATTGTGATGTAATACAGTCTACAGGTGACAAAACTTTCAGCAAGTAGATTAAATAAAGTCCTGGTCACAGGTAGTAGTGCAGTACAATTTACGAGTGTATAACAAATGATCATGCAAGGCAGATTACCATATTTACTGCAAATAAAGACTAGATCAACTTAATAATTCTTTTCACATCTTTCAGTTATACTTTCCCAGTCAGTCACCTTAAAAACAGCCAAACCCCTTCCACTGAAAGACATCTTCACATTTATTCCTTTAATTTTTTAAAGATCCGGTTTTTGGATAAGATGCCAGTTTGTTATGGTAATCAGTTTCATTAAAAAACAATTTTATGCCAATGGTAATTTGGTTATACATGACAAATGGCATGATGGCAGAATATAAGCAGATGTGGCATAACGTCATGTCCGTGATGTCATTTGAACACATTTGAAAGGTGTTTCAGACTAGTTAAATGAACTAAACAACAGTGTACAAGTATATACTGTATGTTTCAGGACTGCCAATGACAGAAGACTGACCCACAAGTGCATGCAAGCACGCACGCACGCACGCCTGCTACCATCTTCTGTCATCAATGTGTCAGGGTCCATTAATGTGTTACGCGTGCCTACATACTCCGTTTTCTTTTACCCATGTTTTCCTCTGCACGATAGGTTCAGTACCATCTAAAATTATAAGCCACTCCTATGAAGGACATCAGCAGCTGTAAGCACTCATAGAAAACTTCGGAATCACACATACAAACCTAAACCACAGTAGCGTATTTTTTCACTTAAACCACATCACATACTGCAACAATTCCTTTGTAAGATATGTTCTCCACCTTTTTCTCTGCTGCCTTCATTTCAGTACAGAAAATCATTGTGAATTAAATTTTGTCTTTGTTCAACCAACATCCTTAGCCATATGTCAGTGACACAAGTCATCTGTCGCACAGTTATAATTCTTTTATACACTGAACTGTGCAAGTATTATGCAGTGCATATTTAGTTGCCTGAAGAATTAACAACCAACAAGACTGGCCTACTTTAATACACATAAGCCACACTGCTAAGCCTGGAAAAACATTTTGTATCATATGTCAGTAAATACAGTTAACTGCTGCCACTTAAATCAGTTATAACAGCCTACTGGGCAATGGTGTATTCAGTCTTTTAACGCCCTGAATAAGTGGAAACAAAACGGAATCAACTTGGATGCCAAAAAAATCTGAAACATGCTGATGACCACAACTACGAAATACATTCAATACTTCAACGTTCATTAAACACCTACTTTTGATTAAATCACGTTTATTCTCAACCTCAATTCTCCTCCTCATAAATATCTGTATCACTACAGCTGTGTTCATTACAGTAGCAACATATGCAGCCAAATCTCAAACTTTAACAGAACTTTTTGATTTAAATTCAGCCTTATCAGTCAATGTTATGCACAAAAATATGCATTCTGTACCTTCAAACAGGATTCCTTGGTTTCTGTACTTTGTCCACTGTCTAGTAGTCAGAACAGAATACAATTACCTGGAATCTAGTTACTGTGAGTAACTCTTTGTGTCTTGTATCACATTCACACCCTTCATCCAGAGGAGAGATGATTAACGATGGTTCTTTCCATCAGACCCACCTGTGTAAGTACCTTCAAAACTTTTTACCAGAGGATGGACAATGATTCAGTTTTCAAAATGTGTTTTGTTCAGAATATTAAATGATGGGCAAAATCCAAAAACCCTACTACAGAATGCCTCTGATATGACTACTGTCTGATAGCTCTTAACAATTTGATCACTGAAAAAGTGGAAACTCAAAGTTGCCTGAACATCATCATCCTGACAAATTCTTCACTTCAAATGAGAATAAAGAGACTTGAAAGCACATGTAAACACTGTAATTTGCACGGGCAATAGTTTACACGAAAAGTACAAGCAGGTCCTAGACCAGTGTTTTACTGTTAATACCATGACTTGTACTGGTACCTGTGACCATGTCTTTCACATTGTAGTACTGTATTACAAGTTTTACAGAATGTTTTCATAAACACTTAAATTAGGTTTAAAGCAAGACTACTGTTTTTATCTGTGAAAATGGGTATTACTTAATGGTTGAAACACTGAACATTCACTCATACATAGTGAAACCTGGATTTTACTTTCTGAATGGACCATTTAAAATAAACATAAAATCAAGTAAATGAATTTATGTCTCTACTGAAATGAAATATACTAAATGAGTACTGCCACAACAAGAACACATACAGATGAATTCCCCATTACTCTGTTACAAGGCTTGAACTGGTCACTAGAACAGGTTACACATGTCACGCAAAACAATTTTGTACAACTAATCTGTGACTGGTTCACTTCACTACTGCTGTCCATAGGGAAATAAGTATACTAGGCAACAGAAGAGCATAAACAGATGTCTCTATAAGGTGGAGGTCATGTGCCAAGTTTCCGGGAGTGTGCAGCAAATTGCTTCTGGGTGCACAGTTATGCTCTGCTGGTATGAACATGAAATTCACAAGTCTACATGTCAACAGAGACGAGAAATCATGCAAGAAATCTCTTTATTTTCCTAATTTCCAACTGAAAGTACTTACAGTGATAGAATATGTCTATTTATATTCAATTTTAATGTGTAATTGAGGAACTAAGTGGAAAGTACAATTCAGGAAAATTTAATGGTTTATGGAAGTTTTGGTGGTACCGATAAAAAGGTGTATAGAAGGAAAACATAGATTCAGAGAATGCAAAATCCAAGTTTCAATGTGTAACTAACCACTGTAACTGAAGTGTCATCCACATCCACCATGAAAAAGGGATGTGTACCAGTGTTCCGAATATGACACCAGTTTCAAGTAGTGCCTTCAGTTATAAAATATGTGAAAGCAAATACGAACATGTACTTCAATTAGGGACTTTTTTTATATTGTCACCATAAAGAGCAAAAAGACAAAATCAGGAACTTAAATTTATACATGTTCACTACTTCATCAACATGTCCTATCACATAAACACATTCTAGACTGCAACCATGTGCAATGTTACTAAATGCTTGTGACTTGCATTATCATGTGTCAAAATTAAAGAAACAAACCATTCACCTCATTACAATGTTAAAAATTTTCCACGGTTCACTTGATCTACTGAATATTTAATTATATGTTCTTAAGTAGATACCTTACTGATGAATAAGGTAAAGGCACACAATTCTCTGGTCAGAAGTTTTCGTTAGTTGTATATCAACTTTCATCAAACTCCATCCAGTGTTTGGTATTCATCTTTTATGATGCTGTTAAAGTAAACCAAGGTTATGCAACTGTTTTGAAACAGCTTGGTTACTGGATACCACAGATGGATACGGGCAACCAGACATAACAGAATTAGTGTATATACCTTTTCCTTAATTCTGAAATGTATGGAACAGCAAAAGAAGCTCAAATTATGAGCTGCCACACATTGATGGATATGGTCCACATTACACTTTGACATTGTAAGTAAATCCTTCACTAGGATTTTGTTAAATAATCTGAAAAACAGCTGGTCTGAAAGTCAGAATGCAGCCTATGAAACAAAATGCTACTCCACTTTGGCAAGGATCAAGTCATGCAACCTTTGTCTTTAAAGAAAACACACATATTTTCATTTCTGTATAACACTTTCACCTCAGTAAAAATCTTGTATGAGCAGCACAACACATCATGAGGTACAAGAGACTAAAACAAATGCAAGTCACTGAGCTAGACTACAGCATACAGTACAGTTCCTGATGTTCTTCACATATCTTACCCTCATGTTGCAGTGTACATCACTGAATACTCTATCATTATGTTAACACACATACCTGTATCCTCTTAAATATACCATGCCCCTGAATAGCATATATACCCCAGTTTTCACAAGTTACAAATACAGAATAAGTATGTATTAATTTCTTGAAGTATGTATGTCAAATGTAACTGCATGGTGCCTTGAAATTTAAACATGATATAATTAGTTTATTTTCATTACAGCCTTGTACTGTCCGAGACTTACATCCTGCGGCCGAACACACTTGTCTGGTCTAACACACGAACCCGTTCTTATGAACCCCCCCCCAGCAACAACCTTCACCATGCAACTGCTTGCTGATACTGCACACCTAACTTCCACTTCTCACACATTTGGAAACCTTCTTTTTCAGAAACGAACATGTCTTCTGCCAGCAGCAAGCCTTCAAATTGAAACTTCCCTTAATTTACTTTTAGTTTTTCCTTATCCATGGGAGATCACAGACATAAGCCTTCAATACCGTATGTTTAGCCAAACATGTGTATGTTACATCACAAATTGAAATTCATTTCCACACTACGGACTGTGGCTGCACATAAAAGCACAAAAGAAGGAGGTTCTGGAAGTTCAGATGTTGCTTGGAATGAGCAGTTTTGCAAACCTTGTATGAATCAGGTGCATCTCACTGCAAACCTAGTCATGTAAAAAATGTGCACCATTATGAATTTTGTCATGATAAACCATGTACCACCAACAACTGAAAACCTAAATGAACTGTCCACCATTACCGACATTGTCATGAATAGAACTGTCCACCATTACCGACCTTGTCATGAATAATCCATGTACCCCAACTTTTGGCCACATCCCTCTATAAAAAGTACATGGTGTATTTGAGAAAATACAGTACTACGAACATCAGAATCAGACTACAACATTTTATTTGGCACAGAAATATCATCTCCTGAAAGACTTATGCCCTGCCCCTTTGAATTCCCCCTTTTAAAAAGTATGCTTGGCATTAAGATTTACAGTGGCATTCAAATGAAATTCAAAGTTGCTTGTTTTTAAAACAACTCATCTTAGAAAATTGCCTGTTTATTGCAAATCCCATGTAAGATGCACCAGCTATTAAACCACAAAGGAGAACAAGACTTTCACCACACAAGTAACAGTGTGACCCTGCTGTTTTGTAAGTGCTGTTAACATTTGATACGGAAAACAATATAGCATTCATATTCTTGAATTAGTATCCATCATCAGCTTTGAGAGTAGGGCAGGTTTCTGTTGAAAGCTAATTACAGTACCAAGAAGAAGTGAGGTCACATGTTCCTCCTATAATTCTGAAATTCACTAGAAGTTTACTGAATTTCCTGCATGTTGAATACCTCATACTTAGGGCTACACAAACCCCAAATGATAATTACTTATTAAGAACTAACCACATACCACTAACTACCAACAGTCAGATGCATTTCCACTGTAAGCATGAACAGTAGCAACTCACCATTGTAACTTGGGATTGTCCCAACAGAGCGTCCAACTGAAGATCGATAACTAGAACTCCGATCCATCAGCTCTTCATCCTCCCATGGTCGAGGATGATCCACATTACGTGAAGGAGCTGAAGCAGTAACAGACACGTCATGACCAGACACTTATCCCTCAAGCATGCACGTGTTCAGTTTCCCTCTATGCAGGCAACACATTTCAGTACCATTACATTTTCAAATTCTTGGCAAAACATACTGCTTACTTTTATAATGCACATATTTACATATGAGGTACTAGGGCATATATACAACATTTACTACACATACGCAGCACATTTTAAATGTTTTCTGTGCGTATGTCATTCTGTAATGTTACACAGTGTTTCCCAGATAAGAAGTTCCTCAACACAAAGTTCTCTCATGTAGAAGTCAGATTTTTGGAAGTCCCACCAAAACTTCCTTCAGAAAAGGGGGAAGGGTGGTGGTGGTGGTGGTGGTGATGATGATGATCTGCACTGCATTGTGGCAGTACATAATCTAATTAACAAACTCCATGTAGAAGACCTGTTTATGAAACACCAGTACTTGCTAAGCTAGTCAACACATTACCCACCTTTTAAGAAACCTTCCAGTTATAAACCCACTTGAAAGAGCACACCACTGGGTGCCTGACACAGATGAACCAGGTCACCATCCCCAGACACTATTTCTTTACAAACTATTTTACTGTTATCCTCCCACCTACACCTAGCACTTCCAAGCACTCTCTCTCTTTCATCTGACCCAAACGGTGTATGAATGTCATGTTTCTCCCACACATGCTACCCATCCTACCCATCTTATTCTCCTCCATTTAGTCACTCTTATACCTGGTGAAGAATGACAGCATGAAGCTCCTCATTACGTTGTCTTCCCCACTGCTCTTATGTCCACATATTCTCCTATACATGATAGTATATAAAATGTGGAGAAACATACATTAATTTACCTATACATTATTGAAAGCATAAAACAAGGCAATTAAGGCCAATATAGAAGATGCACGGCCCAAAGTAGCACAGAGAATATGCACAAAATAAAACAAGAGTATTCATTCAACAATATAGAATAAAGATGTTCCCAAACAACTATTTTAGGCAGTTTTCATTATACATAAAGCATGGTTACTTACAAATGTCACTGAAAAACTGAAAGGTGCAGACATGAAATGGTGAAGATGATGTCAAGTAACTAGAATAGATGCAATCAGAATCCACAACATATTCAACCAGAAGATATTCAGAGTTCAGAGAGTAAAAGACCGCAGCAGTATGTGCACATCAGATACAGAAAAGATGGGACAGGGAAAAATATGTGGACACAGGGCAGTGATGGAAGTGATAGGCATGACGAGAAATGCAACATAGCAATAACAGAACGTATCAAATTAATATCACAGTGTGAACATCTAAAACAGTGTAACAACACTCTGAGCATTCTCTCCTATGCAAAGCTTTATTATGATTGGCATGTTCACGTGACACATTTCACATATGAGAAAGGAAACCTTTACACAAGACCCCTCACAATGGCAGCACCACACCCTACAAGGCTTGAATCCTCACCACAACCAGGTAAGAAACCTCGCAGGATCCTTGTTTAACTTACAGGCATTAACTGGAGACTCATAACGGAGGCGGTAAGCAGGCTCACGTGCAGCAGACGGGGTTCTTGATGCATTGCGAGGATCAAGATGTGCTAACTTCCACTGTCGCAGTTTCTCACGTTCACGTACATTTTGTAGGAACACTTTCCCAATACCAGTTGAAATCTTACGCAGTTCCTCCTCTTCTTTCTGTTCAACAGACACACACTGTTAGATGCAGTTTTCAGCTTTTACAGCTGCACGTAACAAAAAACTTTTGAACACATAACAAAAGGTACTCCATGACCTTAGTAGAGTTGCCAGTATTTTCCTGAATACAGAAAGCCATTATGGCTCTAGTCTATACACATTTAAAGCTGTTTTTCTGGGTGCTTTCAAACTGATAATTATATCTTTTTGTAGCCCTTCTCAGCTTATTTAATTTGCATTAGTATTTTATTTGAGCATACAAAAGTTAACAGTGTTAAGTCTGTTACACTACAACATGACAGTGTATGCACAACTACATTATATGCTATTCAATGGCTAGGTACAGCAGTATACGGCACACAGGAGTGAAGAGAAGTTCAGACTTTGCACACAGGCAAGAAGGCTGCAAAAAATTGTCTGCCATCTTATAATTCTTGTTTTGAATGAGTCAGTTTTGCAACAAAGATACTGAACACACATAAATGGGCTAAACCTTGGTCACCTTAAGCTTCGTGTCTTCTATTCTGTCCACATCATTCTTCTTTTCCCTTCCGTCCACCTCATCCTCTTCATCCGAGTCTGGGACACCTTTGTAGGTGTCTGACCACCTCCGCCGCCGTTCTGCAAAGAAGTCACCACGCTCACTTCTACTGTCACAATATTCCAACATGAGATTGCTTCCTTACGAGACTCCACTGACTAATGAAGTTATGTAGCATCACATGGGACAGAATTATCGCTAACAACAGACTGGGAGACTTACTTACTTTACATGCAAAAAGAAAGTATAAGGAGTCACAGAGGTAATGCTATGTACAGTAGAACTCATTTAAGACGTCCCTGGTTAAGAGACTTTCCTGCGTAAGAAGTAAGGATAAAAAAGCACCAAATTCTCCCATTTGATTAACATTACTAGTTGCCCTTGTAATACATCCCCTCATTAGGAAACTTCCTGCCTAAGAAGTAACAAATTTGATGACGAAACAATATTTTTATGCATTTAATACATTTTCTGTTTCAAAATCTTAAAGAATTTCCGCGAGTTTCCATTCATTCCATTTCCAAAATGCAGCATTCAAGTGGCGCGGTCTGTTCATATACGTTAATTTCCAAGGTCATTTCCACTTCGTTTCATGCAGCAGAATGATGTAACCTCAGCGGTAATATAAACGCGTCATGGCGTACAGTGATTGTGAAACATGAGTAGTGACTGTGTGCAAGTAAGTTACATCAGAAATTCCAGAAAATAAATTCAAGACATTGCAGAGTTAGTGAAAGTAATTGGAACTTCTGACCACCCCTGATGGTCTAGCTAAAAGCGAACCTATGCAATCAGAAGATGTATACTACTACTGTTTTTGAAAAAAGAGCAAGACAACCCATGCTTGAAAAATATTTCAAGGAAAAGTAACCATCTGGAATGAAATGTGAACTTGTGAATCAAAGTCAGTGAGAGTATAGGTACAGGTGTAAATAAAACTATGAACGAAAGGTTACAGACAAAATGGTTAAATGGTCAGATATGAGTGAGAATGTGTGAAGACAGCTGCAAATTGTACAAATTCTGCATAAATATGTAATAAGCTCACAAAAAATTAAAAAGACAGAATTTTTGTTCCAACCCTTTTAAGAAATTTCCCGCTTAAGAAGTCAGAATTAGCAGTTTTAATGAAAAGTTGTATCATGTAATTGCCGATAAATAGAAGTCATTTAAGTTTTCCTTATCTGTAGTTTTTAATGGTTTCCCGCAAATATCGTTTTCCCATATTTATCGTTTTTGTTTTCCATCCCCTTCAAAAATGAGGCATCGAGGTTTCACTGTATACAGTTTTGATCATACTTACCTGGATCTGTATAGGGATAGGGTGGGGCAGGGAAATCATCTCTCTCTATCTTCGGCTTTTCTCCTGGTCCTGGTCGTTTGGCTGCTGGGAAGTGTGCCAGCTCAATCGGCTCCTCATTGTTCATGTGTGGAGACCTTGGACGTGGTGTCTCTGTCCTAATGCTGTCCACAAGTACCTTCATGCCAGATTTTGAACTGGCCTTGTTGAGTGTGAATTTACCACTGTTGCGGGAGTGTGCGGCTGAAAATGTTACACTAATATTAATGAAGGCAGAAATCCGAAATGTAAGACCGTGGACTGAACTTATCTGGCTCTGCTTAGGGTCCAGCAGCAGTTTCTGTAAACACTGCAATAAACATTGAATTTTTGAGCAGCTGAGGTACTGCCAGCTTCTCAATAAGGATTCCATTCAACAGAGGTAATCATTTGAAGTTAACAAATGGGAACATATAAAAACAGGAGCAGGCTTTAAGGTTCAAATGGTGGGCTTTTATGAACTCTCACACACCTTCAGATCCCATGAAAGCAGGGAGTGCTTTGCCTGAGTAATTATCAGGACCCTGCACTATGAATTTGATTTCCTTTCAGAAACCAGTCTCAACCATATTCAGATGCACTACATTCATTCTTATTACAGGGCACCATTTGTATCTGACACCAGGCATCACTCCACATTTGAATCAATTGCCATGACAGCAGGCATAGCAGCAATTACTACAATTCTTGTTTCACCATGAGTTGGAGTCCACTGTGTTCTAGTTTAACGCATTGCAGTTAATATTAGGGTTTGTATTTACCATACATATGATCCTTATTTTATCTGACATATACTTCTGCTCACTTCCTGTTGGGTCACTCAGTGGCATGCCCACACTACTCATCAAACAGCTTGAAATGTCTACGGGTCATTTGTCACAATGTGCAACCCATTACAAGATCACAAATTTCTGTATGATACAAATGCTAAATACAGTTCCTAGAAGAAGTGCATCGTGTGAACTGGTACCTTCACAGGATGCATGCTGGGGAAGTAGACCCCACACTTATTCCGTTTTGTGACAGAGGTTGGTTTCATCTCACTGGATGCGAATGCTCACAATAACAGGTAAGGGTATGCAGAAAATCCCATGTTAATCTGTTAAATATCATTACATGCTGTTAAGGTTGATCTATGGTGTGCTTAGAATGCCACTCACTGGGCAATTTTTTGAGTATGTTAAGTTCACCCTGCTATATTACATAAATTCTGACACTATTTTTGAATGCCTGTCTGATTACAACTGAACCTATGCCGTTTTTCAATAATACAGTGCAACAGCTCACACAGCAAACACTTTAATGTGTTTTCTGCAATTAATAAGCTGGGAATTGTGGCCTTTCTGTTTGCCAGACGTCACCTGGTGCAAGTTTTACCTATGTGGCATGTTAAAGGATATAGTGTATGGCAATAATCCTCACACTGAAGATGACCTTTAATCCCAGTCTGCTGTACAGTGCAATGGGCACTTTAATTCCAGCACCAAAGGGTTAAACACAGTAAAAATCTAACATTAATTGCATTACACAGAACTAAAACTTCACAGCACCTTCTTTCAATACAGTAAGTAAAATCTAATACTAACTGCAACACACTGAACTAAAACACACAGACTGAAGACTTGCAGCAGACTGGAATAGCGTGGATGTGACCGACAATATGGCTCAGACAACACAAGGTCGTACACAAACAAGGCGCATAATGCGTGTTACACCTTGATGTGAATTGTAGTAAAAGAAAAGAAAAGAAAAGAAAAGAAAAGAAAAGAAAAGAAAAGAAAAGAAAAGAAAAGAAAAGAAAAGAAAAGAAAAGAAAAAAGAAAAGAAAAAAGAAAAGAAAAGAGAAAAGAAAAGAAAAAAGAAAGATAAAGAAAGAAAGAAAGAAAATAAAATAAAATAAAAGAAAAAGTGTCTAATAATCCTAGCTGCACTCCTAGCACACCACGTATCTTCCTTAACCTTTTAAAGCCTAGCGGTAACTTTACATATGACCAGGTTTAACATTAAAAAATTCTATGTGGTGCCCACATTCTTTTTATGTGTTTTGTACGGATCTCAGAACAAACAGCAACTTTTGCCTTATAAAACATTAACAGACTGGTTTTTATAACCGAAGTGGAGAGTGTTTACAGCGCAGTACGGACTGAGTCCTTATATAAAACAGATACGCTTCGTCTTTAAAGGGTTAATATTGTGCAATAATGGCACGTCCTGGAGTAACATGGGATTTTCTGCTGACACACACCACTTTTTCTGGAGTTCATGTAACCATCGAACTGAAACCAAGATGCATCACGAAAAAGAAAGACCATGGGATCAATTTCCCGAGTGTGCAAACCCTGACAACCTCTCCAATAAGCGGCATGGGAACAATCATAACCAACAGGGCAACAAGTGACCAGTGACTGAAGTTGGATAAAATGAAGCTTCTGTATGTGCACTCTCAGCACTCACAAAAGCAAAGTCATGCATATTAATCAGTTTATTCTGTAGCTCTAAAATCAACATTCCTGCTTTAAAGCTGATGGTTGAAAGATGAAAAAAACAGTACAACAAACGGAAACTGTTATGGACCTGCACGAACTTGGCACACAGATAGAAAAAACCAGTGACAAGATGAACATATCATGGCTCAGTGTTCCAATACATCAGGCAGCACAACCAATTACAAAAAATATGTTAATACAGTCTCATTTGTCCTTCTCCATTACCAAGACCCAATGACCATGAATCAGATGGGATACATCATAATTATACCAGTACACCATTTAACTGGATGGTCTTTACACTTCTAAACATGCAAATGTCCCAGATTTTCAGCAAATATTTCTGAGAATGTCCCCATTTTCCTAAAAATATTACGGGAACCCTAAATTCATACCATGTGAAGACACGAAAACAACTTGCAATAAACAATTATATATGTCATGGTGGTATGTTCCAATCCTTGTAATACTCACACGAAGGTCGATGAAAGTGCGGTGACGTTGGAGGCTTGTCATAAGGGTCAATGGGTCGTTTCAGGTATCCCTGTGTAGGTTCTTCTGTTAGGTAGCTGTAAGTATAGATGCGACTGATATCTTCTGGGTACTGGTTGCTCTTGTACTCACGCAGGATGAGGCCAGGACTACTAGTTCGCTGATATCCACCACCGTACTGCAATGGTAACAAGTGCTGGGATCTTCACAAAACATAACATGACCACAAACTCTGCTTGCACTTGGTTGCAACACAACTAAGAAAATGCAGGCTACCACCACAAATGGAAGTTTTAAATAAAATTAACAGTTGTGAAGACTCTGTATGTGAAATCTCACAGTAAAAGTATGCACTCTGACTTACATTTTTACTTCCCTTTTATACTTTTATACAAAACCTCATGATGGCTATTTTGGGGAAAACACATGTAGGTCACTGGTAACAGAATATTCTTACATAATAAATACAGTTGTGTTGGAAGGTGGTGTTTATTAATTAATCATTTTAAAACAAAGCTGGATGTCCTTTATCAAAACACTGTCAGTATAATGGCAAACAGTCACCTGAAAAAGAGAGCAAAGCCAGTTCCCAAAACACAGTGCATATCAGATACATGATAGACAATGTCCAATATCGTAATTCACTTCACTACCAACCACTGCGAAAATCTTAATGAAATAGTTCCAAACGTGCAGTAGAACTAAGCTACTGCTGCACAGTGTGGCTGCTCCAGTTCTATATCAACTTTTACATATCTGGCGCCAAAGGTTTATTATTTATCATCAAGAAACCAAATGCCAACGATAAATTCTGCATGACCACCACATAATTGGACACAAGAAGACGACCTTAACAAAAGGTGAATATTTATCAAAAATGTATAACCATGCATCAGTTGAGGACTCTAAAGTAAGGTGTGCTAAATGTTGTTCCCACATCACAGGCAGGGTCAGCATGAAACTGACCACTCATGTCCACCTAGTGCTGAGGTTAAAAATGCCTTTACCTTTAGTTTTATATGGAAAATGTTCAACCACTTGGATTAGAATTAATATGGAACTCTCTTTTAACTCATTCATGAGACTCAGGTTTTGACACACCAACAGAAGCCATCTCTCTCCTTTCTGAGATGACATGAAAGATACATGGGAAAAGAGATTCCACTTGTGAAATGTGACACTAGTTATAAACCATTATTTAAACAATAATATACAACATAATTTTAAGTTTCCAGTTCCATATATCTAACAAAAAGATTTAATTCAACTATGTTTAAACACCTAGAAATGTAAACAGGTTTAAACTGCCAATGTCTACCTTCTGAAAGGTAACAGTGAATACATTAAGAAGGTTGAAACCAGAGCTGAGGAAATGATGCACTACATTATTAGCTACTTGGACAGTCGTCAAGCAGTATCATTTACAAGTCAAATGATGTAACACAGGACATTTATGAACAGCATAACACAACAGTGAAACCAAAATAAAGAAAAGTAACTATAACAAACCAATCCACCTTGCTGATGTGTATATTCTGAGCAGTATATCCAGATCAAGCATACAGCTGGTCAGCAGGAAAAAATATACATATATGAGAAAAACGACCCAGAAACAAGTGACAAATAGTGAATAGTAAATCCTCAATACATTAAAAAAAACAGCATGTTACCTAACTTTCAGCATACAGTAAATCTCTCCTCCTCTGTACTCCTTTTTGGAAATAAATTATTTTGATGGCCATGACTATCAACAGACAAGGGGAATCAAGAGCTTCTAGAACATAAGATCATGTAATTAAAATTTGTTTTTAACATTCTTGAGCAACTGTAACATAAAAGCTACTTCCAAAGCAAAAATTCAGATAAAATTTTGGTGTCTCCTGTAACCACACTCTGCCAATAGCTGAAGCAAGAACTTCCTTTTAGTCAGTGCCAAACAACTGGAACAGAATACTGCTTTTAGCAACAAAGACCTAGCGTCAATCTGCAAGTTTATTTTCTCACAGCTCACGAAAATTTGATGACTGGCAATGTGCAACACACGTCTGGCTACCAACCACCCACCCAAGTAAATTTATTTTTAAAACCATGTGACTAAATGCCACATTACATGACTTATTCTTTCTGATATTTATTACAAAATGTAATTATTAGGACACACAGCATAATCTCTTATTACTTCTTTCTAGTACACAATTGAAACTAACCTTCTGAACCTCTCCTCTTATACACACTTCCCTCATTCTGATTTAAAAATAAAAAATCCTAAATTTGAAGACATGAGAGTAGTTTCATGCAAACACGGGCCACTTCAATGGGTCACATTAAATAGAGAATAAGTAATTAAAAGAGGAAAAATTAAATAAAAACAAGCTGTACCTTTTTCCAATGACTACAGTGAAAGTAAAGAATATTATTGCTGGGATGTGACACTGTGCAATTTGATAACTAGCTAACAATGTTTAAGAGAAATCTGTTGTTGCCATATTCAGGACCCTGAAGCAGGCAGCAGACTCCTCTGAAATGTTGGTAACTAGGTTCCAGCCTCTGTGCGCGCGCGCATGTGGGTGTGTCTGGGCGTGCGTCACACCCCAGAAGACAGTATACTTCAGTCACGGGAGTGACAAACACCTATACTGCAATGTTCTGAATGTTTAGAAGCTCCTGATTTAAAAGTATAATCACAGGTTTCATAACCATTTTTGACTGACTGATAAACGTCACTTCTAGGATACATGGACAGAGAAAATAAACACATCAGCTTGTAGGGCTGGACAAAATATATATTGTGTGGTGCCACTAACCTTTCTGGACAAACTATTATACGGGCTATACAATGAACCATTAAGACTAGGCGTGCGGGAACGAAGAGAAAACTGCAAAAACCAAACAACATTGCTAAAAACACACTGATACATAAACTAAAGGAAAAGCAATAAAATTAAGGTAATTAAATAAACTTGAACATGCTTTTAAAACTTATAATTTTCATGCACAGCCAATTATTAACATTTAAACTATGTTAATGGTAATGATCATGCGTACATAACATTCTTACATTAAATAATTTACCTGACATTAAATTAGAGCACTGTTAAAAAACATGTAATAAATATGACTGGTAGACACCAAACTTAAGTACAGTGGAACCTCGATGCATTGTCCCCGTTACAATCGTTTCCCCGCAAATTTTGTCTGTCTTGTTTGGTCCCGGAATTAGCCCCATATGAATAACACTATTTTTTCCCACCTCCATCCTTCCTCGAACTATTGTTTTATCGCATTGATCATTGAAAAATCACAGTCCTGATGCAACAGCTTCCCACAATGATTGCTTTCGGAAAATTGAAACAATGATTTAGTAGCTTATGAGGAGTGAATGGGTGACGACCTTCAATTAGTTAAAAAAATTGAGGGTGCGCACGTCTGCCATGCTTTCTTAACACCGCCACCAGCTGCAACTGCAGATCGTATCTCCATCCTTTTCTTTCGGGCTACAGCAGCAGTTTAGTGTTTTACTCCCACTCCCTTCATTCCCCTCATTTCCCTTATCAAACAGCCGTGTTCCACATAACACAGCAGACCATCGAATATCGTTTTCGAAAAGGTAGCTACGGGTGTGGACAACTCTCAGGTGTTAGTGACGTCGTAATGAGGAATGAAGATGATGATGATGCTTTGCAGCACGACTGGCGGAAGTTCAGTGGCATGGAAAATGAGAAATTTGACGACTACGTCTCTGTGGACAGTCGGCTGGTGACCAGCGGTGTTAATACGGTGGAAGAGCTGTGCGAGAGCCATGTGGGAGCCACACTGTTAGAAGGGGCAGAAGAGGAAGGGGAAGACACGGAACCCGAAGTTGTGCCCAACTCTGCCAAAGTGCACGAAGCACTCATGAAAGTGAAGTCTTTTGTTTATGTGCACAGCAACAGTGATGGTGATTGTGATAGTGTTTTAAGCTTGGAGAGTTCACTCTTTGAACTCAAGACGCAAAGTTTCTACAAAACAACTGTCAATTACAGAGTTTTTTTTTTTTTCAGAAGAATTAGCAGTTTTAAGGAAGAGTTGTATCATGTAATTGCCAATAAATACAAGTCATTAAATTTTTCTTATCTGTAGTTTTTAATGGTTTCCCGCAAATATCGTTTTCACGTATTCATCGTTTTTGTTTCCCATACCCCTTCAAAAACGATGCATCGAGGTTTCACTGTATTAACTCTCACAAACAATGTAAACTTAATTCAGTGAAAAGCCTCTGTAAACTACATAGTCAACAGTAATCTCCACAGACAGCTCAAGATATATGCATAGTTAGTACTAGGTTCATGTTTGCATGTATGCACAAACATGCAACACAAAGATGTCATACATGACACCATGCTTGTTGGCCCACCCATTGTAGAGTCTCTCCATACCTCCCATCTTCTCAATTCCATACAATCTTGATGACAACTTGATAATAAGAGCCCTGCCAGAAGTATATTAACATGGCATTGTGGATTATAGCATCCTGATCAGTCAGGACATAACAACCATTGTCTTCACTCCATGACATCAACAGATACAACTTTAATGTACATATGTCCAACTTTGATACATGTCGTGGGCATTAAGAAAGCAAAGAACAATGACAATGGAATTCTGGACACACACATGCTTCTGTACTATAATGCCAAAAGTGCCAAGGGGTGAATTTAAACCTGGGCCTTTTGCATACTGCTTGGATCACAAGCTGGAAGTCAGTTTGTGGTTTTTGGCTTTGAATACTGATAAGGAATAGGATATGAAACACAGCAGAAAGAAACTATAGTTCAACAAATCCATCTCAAAGAGCTAATTTCAAGAACTAAGCTCAATATGCAATTCACTTTCAAATTAAAAACTTAAAAAAGGGAGTGAAATAGAGTCATATGAACTCCAGACAATAAAATTCATATAAAAGACTATTCAGAAAACGTGGAACTAGTGCTAGGCAAGGCACGATAAAATCAAACACGATATTGTGGAAAAAATTAAGAAATGTATGAGTTATACAACTGCTGCAAGGTGTCAACACTGTGACAACAGAAATTCTTTTCCAAGTTCGAAGTTCCCGTATATATAACTTTCTTTAACATTAAAAAGGTCTGCATTCTGCCTGCACAGTATGTTCACATGTTCTGCATGATTCTCACAACAAATCACAATTTACTTCCTTATACAGCATTAAAGAACTGGTATTTATAATGAAGATGGACTGTGTTCCTCGTGAGGTAGGAACTTCACACAGCCAACATGAATTTCAGGCTTTTAAACAGTTCCATTTGAACATTAAATGTCTGATGGGAACAATTAAAGAATGAGCACAATGCCAGAGACTTATGCTTGCAAGACCAGGTCTTGTGCCCTTAGCAACTTTGTTTGCTTTAAACTTCTTTTTGGTCACTGTTGTCAGTAACATGCCCTTTCAGGCACATTTGCATCCCTGCAGAGCACCTATTAAAACTGAACTGTGTGCCTGTCCATTTGTGTTCATGTAAAATCTCCAGACACAATAAATGGATTTTCATGAAACTTCATACTGAGGAGTCTTACTAAAACTTATCAATACATTCTAGATTTTTGTTAAAGTCAGACAATAATGGATACTTCAACTGCAGATCTATGCATGTCAGCATGCACCTGAAGTAAAACTCACTACATATTTTTGTCAAAGGAAAAAGTATTTCCAACAAAACTTATGAAGCATGGATTTGAATAAAGTGCAGATTTTTTAAGTCCAACAGATTTCTCCCAGAAGTCTCACAGTTTTAGAAATAGTTAAGTGAATGAGAGTGAATGTGCCAGAACTCTTATGCTCTTTCCTGACTTGTTTTTACTTCTGACAAACAAACATACTGGCTGTCCCGTGTCAGCGGCATTCCAACAACACTCCATACTTATTACTGACACTATTTAGGGTTCATAATTAAAGAATACACTTAAGAAAAACAAGATAAATGTTTTTATATTTGGGTTGCACACAATGAGCTGTCTTGTGGAAAATATCCATCAGAGCCTAAAATCAATTAACTGATTTGCAATTTGGATCCATACAGTGGCAATAAAGTGGAACACATCTCAGTTATTCAGTGGTGTCTCCCTTGTTATTTTGCAACCACAAGGTAAATGAGAAAGCCTGCAACACCATTCAGTAGTGTATTAATATAAATGAACACACAGAATGACACAATGTGCCATTCTCATTGTTGCTTGCCTGCATTTCACTGACAGCAGAGCTGCTCATATGGTCAAAATCACGACCACCCTCCTTGCCAGACTCCCCATCTGTGCAGTGGCCATTCTCCAGTGAGCCATTTAACACAGTGCCATTTTCTGTTGGACCAGGTCCACAGCGAGGATGCCAGATGGCCGTACCTGTAAAAAAATTCAATATCGAGTTATAGGACAAACCTAAAAGTAATGAAAATAAGTGTAATTTAGAACAGAAATATGCCACTGTCTTTTCTATCAACAGTTTAAGTTCTGCGGATGACTGGTTGCAAGTGTCACTTCAGCATGTAGGACTTACATACAAGAGTTGTTTAGAAAGCAAGGAGACTGACGATGCTGTAAGTCTACAACAGTCTGGATTGAGAAAATGCATGTTTCACACTGCGGCCTGGAATGTGATGAGTCACTGCCACCAACAGCACTGTTTTACCTTACGCACCAGTTTACATATATTTTACGAAACCCATTTTTCAGTGGTGGAAAAGTGGTATTTCATTCATTGTAAGGCAGAAAAGCTGTAAAACAGTACTAAAGAAGTGTTAGAAATGTTACATGGAGCCTACAAACCAGAAGTAATGAGCAGAACTACAGCTTTCATATGGCGGAAGCTTTTTAAACAAATGAAACAAAAACATGTTTGATGATGCTCAAAGGAGTAAGACCTAGCACTGCTAGTGGTGCTGCTGTCAGTAACAAAAAAGCTAACGAACTGCAGATGCAGGACACGAGATTCATGTCATGAAACTTGTCTGTCAGTTTAGTGTCACATTGGAAATGATTCATTACCTTGTATCAATGAAATCAGGCATATCCCAGGGTGTGTGCATGGTGGGTCTCACGTGATCTTAGTGATGAACAGAAACCAATGCATGCAGGATTCTCACAGCAAAATGTGACCCTTTTTAGAGTGTGAGTAGACTTATTACTTTTCAAACACCCCTTGTACAGTGAATGTGCAGTGTCTGTCTGACGTAGCCACTCTTTGCGCAGCACCACTATCCATTACCTGTTATGGAATTGAACTACAACAATTTAAGCCTCGAATAGTTTACAATTAATTTCTACCATTGGTAATTAAAAAAAATGCTAAAGAGTAATGAATGCAACACTTGCCCTGTAGGTACATTTCCTCGCCATCGCCAAAGGGATCTCCACATTTGGTGCATCGAGCACAAGTAGGGTGAAAATGGTGGTTGTCTCCAGCCTGCACCAACACAGAAGTTCTATGAGACCTCCTTAACAGTAATGGGGCAGATAAACTTCTCCCCAATTCGTATTTTCTGTTGCCTGCAAACCTTTTTACACGTGACAGTTACACAGATCCAGCAGTATGCTGACACAACTTGTTTTCTCATCCAAGGAAGATAAATCATAAATTAATAATAAATGCCCAGTCACACAGAAACAGTAATTCAATAAAGTATAGCAAGCGCACCAAGTTTTGAAAATCAGGAAACAAAACACACAGGAAACAAAATACAAATCAGCATTTGTAAGTTCACAGCATCTTCAAAACAATTTTTAAGGAATTTCTGTCCATGCTGACAGCCACGCACTCACCTGTAGCACCTTGCCTGATATATATCGGCTGCAGTAGGCACACTTCACTCCGAACTGCTTTTGGTAATCCTTCTCACAGTATGGAATGCCATCTCTGCAACAATGGCATTTTGTTCAATCACCCAGCAAGAGAGACATTCAGAGTGCTGCATCTCAACCTGTACTGCACTGCCTAGTACTAGTTATAGTAGTTCATCACAGTTCAGTCAATCAATGCCAGCAGAGAAACAAGATATCAAGCAACCAGAAGAACACTCACTTCCCCATGTATTCTCCATGCAGAACTGCATCACATGTGCGGCACTTGAAGCACCAGATATGCCACTGTCTTTCTAATGCAATCAGAGCTTGCCCCTCCTTCAGTTCCTCCTGGCATCCAGCACACTCTGCAAGCCACAAACAGAATTACACTAACAACATAATATAACAGTGCTTACAGAAACAAGGCTAAATTACTTAGGATGACACTAACAAGAAACAGTGCAACCACTGTTCACTGTGATGAAGGTAATATAAAACGAAAGGATAATACTGTAAAACTGACCTCACTATTCGAACCTCGTGAAAATGAGTACTGCTTAATCCAGTCAAAACTCAGTCCAAATATGTTTTGCGAATACTTTGGAGAACAGAAATATCTCTTACCCTGCAAGGAAATGAACCACAATTCCCTGACTGACCAGCACACAGCCTGGTCACTGTACTGACTATGTTAAAGGCAAATTCGTATAACTCAAATTTCAGAACTTGGTTTATTTAACAATCACTCAACATTCTCAAACTAACTGGCATTCAGAAACTACACAATACTCAGAACCACAAATATGCACAGAATCGTGATATGAGAACTTTTACCCATATTTCAACTTCATCATTCACTTTGGTTCAGCAGTGTCAAAAATGCTGAACACATGGACTCATATCTGATCAATGGTGCATCATTACAAAATTTACCTCAAAAGCAGAACTGTGGCTCCAAAAGAAATTAATAAACTGCATGTCAGTACAGTAGTAACAGAAACAAGACGCTAACGATTACTTTTCTGAAAATTTTCGCTCTGCTGCAATGGTCTATGATTATGTAAACGAGATATATTGAACAGCCAATATCTATCTTCCCAGGAACACATGAACTGCTCTTATGTTTAGCAACTTTCTTTCATTCATGAATATAAAATAATGCTGAAATTTCCAACAAATATAAGGGAGGAAAACTCACTTAATGATTTAAAAATAGTCTGGGTTTACTGCAAGTTAATAAACTCAAGACATGTGTTGTATGGGAATATACAAATGAGATAGTCCAAATTTAATTTGACGGGTTCAAGGAACATAACCTTTTAAAAATAAAAAAACAGGTTAACCTGTAAAGGACTTCATAATGGGAGGTTTCCATCTCTTTGGCAAACAGAACGTACCACATTTCAATGTTTTATTGAAGTCCAAATAAGAAGACACTGGAGACATGCTCTTCACTCACTCACTCACTCACTCACTCACTCACTCACTCACTCACTCACTCACTCACTCTCTCTCTCTCTCTCTCACACACACACACAAAAATGCACAACTGCAGGCACAGTGGTTTGTCAGCCACCATAAAATATTAAAGTGCCTATCTACACAGCCACTATATTGTTATTGTCTATTTTCAGTACACATGGCTTTAACAGAACTTGCATGTTTTTACTTGTACTGCTACACTAATAAAAAATTCATACCACAACAGTGATAGTATTAACAGCCACATCCACTTCAAAAGTTTGTGCTGCAGTAACAATTGTAGGGATTTTAAAATATGACACTGGAATAACCTAACTGCTCACATGTAGAAAACTGGGTGCTCGGGGTTATGTCAATACATAATGGCTCCTGTACGCAAGTCTCAGTGTCTTCCTCAGATATATACCAAAAATGTCATAAGATGCACATTAAGAATAATGACTGAACAAGTCAGCTCACGCAGAACTGCTGACTTGCATCTGTGAAGCATGAAGTTCAACTCTGGCCGAGATACAGACTACCCTGAGTATTCTTCTCAGTCCCTCTGGGCAAATGTTGGGATACTACCTTAAATTCAACAACAGCACCTCCCTTTACAGCTTCTCCCATTCATACTCACCATCATCCACAGAGCTGCTACTGTATGATCCGAGCTACTGGCAATGTTGTTAAATGAAATGCACATAAATCTATTCAGAATAATAAACTCCTTTTATAGCTCATCATCCAAAATAAAGCACATTCTGAACTAACATCATATATGTTTACTTCATTCAAACCCAGCACTGTGCCCAAAAATGTATGCACAGAAAATCTAAAATTAACACAATGAATTCATGATGGCCGCCTAAATAATAGCAGTGTACACAGCAGTATGTTAACATGAACACAGTGCTGGTTTGTACTACGTGGCAGTCATGCAATACGTATTCAGTTCAAGCAAAGATCATTATATTCAGTACTAACAGTTCAAAACCCTACGTACAACACTGCTTTTTATTTTTATGTAACATACTACAATTGGGGGTCTGGT